>CM030189.1:10547885-10587345 GCA_017639675.1 Aplochiton taeniatus
CCCCTGGGGGGCACGGGGGGAGCAGCCCCCTCCTCCCTGCCCCTGCCCCCCAGCGTGGACCTGGCTCTCATCTCTCACTCCCTTATGCAGTTCAACCGTGCGGCGGCCGCCGCAGCCGCTGCCTCCATAGCTTCCTCTTCGTCCCACACCACCTCCTCCTCCTCTTCTTCCTCTTCCCTAGCCTCCTCCCTCCTCTCCGGCCCAACCTCCTCTTCCTCCTCGGCTATAACTGGCTTGTTCAAGGGCTCCAAACAGCAGCGCTTTGACGAGAACACCCCCCCCCATGCCCCCATGCTCCCCCCCTCTGCTTACTCCCAGCTGGCCCATCTGCCTAAGCTCCTCTTTCCCTCTGCCCCCTCCTCCTCCGCTTCCTCCACCTCCCACTCCTCCCCCCACCCCCACCCCCACCACTCGACCCTAGGCCTTCTGCGACCCCCTCCTCCCTCTACCCCCGGCTCCCACCATCTTTCCTCCTCCACCACCACTGCCCACTCCCACCTCTCTTTTCCCTTCTCCCACTTCTCGAAAAACAGCAACCCGTCCACCACCTCCTCCTCTTTGACGCCCACCTCTGACACCTCTAAGCTGCAGCGGCTGGTGGAGAAGCTGGAGAAGGAGCCCGCCAGCTCCTCTTCTCCCTGGGCCTCCTCCTCTGCTTCAATAGGGGAGGGCTCCTCTTCCAGTGGCTTGGGTACTTCCTCCTCTTCCTCCTCCTCCATGGCGGGTCTTTTCAGCAGTGGCCTGATGGGGGCCAGCACTTCAAGCACCTATATCATGGCGTCGCCTCCGTCTACCCATGCCCAAGCTTCGGTCTCCAACTTTACACGAGAGATGGTCGCCGCGCTGGGCATGAGTCAAAACGGAGCTAGTGCCCTCGCTGGAGCCATGCTACCCTCCCTGAGCCTCCTGGGTGCAGCGGGCTCCCTGGCACCCAACCAGTGTGGGGTGTGTCTACGCGTGTTGAGCTGCCCAAGGGCATTGCGTCTGCACCAGGCCACCCACCTTGGCGAGCGACCCTTCCCCTGCAAGCTTTGCGGACGCTCCTTCTCCACCAAGGGCAGCCTGCGCTCACATCTGGCCACCCACCGCGCCCGGCCACCCAATGCCCGGGCCCAGAATTCCTGCCCCCTGTGTCAGCGCAAGTTCACCAACGCGCTGGTTCTCCAGCACCACATCCGCATGCATCTCGGAGGGCAGCTGCCCCCAGAGTGCACCTCGGAGGCCCTGTCTGAAATGCAGTCCCAGCCCGACGCCCCCCTCCAATCCAAGCCGGCCACCTCACCGTCTGGCTCCATTAAAACCCCACCGCCAGCTGCAAACAGTCAACCGAAGAGCTCCACCCCCCCTTCCCAATTTCAAGCAGCAATGGGTGCCTCTGCCTCGAGCGTCTCAGCCAGTGGTGCGCCGTCGGAGTTTGCCGTGGAACTGGTGCGGTCTCGCTCCCCCAGCCCTGAGCTAATTCCCCCTGCTGACCTAAGTCCAGACCCCACCCTCAACCCCATCTCACACAGCCCTCCCCCTGGTAGCGTGGAGCCCCCTGTTCTGTGTGTCAGCGCCCCCTCTCCAGCCCTTTCTGTTAACTATGCAGAATGCCCTCTCAACGATGACAAAGACATGGAAGGACAGCTTGACAGGAACGACTCTCAGATGACCAAGTCAGGCCCTTCATCGGCTTCTTCCATTGTCTTCAAAGCAACCACCTCAGCCAGTTTTGGTTTATCAGACAGTCCAATAGATAAACACGAAACCCCACCTCTCTTTGATGTCTTCCTATCTGGCCCCCGATCCAACCTGGAGGACTTGCTGAGCACCCCCACCCACGGTGCCCCCATGGCCCACCCCTGCCCCACCTCCTCCACCTCACCTGCCCCCATTCAGGCTCCAGAGCACCCTCAGACACAACCCCAGTCTCCCCTGGATCTGGAGCAGCCCCTGGAAACTCAAACCCCAAAACCCCAAGAAGAGGACCGAGTTGAAACTCCTCCCCCTGCACCACCAAAGCAAGACCACGTGCCTGTGCCTGATGAGGACCCCAAAGTAACCTCCATGTCAGAGACGGTGGACACTAGTCGTGCTGATGTAAGGGTTGCACCACCGAGAGTCGGCACGTTCATAAGGGAGACGCGACAGAGCCTCCATTTTGGCTCCTTTGCAAAGGAAGTCAACAGTGAACGACTGGAAACTACAGTCCCCATAAGCCTTGCGCCTACTCTCCCTCCTCCCATGTCTCGCCCAGAGAAGAAGACTTACAGCTGTGCTGAATGTGGGAAAGAGTATGCCAGCCGCAGTGGACTGAAGGTAAAGGCAGGTTTAATGTCTGCTAAACTTATTTAATTCTCTGAACTATTAGTTGCTATTAAAGTTACTTGTCTTTTCGTTTTTTAGTTCTGATGTTCTATCTCAAAAGTTATCTCAGCCTCACTTAAATTCCCTTAAATTTCAACGTTCTTTAACAGGGACACATGAAGCACCATGGGGTGGTTACCAAGACAACTCGCCCTCCTGCTCGGAGCAGCCGTGCCTCATCTGATCGACTTCCTACTTCAACACCTACTACTTCCACCAATGTTCCTGCCACCAGGAGCTCCGTGGGTTTCTGGAACCAGTACCAAGCTTTCCTCAACACTGGGACTGACCCAACCGATGACCCAGCTCAAGGTCCAGCCAGTGGTAGCCAAGGAGCGGAGGTGGAGATGCCTGGGTTTGCTGAGTCACCTGTCAGATCTCAGATCGACGGGCCATCTGGGAGAGGCACTGAGGAAAATAAAGAGTCAGATGAAGGGCCTAGTTTACAGCCTATGTGATCGGCTGATGATGTTCTGGTGCTTTCAATATATATGTACCCTCGGGAAAAAAATGTGGGCCGTATTTGTATAGTAATTCTTTAAAAAAATTAGTAGTCTGTCACTTTGGTAGTCAGTCAGTGATTTGGTCATTTGTGAGTTGACCAGCTTGGCTCATTGTTTAGAAAAGATGAAGATTAAGAAAATATGAAAAGATCCCGTGGAGGAAAAGAGAAGTCACTGAACTGGAATGAGCAATGATGTTTTAGATAACTGGATATCTTATTAGTCATTACCTGAATTTAGATTACATTACATGTTTATAGGTTGATACAAATTTTAACAAAAAAGATTGGTGTTTGAAGAAAACTAGATAGACTTTAGCACTGTTGTAACATTGTTTCTAATACATACATTTCCATCCATCAAATACAAAGTTACATACAAGATTGCAAATGAATATATAAGAGGAGTCGGTTAGATTTTGATGCAAAGCTTTCATTTGGTGAAGTATGCAGTTTCTAGTACCCATTTTGTTGTTCTGATAACCTAGCTTTCAAATGTGTCATTGTTGTTGACTTATTAATCTTCCAACTGATATAAAAGCACAGAGTGGTGTACTTTGCCCAAAGGAAGAGGAGTTTCCTCTTTACGTGTGAATATAGTATAATTGTTGTTTGGTCAAAAAGTGATGTCTTCTTCGTTAACTAATTGTTTTTGGTAAAATCGTACCTTTATATGTCCTTGCTTGTTGTAAGTTGTACTTTCCGTGTATGCCCAACTGTCAAGAGGGAAAAGAAAAAACACATTAAAACCCTATTGGGAATTAAAGATTTATCTTGGATTGTTGACAATTACAGTACTAGCATATCCTTATATTTATTTCCTGTTGTTACAGTAACAAGGGAGAATTCAGAGTTTGAGTGATAAAGAGTGTGTACCTGTGTTTTCAAAGTGCATTCCTTGGCCTGTGTATATGCATGCGCACAGCAGTGTCCTGTGCCAGGTTCCCTCACACACAGGCAGCACTAATCCCTGCTCTTTACCAACACAATTAAAATGCTCTGCCCTACTCTGAGTCTGTCACGTCAACCGAGAGGAAGAGGGTAGGGGGAAGAGGCCAGCTGTCTCCACTTCAGACCCTAATCTCTTCAGCCATGACAACCACACTGCCAGACCCTGTGTTTGTGAGTTTATGAGTGAGACACAGGGACACATAGGTTTAGTGTGCTTCTGATTAAGGGTTGTTTTGCTTGCAGTCAGAAGACAGGATTCACAGATTTTGCTATTTACAATCAATAACTTTTACAAACCCTCCTTGTGTTTTTGCAACTGACAACACGTGACCATGATGTGTCGTGGATCTGCTTGTCGAGAGGCCATTGGCACCAACAGAAAGTGCTGCATGGCAACGGGTGAATGGGCTGCCTGTGTAGCAGGTGTAAGGAAAAGCAGTCTAGGGGCCTAAGAATGAGACCAAAACATCTCTTGGTATACTAGTATGGTCAATTTGGCCTATGATTTGAAGTGTATTACTGTACATCCGCTCTAGAGGGTGCCATCACGTTTCATGCACACCGAAACAACTTAGTGCAGACAGTGCTACATCCTCTAAGCTGTTCTTTTTGTTTGGAGAAGTGACTTGAGATTGGGTAGTTGATTTCGCCTGTTTATGGGAGCTTCAGTCTAGTCAGTACTAACACAAGGGTCTTCAACCCTTTACATAATTGTTTATTTATTTTTCATTTTCCTCAGAGTCATTATTGAAGGCTTTTCCAACAGTTAGACTGGAATGTTAAGTACAGTCTCTTTCTGTATGAGCAAATACCAAATGGTAATAAATCTAAAATGTTTATCAATAAAAGAGCACAATTTATTCCATTACTGATATTATTTAAATATTTTCAACTTGAGTAGAAGAACAATACTTTCACAGTAAGTCATTATTCACGCCAATATGACCTAAAATATATTATTATTTTAAAACTACTTTATGTTTAAAACATAACTATTTAAACATTTAAATCACATTGTTTTTAATTATGAACTTCCGAGACTGGTGCAGCAAAACCTACTCAAACCATGACACTACAAGCTTTGACAAGAAGTACAGACATAGGTGCATAACAAGAGTAAAATGACAGACGTATTAGAAATGCATTACATGTTTATTAATTCCTAAAAATGTATAAAACCGTACAAATGTTCTACTTGAATCTCACGGTATTGTTGTGGTATCATCACAGGTAAGGGGCGCTTCGCTACATTAAATCCTGTACCACATGCCATAAGATTTGTAAAATATTCGAAAAGTATACAGGGCAGTCTAGTAAACCTTCCAAAGCCCATTGAAAACCATTGAAATATTGTGCTCAAAACGGATTCTCTTGAAGGAATTGGTCAGAAATATTGTTTTTCGGACCCTAATTGTGACTATAGTAATTATAATTTTGGTTACAACCAAATATTCATATTGTGACCTGTATCAAAGATTATTATTTGTAGTATTGAAAATATTTCCAGTTTACTGAAAGGACTGCTATTCCTACACTTTCCCAGTATGTGTTTTATTTAAAATCCAAAGTTATTGAGTACACAGTCTAAACAATGTAGGCTATTACTGTCCAAACATTTAGAATCTGCACTGCAGGGGCTTCGTAAAGTATTCGATGCCTTTTGCAAACTCCGCTGTGTTCTAGACCTAATTACAGATTTTAAAAAGTGTGCCATCTACACAGAATACTCTTAATAACAAATCAAAACTAATTGGTTAAGTGTTCAGACCTTTACTCGGTACTCTGTGGAGGCACATTTGGAAGCTATTACAGCTTTGAGTCTTCGTATAAGTATTTACAAGCTTTAGGCCCCTAGATTGTGGCAGTTTCCCACTCACAGTCAGTGGATATGTAGCGTCAGCCATCTTCATGCCTCTGGAAAGATGTTTTGTAAGATCCTGGTCAGGGTCACTCAGAGACTTGTCTGGAAGCCACCATTGTTTGTCTTGGCTGTATGAAAAATAATTTTCCACGCTGAAAGTTGTACACTCATCCTGGTCTGAGGTCATGAACCCTCTTGAGCCTCTTCTAATAAGATCTCTTTGTATTTTTGGTTCCTCTTTCCCGTAATTCTGACCGGTCACTCTCTCCCAGCTCCTGAATAGCTGCCTTTAAAGTGAAATTACCACCACCATGTCTCATTGTAGGAAGGGTTTGCCAATAGATTAGCAGAACCTTTTTTTTGCCAGACTTAAAGCTTGCAGTTCCGCTTAAAGAGTTCAATTTCTGTCTCATCAGATTAGACATACATTTTCCTCAGATTCTCAAAATCATGTGTAGAAATAGTTCACTATTCTGGATGTGAACATCCAATGCACATGATGGTTCTTGAGTCAGAAGTTATTTGCGCTAAGCTATCCCCCTTACTAACCTAGTAGGTTTCCAGTCGAACGGTTAGCATTATATCTTAAAGGGAAAATGTAATACTCAAAAACAGCTCAAAAGGATGTCCAACTATCTGGACGAGTTGGTGCAACTAAAATAGTGAACAATTTCTTTGAGTGTTGTTTCTCAAAATTCAGTCTGGATTTCATACGACCATTAAGGAACGCCTTCTGTCAAGTAATTCTAACATAGAGTTAGAACAAGAGTTTTACCTCTATGTACTCTACCATAAAGGTCTAATTGATGCAGTACATTTGAGATTGCTGCTGTTCTGTAAGGTTCTCCCATCTTTGCAGAGGACTTTTGAAGCCCTCAGAAAGTAGCCATAGTATTCCTGGCCACTTCTCTGATCAAGGTACTTGTCTGAAGATTGTCCTAAAACTCCAGTCCTATACTTGAAGTCACTCACTACTGGATATACTTCATCTCTGTATATTTTTGTATAGATAACATCAAATGCTTGCACTTTTACTTACAGTTGGTGTTCTTTTTATTTTATTGTTTTGTTCGTTTTTAACGTATTTTATTATATTCTACAGTTTCTACTAATGTTGGTGGGAAGAAAAGGAGTAGGAGTTCCAATGTACTCGTTGCACATGGCCAATAAAACTCTTAAGTCTTGACAGCCAGCTTTAAGAAGTAAATTATTTCATATCACATAGCACATAGCTTACTTTTCGGATCTTTCAAAGAAATAAATAGCTTTATAATGGTAAGATTCTTTTGTCTGAGATATAGGCCTACAATATAAACAACCAATCTACAAATCAAGTTTACAGTTAATAAGATGGTCACAGAGACAGCTGTGGTATTGAATTCCCGCAATAAAACATAAAAAAGATATCTTTACTACAACATAAGATGTACAGGTAGAATTACTTGTCAAGATAAGTATAATTATGATAATTTCTGGTATCTCAAAAAACTATTTAGCATGTAAGAAAATAAAATGCAAGGTTATTGTTTTTGTGTAAAAACTCATATTGACTCAATAACTATTTCATCAATGTCCAAAATAAAAAGAACATATTGGTTAACTCGAATCCTTTGTGTAGGGATGGGCCTAACGTGTAAAGGGGAGTTACTACTGCCTTTTTTGTCCAAAGGCCTTGGAGGACTAGCAAGCACCAAGTCTGCAGCTGTAAAACAGAGGAGAGAGTAATCAAAAATAATCTAGTACAAGAAAATGCAAAGAATCTAGGGAAGACATGGAAAAATACATTTAAGGCAAAGGTATCACTTTATTACAACAATAAAATAAGGCTAGGCAATCACAAGCTGATTGCAACATCGCGTGTTTCAAAGCTTCTCCAAAAACCTTTGCGATTTGCTAGTTGTTTCATGTCTACAAGTTGGTTTCGTATTTGGGAATTTCGAGCAGATGTATTATTATGAAGAGTATTTTTAAGTAATTGGCCAGTGTAAATGCTTACTTCTTCTTTCGGAACATTGTTCCACCCTGTCTTCTTCAGCTGTCCCGTGCGCTCTCCGAAAATTCAAGAAGAATTCTTAAGAATTAAGCAAAGAACAATAAGGACTAAAAAGTGTCTAATTTAGTCTTTTTGGAGGGTGTCCTTGTCAAGGAATGGCACTTCGACTAAAATCGCTTCCACAACTGCTTGTGCTCGTGCTGGCATGGGATCTGAGCGCACAAGGCTCAACGCCACGAGAAATAAAGCCGGAGGTGAGTATTTTAGCACAATGTAATATGTGTGGTGATGAGAGATATTGTTTTTAAGGAATGTAAAACTGAGTAAAAATGTCAAGACTGACAATTTGTGACAAAGACTTCAAAAGTACATGTATCATATTCAGCCGTATGAAACTGTAATGAATTCTCTTTATTTGACTTGAAAAAATTAAAAGTAGTAATAGAAATTAGAATGTAGAATAGAATAATGCATGGTCCATTCTTGAATTTTGCTGGCGCAGGGATGAGGGCTGGGTGGGTCTTGACCTAGGTTAAAGGAAGCTGCCCATGATGATGATAGCTCTCATGAAAACAGAAAATGCTGACACGGAAAAACAGCGGAACAAGAAAAGGCAAATGGGGGAAAAATGCGGGCAGAGACGCAAGCGAGAGAGAGAGGCTGAGGGATTGAAACTTGCTGGCAGGTTTCTGTTCAAAGGGATGCTGCAATGTAATTGTTGACGTCTGTCCTGGGTTCTGTACCAACTGGGGGAGGGGAGTTTTATGTGTAAGGTTCTGCATCCCAGCTATGGTCAGCAGTGCATACCATTTGAAGTCTCCACAGCCTTGTGACCAGAGCTTTGTTGAATATAACCAGATTAGTTCAAGATGTCCCCCCAAAAGTTCGTAGTGCTTTCTCATGAGCATCTCTAGGCAATTTTGTTTTACATGATGTAACTCCCTGGCTACACCCCTGCCAATGAGTTGTCTATAAAAGGAAGTTCCTTTTGTATATAATTCACACCTGCTTCCTTTGGTTTTGACCGCCGTGTCATATCCTGTGGTCTGCGACGGAGAGAGGAAGTGGGCAAGGGATTTCCTCCTTTCCTTGGTGTCTCTCTTACCATTATGTCTAACAACCACGACCTACAGACTCATCCACACACAAACACACACACTAGAACAAACACACACACACCAACAAACACGCTCACACACTCTCAGACACAGGGAAGGGGGAATTCAGTATAGCCAGAAGGAAATGAAAATGAGTAGGAGATCACAAAATGCAGTGCAAGACAGAGAGTGGGCTGTCCCAGCCACATAAAGGGCCAGAGAATTGAAGCCATTGTAGTGATGATGATGCAAGTTGGCAGCCATGTCATGAATAGAGCACTTAGTTATCTGAATGGGACAGGATGCGAGTCCTTTTTCTCATGTACAGCCCTCGTATAAGTGCCATTTCCTCACTGAACGCTGTCAGGAAGATCTAACGTATCTGAAGTCATTGGGTAGTTTTAATGGACCAGTTACAATAGATGAAAAGGAGGAAGCAAGGAGGAAAAGGCAAAAAGATGTCTTCCATTCAAGTAAAGTCAGCCACATCCTCAAGGCTCAAATAGTATGACCACAGCTTGCATCCCTGAGGGAAGATAGGAACCATTACAGGAAAAAAGGTTATTTAGTAAGTCAATACCTAATTTCCTGCTAACAGAGGAAGTGAGTAGTTTCCAACCAACCAGGCCCAATTCAGACCAATTTGTCGACATTGTTGTTTTCTAAAAGGAGAAAGTGCTGTCATCAAGATTTGTTAAGGGAAAGGCTTTTGATATTGGACTTTTGGCAAAAAAAAGTGTTTTTTTTTCTCGATTGGACTCTGGTGTTGTTACTAGTTGTGTTGTTCTTGGCTGAAGAGGCTGTTTTCACAGACAGCAGCTGGGGATCACATGCACAGTCACGTGGTATGTCTGCAGACAGAAGCATTTGGATAAATACAACCACATTTTAAATCATGAATGCTTTGCCCATCGTCGTGGTTACTTAGCCAACAATCAGGATAAAGAAAGTAAAAACACCAATAGCGGCCCTTACGATTTAAATAACAAGCGAGACCTGAAACGGAAGGTGGCAGGTTTGAATTGTTTTACTGTTACAATCATACTGATAATACAATAAACAATGCTTATTTTGCTGGCTTAAAACTTCATATACAGTATTTCACATATAGAGCCAGTATAAGTAGAGCAGCGTGTGTTGTTTTCCCTGTGAGGCCTCTGCCTTGGCCTATCATGGCTGTTGACCAGGTTTTCTTTCCATTGGCCTGCAGCAAACGGAACAACTGACTCGTCTTTGACTTCTTTCAACTGTAATTCTGTCCCCTTTCTCTCTCTCTCTCTCTCTCTCTCTCTCTCTCTCTCTCGCTCTCTCTCTCTCTCTCTCTCCCTCTCTTTCTTTCTCTCTTTCTTTTGCTCTCCCTGGCACCCCCCCCCCCCCCCGCTCTCTCTATTTGGTGCGTGCTGCTGCTCCAGCCTTCATGACTCCTCCTCCTCCTATGGTCCAGTTGTCCCCTCAGATCTACCTGTCTCCATATGTTATTTTAATCTTGGATGGGTTCAGTTATTTGACCTTGTATTTCATTAGTTTGTTTTGTCTTTTTAGTTGTTGTATGGTTATGTGCAGGCTGGCCTCTCTCTCTCTCTCTCTCTCTCTCTCTCTCTCTCTCTCTCTCTCTCTCTCTCTCTCTCTCTCTCTCTCTCTTTCTCTGTCCCTCATTTTATTCAGCTGTCACATTTCCAAACACTTACTCGCATAACTTAAATGTATCATTTCAGGGCCTGCTGTAGTCAAAAATAGCCCAATTCCGCAGTGAATACCACTTTCTGATACCTCCTGGGGGACCCTTGAACAAGTGTTCAGTGTCACCTCACAGCAGCCTTTTGACTAGGCTAAAGGGCTGAGTTGAAGCCAGGCAAAATAGTGAGTAGATTGTGGAGATAGAGTAATAGGATGCAGTTCCACTCTCATGAAAAGGCAATGGCAAGAACCACATGAAAATCCCTGGCTATGTTATACTGTAGCATATTGTAACATACACATACATAACATACTGTGCACATGCATGAATATGCTTATCATGACACACAGCCACATTTTCGGGATATCACAAAGGAATCTGTATTATATGTTTTTCTTAAACGCAGTATTTCTTCCTTGTTTTTTGGACTCTCTCTCTGTCTCTTTATATACTTTCTTTCTTTCTTTCTTTCTTGTCTCCCGCTCCTTCCTACATCTCTTCCCTTTATATGGATGCAGCAGTGTACTGTAACAGTACCAAACAGTGAGTCTTTATGTGGACTCAAGCTCTGTGGGTGAGTCACAATCAGTAAGACCTTATTCAGAAAAAGTTTACAATACATGGAGGAAGAGCACACACACACACACACACACACACACACACACACACACACACACACACACACACACACACACAAAAACACAAACATACACGGATGTAGCCACGGCAACACAACAAGGTTGCTTCACTACAGCAATTTGATTAAAAACGTGCAGAGAAAGCAGCACTACTGATTGAAAGTTTTGATTGTGTTCCGGATGTCCCAGGAGCATGGACACTTGTGATGCAGATAGTGTGTTTCCGTAATGTCGGAGCGACTGTATTTTGCTCTGGGCGTGGTTCTTTGTCATTAACAAACCCTCCCTCCTCTGGTTTTCCCTGGTGATAGAGAAGGAGCTGGGGAGAGAGGGATGGTGGTCGATTGAAAAAGAGAGAGAGAGACAGAGACAGGGCCAATTTTGAGTCTTGAGGTCTGGATGTGATCACAGAGAAATTCCCAGTGGAATCACTGGCTGACGATGCTGTTTAACTGGAGACACTGAGTAAATCTGCCTGTGGCCTTACACACATGCCCACACACACACACACACACACACACACACACTTAGATACACACAAAAACGCAAAGCAGTGCATTTAAAAAAAATAGACAGCTATTACATTTCCACATGGCCCCATGAGCAAGGAATCTCCTGGTTGATATAAACTGGGAGAAGGTCGCAGAAACGCATGTACCATTTCTCCTTTATTCTGCCATTACTGGTGAAAATGTTATGCTAAACTCTATAGTCTTGAAGTAGTTAAAACAAGCAATTTATTTCAAGTCATAACACCGTTCCTTGGCATACAGGTCATTGTCAGGGTTACATATCATATAGACTGATGTGTGTGGAATAGAAAAACAAAATAGGCCCAGCTTTCACGACATACCAACCGATGTTTCCAGTCCCTATTTCAAAGTAGAAGAGTAGAGCAGAAAGTGTGTGGGAGAAGAGCCTAGCCACTTCTGGATCCAGTCCAGATGTTAGTCTGCCTTCAGCATTAGGCCTGCATGGGCTTCCAAGGGTAAGGTAAAGTCACGTTAAGAAGCAATCTAAACTTCAGGATCTCTAGGACATCTGTAACTTCACAGCAACAGTTTATGCTATTTGTGTAATCGTTTTGGATAAATATTTCAGATCTGTCATTGTTCCTAAGCTCACAACAAAGATACATATGGTTTATAGTGCAAGCCATGACTGCACACCGAAACACAAATATGTGGCAGGACCCAGAGATAATGTTTTATGTGCACACTTAGGTTAATCGTTAACTTAAAGGGTGTTTTTGGTTTCACTGTACTGTTTGTTTTCTCACTGTTTGATTGAAGCCATTTTGCCTTCAATTTCACCCCGGTAGGTCAGGTCGACCTACATTTTTTTTGCCTTGACCATGTGCACACCAACTGGAAAGTTGAAAAGTTTTTACGTATTTTTTTTTTACTTCTGCCATTATTAGGAGCAGAGACATACATTTAAAATTATGCTTTCACAACCTATTTTCGACCTGTTATTGTTATATTACCTTATCTTAATATTTTCGATTAGGCTATCATTATCTTTTTCTATAGATGCAATCCTGCTCAATCTAGGTAATTTTGTAATTGAAGAGAGAAAAACAATAGTTACTGCACGGAAAAATATAATTTGGACAATAAACGTTATTGTTACCATTTATTATTCTGTTCAAGGTTATGCATGGCCCTTTATCCTCTGTCATGTTTTCAGTCATGGCTGCAGCAGTATGGCTACCTGCCCCCCGGTGACATGCGGACTCACGCTCGCCGCTCTCCTCACTCCATCAACTCAGCCATTGCCGCCATGCAGAGGTTCTATGGACTCACTGTCACCGGATCCATCGACAGCAACACCATAGAGTAAGTCCTCATGTGACTGAGGTACCGTCGCGCGAAGGGGTTTACAGTTTTGCCACGCTGTAGAGTAGAACTTTGGCTGTGGCGTCGTAAAATCCCCGAAGTTTGGCACCGTGTTTTGTCAGCTTGCTTCCTTATTCTGTGTAAACACAGGGTTACAAGTTAAATGGAAACAGTTGATGTCACAACACGATGCCCGTTTTCCTTAGGCTAGGGAACTACTAAGTGGTGTTTTGACGTGGACAGTGCCGTGTGCTCTTGGTCTTTGGCAGAGCTATGAAGAGGCCACGCTGTGGTGTGCCAGACAAGTTTGGCGCCGAGCTGAAGAGCAATCTGAGAAAGAAGCGCTTCGCCGTCCAGGGCCTCAAGTGGGACAAGAGAGAGATCACCTTCTCGTGAGTCACAGCCGCATTTTTCTCTACCTCTACTGTGTAGTCCTCGGTACTATGCAATTCTTTATGTGCTGTGTTTTAACAATAACACCTCCCTGACAACTTCTTCACCCATCAATCTCTCTCCTCGTCTTCGCTCCCCCTTAGAATTCAGAACTACACCCCCAAGGTGGGAGAGTATGAGACTCACGAGGCCATCCGAAAGGCCTTTAAGGTGTGGGAGAGCGTCACCCCCCTGCGATTCAGGGAAATCCCCTACAGTTACATCCGCGACAAGGTAGAAGAATATGCCGACATAATGCTCTTCTTCGGTGAGGGTTTCCACGGCGACAGCAGCCCCTTCGACGGCGAGGGTGGCTTCTTGGCGCACGCCTACTTTCCTGGCAACGGTATTGGGGGAGACACACACTTTGACGCGGCTGAGCCCTGGACCATTGGCAACAGGGATTTATTTGGTGAGTGTCTTTGGCCTTTGGAAAATGTGTAATAACGAGGGGGATTTTTTTTTTGTCTTTTTTTTTTTTTTTTTTACAGTGTTGGTACATTGAGTTGCAAAGGTCAAGTGAAAGGGGGAATGTTTGGGAGTTCCCATGCTTTTAACACTTTTGTCAGACCTGTCAACAACCAAAAGCAGCAACAGGTCTCAACCTGTGTGCGACTTCAGCTTAATAAAACTGCCTTTAGGGTGTGGAAAAAATACCTTTGCAGATAGCCTTTTTACAATGTCAGCAGTGTGAAACAAAAGCAGGATGAAGCAATTAGTAATTTGTACATTCCAGGATCAGTCAGCAGTTACAAAAGTTGTAGGAACTACACTGAATTACAATTTTATTATTCTTACAACTATATTTACATTATTTGCATTACGCATCACCAACACAGCTATTTCCCGAATGCAGTGACATGCTATGGTAATGGCATGGTGTGTTTGTGCTCTGACTTTCTGTTACGCTGTTGACCTGCTGTCCATGCTAGGTAATGACGTGTTCCTAGTGTCGGTCCATGAGCTGGGCCATGCGCTCGGCCTGGAGCACTCCAATGACCCCTCAGCCATTATGGCTCCCTTCTACCAGTGGATGGAAACCGATCACTTTCTGCTGCCTGAGGATGACCGTCGTGGGATCCAGCAAATCTATGGTAAAGCAACAACTTGAATTTCTTAATGACATCTCAATTGGTTTGTTATTATATATTTTTTTTTAATTGATAGTGTATGTACAATACTTGGGACAGCCCACCCACAGTCATAAATTGATGGGTTGGTTAAAATCCTCCTCTGTGCCTCCAGGGTCTGGATCAGGGCCCCAGCCTCCTCCCCATGTGACTCCCCGCACCCCGCACCACGACACCCCCCAGCCCACCCGCACCTCCTACCGGCCTGGCTTTGGCCCGGACATCTGCGAGGGACACTTTGACACCATCACCATCCTCAGGGGAGAGATGTTTGTCTTCAAGGTGCACAGTCACACATAAATCAGTCTGGGTTTGACATTTTGACCCCGTGTGATCTAATCAGTGGAGGATCGTCATCTCTTGGTGGTCTTTGTCTCATAGGATAAGTGGTTCTGGCGAGTTCGCAACAACCAGGTTCTGGATGGGTACCCGATGCCCATTGGTCACTTCTGGAGGGGCCTGCCTACCCACATCAACACTGCTTATGAAAGGGACGATGGACAGTTTGTCTTCTTCAAAGGTAAACTCGGCTTTCCTGCTAGGATCTTTTGGCACATCTTTTGCTGTTTTGTTGATATTATACATTCTCATCTGTCTCTCTTTCTGTCCAGGGGATAAGTACTGGGTGTTTTCTGAATCCATCCTGGAGTCAGACTACCCAAAGACTCTGAAGCAGCTGGGCAGTGGCCTTCCCAAAGACAGACTAGATGCTGCTCTCCTCTATACCCCCACCGGACAGACATACTACTTCAGAGCAAACAAGTATGCCTCATCATCTGCATTTTTTGTCATTTATGTCCCCCCGAAAATCTACACTGCAAAGACATGGATTAGTGTTAGAGGTAGGATTAAGAGAGATTTATTTATTGATGACGGTTGTGACGAAGAATCTACCTATACGGCTCATTATTGCTCATAAAAGGACAGAGCAGATTCTGTTATTTTTGTATACACTCACTAGAAACTTTATTGGGTACGCTTACTTGCTCACACAAAAAGCCAACCAAAGAACAGTGGGTATAAATAAATGTGACAGGGCCAAGGGATTCATTTGTTGCCTTCCCAATCATTAGAAAGGGCAAAATGGGTGACTGAGACCGTAAAATGTTTGTTTGTGCAAGACCTGGTGGTTCGAGCATCTCTGAAACGGCTGACCTCCTGGGATTTTCCAACATTACAGTCTCTATAGTTTACAGAGAGACAAACATAATGAGAGGCTGTTCTGTAGGAAAACACCCGGTTAATGAGTGATGTTAGTGGAGAGGGGCCATTCTAGTCCAAGCTAAAAGGAAGGCCACAATACTCAAACATGTGTTTATTTCACTGGTGTGCAACACAGCATCTCTGAAGGGCACTGCGTTAATCACAGACTCCCTCCGCTCAGAACAGTTCAGAACTACCCACTACTAAATAGGCCTACCTAAGAAATAGATACAAAGAACTTATACGACATAAGGAAGCTACTTAACGTTTAAGTGTGGTGTAGTACGGTTATCAAAACAAATATTAATAAGATAAGTTCATTTCCTTTACCATTTCTCTCATAGGAATTGAGGAACAAAAGAATACCCCCCCTTAACCTCAATGTTACAAGGTTGCTACTTACCTGATTGTTAGCCCTGGGATGATTGAAAGACTAAGTTCAAATCCTTATAAAAGTTGAATTTAGTTTAACAGTAGAGTTTTTATTTGGGCTTTGAGTCTTTTTCAGTCAGTGGGTCACTTAGTCTAGCTCCTCTCCCAGCGTAAACCACACTGGGTGTTTTTTTTTAAGGATCAGCAGTCACGCGGTCGTATGATTCGCTCCAGCACATTGTACTCTAGGCCAGAGGAAAAATGGAAGTGTGACCGGTCTATTACCCTCTCTCTGTAGGTATTACCGCTTTAATGAAGGCTCCCGCTCTGTCGACCCTGAATACCCCAAACCCATCAGTGTGTGGCAGGGAGTGCCTGACAACATCAAGGCCGCCTTTATGAGCAGAGATCAAGGTAACTAGCAACCGTATCAAGTGTATGTGTGTGTGTGTGTTTGTGTATGTTTGTATGCTTGAGTGCCCTTGTCTGAAGGAATAAGACTGTATCCTTCATTCATTCATTCAAGTACTATACCATACTATTCCAAACTAAACAGTGTTTAAACAAAAAAATATAGACTGTGTAGACACACACACTTTGGGGGAGTGTGTCCAAACTTTTGACTGGTATTGTGTGTGTGTGTGTGTGTGTATATATATATATATATATATATATATATATATACAACGATTTGAGCAATATTTAATACAAATGTCTGGTCCAAAATAATTGACCATGCACATCCTCTCCCACCGGCCACTCCTCAGCACACACGTATTTCTACAAAGCCAACAAGTACTGGAAGTACAACAACCAGAATATGCGGGTGGAGCCAGGCTATCCCAAGTCGGCCCTCCGCGACTGGATGGGCTGCCCTAACGACGAGCCCAAGACCGACGGTGGGCGGCGCGACAAAGACAAAGACCGGGAGGAGAAGGACAAGGCCAGGGACCGCGAGAGGGGCCGGGAGACAGAGGAGACGGAGAGGGAGGAAGAGGTGGAGGAGACGGAGGTGATCATCATCGAGGTGGAGGAAGAGGGCACGGGCGGGGGCCGGGGGGCCGTGGCGGTCGTGGTGCCGCTCATGCTGCTGGTGTGCGTCCTACTGACGCTTGGCGCGCTGGTCTTCTTCAGACGTTATGGCACGCCCCGCCGGCTGCTTTACTGCCAGCGCTCCCTACTGGACAAGGTGTAGATCAAACGAGAGTGGCAAGAGGGCAAGAGGGCAAGAAAAATGAAAGGAGGGAAAGAAGGAGAAAATCCGTGGGTTAAGAAAAAGGGAAGGGAAGGATGAGGAGGGATGTAGCAGAAGAGAGAGTTGAAAGGTTGTGCCCAAGTTAGATATTCATGTACCGTATTTCTACCACTGTCCAATCAAACTTTGAACGGATTTATTGTTCTCTATTGCTCCGATGCCTTCCTTTTTTTGTCTTCTCCTGTTTTCTCCCCCCCCCCCCCCCCCCTTACGAGGGTTTGTTGACGCCAGCTCATCGCTGTTTGTTTGGCCTTTTTCCAAGTCATTTGTAACTCATCGTTGGTCAGTGTTTGTGCCTAATTGAGATTGTGCTTTGAAATGGAGGTGTCGCCTGTCCCAATGGCCCGCTCTAGCATGTTCTGTTGTTGCAGAGTGCAAACAGCCTGTTGATCGTGTTTACGCCAACACCCATGCACACACGTGCACACACACCATACCACAAACTAATCTACTAACAACAATAATGCAACTTCAGGGCCAGTACCAACCATTAAAAGGGCACGCCAGCTATTCAACATGGATGTAAAGCATGAAAACATTAATTTGATATTGTAGCCGTTCAGATGTGCCTCTTGATATTATCTTTGATCAAACAATGTTTTAATGATTAAAATCAATGTTACTGATGTTTTCATTATTATTATGACTATTACTATTGTTGTTGTTGTTGTTGTTGTCCTCCATGTATAGTTTTTGTACATTGTCATTAAAAGTCCTTGCTGGACAGGGAACTACATTTAGAAAGTAGCCTTAAGTTTATATTGGGAACGTGAATGGGATTGGGGGTTATTTGTTCTGAAACTTGATTGTTTTACTTCCATCTCAAATACAATAAATTGTGGATGAATAACTATCACTCTAACTTTTGTTGTTGTATTTGTTTATGTTTACAGTTTTGTTACAGTGTTGCTGTGGCCTACAATTTGTCAGGGATTTATAGGGTTTGATCGTACTTAAGACAATGATAATGATATTAATGATGATGATAATAATGAGGAATATCTAGCTTTTTAAAATTAGATTGTCTTTTTTTTGCACTTTTATACTTTCATCAAAAATAAAATAATTCAAAATAATGCTGAAGTGCTTTAATGTGTATTATTCACATACATGGGTACACATTGTTTCTGTCTGTACATACAAACATACAAACCTACCTTGTAGACTTAACCTTTATTTAGTTACATAAGTTACATAAATTAAATATTTATTTCAGGTAATTAATCCCCAAAACTCAACTATTGTCAACCACCAATAACACAAACAACAAAAGTGATTCAACATTGTAACCAAATATTATTGTATAAATACATGTCTACATTTGTTTTTGTTTTTTTCAAATCTTGAATAAATATGTCTTAAATAAATCTTTCTGGAGCTCGAGTGTTCTTGGTCTCCAACCCCCCCCCTCCCCCCCTCTACAGCATGTCTGCCTCATCGCATCTCGGAAACTGGCAGAGCCTAAACTGGGTCGGAATATACGAGCTGTTTCCAAGTATAAAGTGAAACCAGGAATGAAGAGGACGGTGTTAACTCTTCAGGGCTCCCAGCAGGAGGACATATCTCAGCTGTAGGGTTAGGGGGAAAGTTTAATGGGCATTTGTGCACAGCTGCTCATATCTTTGTGAAAGTGTACTTGCATGTGTGTGTGTGTGTGAGTGTGTGCGTGTGTGTGTGGGTGTGTACGTGTGTTCATGGGCGATGAACGTGTGCGTGTGGATGTGTGTGAATGCATGTGTTGTAAGCCAATGAAACAGGCCAACAAATGGCAAATAAGTTGGCAAAAACATATCCTCACAGCTAATGAGCTAAAGGCCCAACAGCTGACACTGGGTGTGTCAGAAAGGGGGAAAGCACCCCAGAGAACAATGACATTTTCATCATGGTGCTATGAGCATTTAGGTAGCCTGTGTTTCCATCAAGCTGCAGAGAGCTGTGTAGTTGGGGTGCAAGTCACGAGGTAAAGGGGGAAAAGCATGGATGATGAGAGAGAGAGAGAGAGAGAGAGAGAGAGAGAGAGAGAGAGAGAGAGAGAGAGAGAGAGAGAGAGAGAGAGAGAGAGAGCTGCCAGAGCTAGAACAGAATTTCAATAACATCTGGAATTCTGAGCGAGGGAATCTGAAGCGCCTGGCTTTGGGACATAGTAGTGGATGGACGGGGGCTAGTTAATAATTGCTTTGTTTCTGTGAAATTTTAGGTTAGGTAATTTCAATCGACTTTAATTGACATTTGGGCTATACTTCACTATGTACAATGTCACAGAACTAAAGTCATTCTACATTAATAAATAACCTATAATTATTCACGGTGCCTTTTAGAGTTTCCTCTTGACTCTACCAAGTGCGTGGTTGTATGTTTAGATTCTAAAGTGCATATAACAGTTTTTATTAACTTTTACAGTAGGTTGATTGGAGTTTAGAAGAACTTTAAGGAAACGTAAATGTGTAGAACTAAAGCTAAAATAATGAATGTCATTTGCTCTCTCATGTCGCAGGTGGTTTGGGGTCTAACATCGTTCAGTGACTCAAAGGTAAACTAAAATGTTCACAAACTTCATAGTTCTGTATACTTTCGGTTTTCCCAGCTGATTCTACAGGACGGAAAGAAACCTCAGCATATTCCTCCCCACAGCTCCCCCTCGGACCCCCCTCTCTCCTTCCCTCCTTCAGTGTAACCGGAGCCCTTTTCTTCCCTCGCTGGGAACTGACTCATTTTTCACAAAGCTCCACAAAGAGAGCATAAAACCTAAGCCTTTGCCTGTCATTCTCCCGTTAACTATTTTCCTGTTCAAACTATCCTTTACCCTACTCTCTTTACAGTTGATCTACCGTCTACATTATTACACGGTAATCCCTTTGCTCTTTTGTATTTTATAAAAACATTCTTCCATTCATCTATTCACCAGCTCATCAATCCATTATACGCCCAATGCAGCCATTAT
The DNA here is from genome assembly GCA_017639675.1 of Aplochiton taeniatus. Classification (NCBI taxonomy): domain Eukaryota; kingdom Metazoa; phylum Chordata; class Actinopteri; order Galaxiiformes; family Galaxiidae; genus Aplochiton; species Aplochiton taeniatus. The sequence goes on from CM030189.1 coordinate 10,568,123, forward strand.
TCCATGCAATCTGTTTTATCTATCGTAATCTCTCTCGTATTCCATTCAAACCAACTTTATTGCCACGTGGAAATGCACATATATCGCCCCCTCTATATCTCTATGCAGGAGACTTCCGTTGGCTGTTTGAGTTAGAAAGCATGTAGCCAATGTCAGTGATTGATGGAGGACTGCTGAGAAGGAGGAAGGGCTAGTCTACTACCACACAGACAAACAAAGCATGCAATCCAAAATGCTATTTATTTTACAATGGTCGATGGCTTTATGTGGGAATATGCAGTTTGATAGAATCGTGTTTGGCACAGAGTGGAGAGCTTAGAATTGCTTGTGGTGAGTGGGTCACACATTCTTAACAGCATACCACCTCTATTATTAGAATGGCTAGTCAATATCTATGTCTACTGTCACAGTCACACAGGCAATATTATTTATATAGTCTTGCATTAGAAGGCCTTCACACACTCATATATAGGTGCACCGACTGATACTCCATATTTCTTTTGTCTCCCTGTTTCACTGTGGTAATCTATATCTTGGCCCCCCGTTTCCTTATATCTTTTACCATATCTTTGGAGATCTCTGTTTTACTTTGCTCTGTGGTTTTGCATGACTCTCCCCTTTAGTGCTGAATATCGTGGTCCTCACAGCTGTATTAATGGGAGTGTGCTAAAAGTCTGCACTTTGACTTGGGTGTGGTTTTGCTGCTGCTGTGGAAGTCCGTTTTTAATCTCTAGACAAGGCATTGTGGGGAAATAGTACAGGTGCCAGCAGTTGGACAATCCACTTTCTTAACCTCAGCAGGCCTGGTCTTTTTTTCGTCACAATTTCCCAAGCCAAGCAGGACATGGCTTCCCAGTCGAAGGTGCTGAATCAGTGCCTCCCAGAGCACAGCTCACTCCAAGCCTCAGCCACCCTCGCTCTGACCCAGTGACATATATCCGCGCCCCCCCCCCTCACACACACACACACACACACACACACACACACACACACTAACTCTTGGCCTGGTCAAGATGGTTGGCACTTTCACATTAAGCAGAGCTACAAATGTGTCTATTACCGTGGTAAGGACCATGTGAGAGGGGAGAAAAACCCTGTACCAATTCACACCTTTTCCATCTCTCTACATATAGTTCTCTCTTCCCTCTCTGACTTAATGAAGTACATAACAACCAAACAAACTGTTTTTTCCATCTCCAACCTGCCGCCTCTTAAAAACAAGATGCCACATCTGGTCCTCATAATCGCGTACACGTCATCGCAAAGTAGAAGAGGGGAGAGAAAAAGGGCAGAAGAATGAGATGGAGTGGAATGGTGTGTGTACTTCAAAAGAAAAGGGGTGAACCCCCTAAGTAGCAAAGATTGACTGTCAAGATATTGCCATCTTTGTTACAAAGCAAAACTCTTTATGCGTGTGCACACAGTAAAAGACAGGATGTTAAGACAGAACAAGATAGCAAGAGAGTCAGGCTTAGTTAAAAGTAGGACTGACTACGACGGAGACTTCTAAACCGCCACAGCTGACGCATTGCCTCTAAAAGGGGAACTGGTGGGTTTGTGCTTTGTTCCAGAGAGAGAGAGAGAGAGACGGCTGGACACAAAGCCCCATGTGGTTTCACTAAGAGGGGGGGGGGGGGGGGCGGGGGCGGGGGGGGGGGGGGGGGGGGGCGGGGGGGGGGGGGGGGGGGGCGGGGGGGGGGCGGGGGGGTTGGGGGCGGGGGCGGCAGGGAGAGGAGGGGAAAGAGTCTGAATTGAAGGTGCAGCACGCAGCCTTGGTCAGGCCAGGCCAGGCCAACGCTTTCGACCCCCCTGACCTGGATACAAGACTGAAGTGGTCTGTGGTACTCTTATTTACTCAATGGGAGTTGAGGTTTTGAGAGATCGGGACAAACAAGACGTGTCCTTGTCCGCTCTGTCCTTCTTGGACAGCAACCCCCCGGCTCTGTTTAAGGCCTTTGCTTTGCTCATTGCTATTCACTCTAAGGTTTGTCTCGTGGAATGTTTGGCTCTGTTGACACTCTGTTGCTCCCTTCCTCCAAAACACACACATTACATATGTATATATTACTTTGTCCCGTTTCTAATAGAACGCTAGTTAAACCTTCCGTTGACTCGAGAGATCAAAACGTTTTCCTCTTGCTATAGTCATCGTCTAACGATCACGTAATGAAAGGGACATGCGGTTGCCTATCCACAAACGTCACGGGAACTCTACTAGCACAGAATCAGGTAAACATCAAAGTGTAAGTGAAAACAAGCCAAAATAGATCAGGATTGTTTATGGATGATATACCCAGAAATGTTCTAAATATCGCTCAAAGACTTTGAAGGACGTCCTAGGCCTGCCCACTCACAGAGCGTTGCATAAGGGCACAAGAATGTTTAGCTCAGCGACCATGGGTTTGTAATTACAGAGGAGCACTGCTGAGCTCTACAGGAACAACGTCGAGACCAGGGAGATAAAATGGTAGAATGAGCACTTAATGTACAATGAAGCGAGGGTGGGGGAAGACGAGGGAGATAAAGAATTTAAATCTTTCTGTAAAAAAGGAGTACGTTTGTGGTCGAGGTATTAGTTGATCGTAACTGATGAGGTGGCTTCTGTTTTTTTAATGTGCAGTGAATAGTCTTAAGTTTATGTATCTTACTCTTATGCATACAGTAATTTAACAGATGAAGGAAAAGTGAATGTGTGTGCGGTCAGTCTAGAATGTATCAGGCTTCAGGAATCATGGTTTTGTGCATTTCTGACACCTTGTGGCCAAACGATCATATTATCGCGTGATTAATCTTAGGTTAAATTAAGTGTAAAAAGTGTTTCTAAAATTGTGGACCATGGAAAGAAAACTTGGATGAGTTAACTTTGAACGTCTTAAATTTCTTTACAGCTAGTTTTCTAAAACTGTCAATCTCTACGCCACCAAATTTCCCAATATCAGTAAATTATTTACTGCATGTAGATCCGTATCTCAACTTGTGCACTTTGTACCATATATTGGTTGCATTGGTAATGTATAATAGATTAGTATGTATGTATATTTTTATAATTTGCCGTTTCTGTCATATAACGTAATGGCTGTTGTGAGGCCTGCAATTATCCCTGTCAATAAAGTTATCTATAACTATTTGATTCTGAATGATATGAAACAACTCCAAATTGAAGATGCAAGAGATTGCTACTTTAATACAGTAGCGAAGGTTCAAGAGATTGGAAGACAGACATCATAAGAGTATTTCAAATTCAATTTATTTTATTTGTACATTCACCACTTACAGGCTTCAACAAAAAGTAAGACTTTATACTAAAATGATAAAATAATGATAAAAAAATACTAAAACCGTTGGTGAGATTTTCTCATGTTATCTCAGGAAGGACAGAGAGAATAGACTAAAAGGACATCACAGGAACCTGTGACAGTTTTCAACGTTACTGAGAATGACATGAGAAGTAACATCTGAGGGGAGTGACGGAGAAACACTGCATTACTTGAAACTCTGAACTCTGGCCAACGAGGTCCAGGGAGAGATGCGAGATGCCGTGAGCATGGCAAAAGCCCCAGCCTGGAGTCGGGGGCAACGGATCTGATCAGGCAATAAACATATCCCCGGGCTTTACATGGGAATTTAATTGAGGGAGCAGGAGGAGGGGTGAAACATACTGGGGTTCTTTTAGGACAGCTTTTGGGGATATCAATATAACAGTTCAGACAGGCTGTAACATTTATACCCCAGAGAAAAAATTCAAAAAAACACGCAAGGTGGCAGCAACGGACTATTGTGCTCAGTGCCTTAAAATCTGGGATAATAGTGAAGTAAAAGGGGACGGAGATACAAGGGCCATGCTGACAACCTGCCAAACGTCCAAAGTAAGGTACAAAGGAAAAAAAAATACGCATAGTAAAAAGGACAATGAAAAATCATATATCAAAACATCGACAGGAGGAAAACATTAGATACTCTGAGCAAAAACTGCTAAAAGTAGGGTCCCTCAAAGCATATGAAGGTATGCATGTATGTATGTATGTTCTCATAAAGTGTGTTTGTATGTGTGCTTTAAAAAAGGTGTCAGCTCGAGAGATGGGAACTACATCAGTTGGTCCTCTGTAGGGTCTTAGTTGTAACAAAGTACGTGTAGTAACAAGTAAAATGGCAGAGAAAGGCGCGGCAGCTCCACCGACTTTGGCTGGGCTCTTAACGCCGCCTGTCTCGCGGGTCGCTGCGGCTGCGTGAGCGTCTGCCCCCACCAACGCTGCCGCCCCCTGGCCTACGGTATCCGGCCTCGCGCCGCTTGTCACCCTCCCTGTCCCTGTCTCGGCCGCGGCCTCTCTCTCTGTCCCGCTCCCTTTCCCCCTCCCCGGCTGTGCCACCTCCAGCTTTCATCTTCTCCTTGCGCTCCTCCTCCCGCTTTTTGACCTCCTCCTCTTCGATCTCCTTCCTCCGCTTCTCCCGCTCCTTCATCCGTTCGGCTCTGGCCGCCTCCCTCTGGACATACTAGGAAAACAAACAGAAACATTTAGACCAAGGAAAAATTCCAAAGAATTCGATATTTCAAAGAAAAAAAGATTTATAGCCAGATGAAGCAAATAAGGAATTTGGGTGTAACAATGTCTTTCTTGCTTAAATCTAAACGTTGCACTGAATATACTAATTAAATAAATCAGTGCTACAGTAAAGTGTATTCAAGCCGTATTTACTGGAAATGAGGACAGTGCTAGCTTACAATTAGTTACTTAAAGCAAAAAAAATAGGTAATGTAGCTGACTGTCACCAAACAATTCTTTTTACGCGCTATCATCTTCTTGAAAAATTAGCCAAACTCAAGACACCAGTCTTCACCAAACTAAACAGTTCGTGACTGTGTGTTCGTCAAACTTCTTTATTATTATTATTATTATTTTTTTTAAGTATACGGTCTAACTCCTTTTCTTTACTATGGGTCACTGCTGCTTTCTTTAAGCTGTGTGTGAAATAAAGTGACATGTGAGAACTCAGTCTACTGGTTGTGGGTGTGTTACCTGCTCATCGGTGAGAGGGAGCCAGTATATACAGGGGGCTGCTTTGGTTTTGCGAAAGAGGTCATCCAGCAGCTTGGCAGGGGGCTCCTCAGAGGCTTTCTCTACAGAAGAAACACACAAATAAATATTCAAAGGTACACCATCATATAAACCACTCATCTCTATCCGCTCCGCTAGCTTCAGACATCTCTTGCCTTTCTTCTCAGCCTTCTTCTCCTTGCCTTTCCCGCTCTCCTTGCGTTTCCGCTCCCGGGAGTGGGATCTTCGGGTGCCGTCCTTCTCTCCGGCGTTGCCGAACTCCCGCACCTTGCCCTGATCCCACTCGCGCTCGGCGCGGGCCTTCTCCCGCCGCGCCATCTCCCGCTCCCGCTCGGCCCACTGATCCCGCTCAGGGAGGAGGGAGGGCAGGCCAGATCCACGGCCTCGACCGCCGTCTTCCGGGACAGGGGCCGCTGCGCCTAAGCCTTTGTGGAAGTCCAGCTTAACCCGCACACAAACAGATTCGGTTACCAAGTGGAAAAGGTGAAAAAAAACATAGCAGTGTAACGGGAAAGAAAAATATCAGAAATATCTGATACCAACCTCTTCTTGCTGGCTGAAGTCCACAGTGAGCACTTTGGGGTTGCTCTGGGGCCACTTGACACCGTGCAGGGCTGCTCTGGTGGCCACCGCCTCCTCTGTACTGGAGTACTAAAACCCAAGGCCAAACACACAACACAACTCAACCTCATGGAGGCAACTTGTCCCAGACTATGGAAAGAGAGCAGGGTCAACTAGCGGCCCGCCTCCAGGGTGGAGAGAGTGGGGGCTACTCACGGTGACGTAGCAGTGCGACTTGATCTTGTCGATCCAGAAGCCGTCATCCATCAGCGTCCCCGTGCGGCCCAGCAGTTCCTTCAGCTGGCCCAGGGTGAAGGGCCTCACCTGCACGGCACAACACACACTAGAGGTCACTATGTGCGCTCGCCAGATAGCACCAATCAGAGAAATCAATAATGGGGATGACAGAGTGAATACAAAAGATATCCATTAGAAGAAGTGACACCTAAACTTACAAAATCATGTCAGATATTGAATTCAAACTATTGACAGGTAAATCCTATAAAAGTAAAGTTTTGAAGTGACGCACTTTGAATATTTCCCCACAAAGGAAACACCCCTCCACCTTTCTTGACTTCAACATATCACCGTTTCAACTACCCCAAGTTCTCGTTTTGGACTATTGTAATAGCTACTGCCTATATATGCTCAAGGGAGTAAGAAAATATCGCTACACTCGAGTATCGCAATATTATATTTTGTGATACCTGCCTAGATTCTCAAAAACACAATTTCTTTGCTCAGACTGCACAAAACGTAGTACTATGATATTGGACGTCACGGTGGAGGGTGGAGTGCAGATTCTTGCCAATACGCGTCCCCAATGCAGTTCTGGCCACGATTGATTGCCGTTGGATCAAAGGAGCACTATGTCAAAACATTTCATGGGAGAACCCTCGCCGTGTGTTTCTCTCACCAGGTTGGACACGTGAACGATGCAGGAGACTTTCCCGCGCGGCGGAGACGGTTGCCGGGCCGTGCGCACGGGGTCGTCGATGGTGACGGACACCCCAGACTTCTGCTGACTGATGGAGCGAAGGATGAGGCTGTCGCCGGGGCTCACTGAGAAAAAAAAAGAGAGAGGAGGTAAGCTTTAGAGGGTGGAGAGACGGGTGTGGGCCCAGAGGACTTTCCTTCATGGCCTTCAAGTCGAATGAAAGGAGTGCAGTTCTACGCACATCAAAGGAATAGGTGCAAGGTTCCTAAATGATAAACTTCGAAAAAAGTAAAGTGGAACCTGCACACTAACTCAAAGGAATACATTTATTAACGTTTCGCTCAGTTCAGATCTTCGGCAGGGCAATTCCTTCGAGCTAGTGTTCCACTTTACTCTCTTCAAGTCAAATGAAACATTCAAACAAGAGATGTGATCGATCCATTACGTGTGTTCATATCGGCGTCATTGCCCGTGGGCGAGGGCACAGTAATCTCCATGGCGCCCGGGAAAGAACCGTCCCCCTTATCCTCTTGGCTCCTCCTCCTGTCCGCGTATCCCGCCAGCTCTTCCTCGTCGTGTCTGCTTCTCTTGGACTCTTTCTGGCCGTTCTCCTGACCCTCAGAGGGCACCACCTACGGCCGTTGTGAGGGAGGTAAGCAGTCCCAAAGACGTCAAAGTCACTCACAACTCTTATTCGATTTCTAGTTGTCGTCTACATGCCCATTACAATTTGTATAAGATAGGTTTGGAAAGGACAATAAAGGGGTTGGCCGACTAATGAAATCCTCGCGGCAGTCGTCTGGGCCTGACCTGGGTGACGGTGCGTCGAATCTGGAGCTCCTGGTCGGGCCCCTCCGTCTCGGCGTCCTCAGCCCCGGAGAGGACGGCCTCTTCCGGGTGGAGATCCACCACCGCTTCCTGGCCCTGGCACGGTCGGATGTCCGGGATCAGAGACTGCAGAGGGATGGATTCAAACAGCCTAAGTATAACCATCAGCACGGGAACGGCACCAGTCGGAAGGAGACACCGAAGACCTGCCTCCTATTTTCTGTTTAGTTGCTGCAAAGCGGCTGCATTAAAGATTACGTTATAAAAATGTATAAACAATTCTTTTTTCCCCACTAAATTGGAGTTTAAAACAAACAAAAAAAAAGACACTTTGGTCAATCAAGACACTCAATCTCAGCAAAAGTATAGAGGGCCTAGTTAACACGTAGAGTTTAGAGGGCCTGGTTAACACGTAGAGTTTAGAGGGCCTGGTTAACACGTAGAGTTTAGAGGGCCTGGTTAACACAGAGTTTAGAGGGCCTGGTTAAGACAGTTTCCTTAGATGTACCTTTAAAGAGTCTGTGGTGATGCTGATGGACGGTTTCTTTGCCGTAACTGCCGTGCTGGAGCCCCATCTCCTCTTCCTCCCGGCCCCAGCCCCAGACTCCTGCTCCCCCTCCGCATTAGTGGAACCTGGGGACTTGGTGCCTAGTTGGGGGTGCAGAGATTCGAACGACTTCAAACTTACATCTGAATTTTATTTTATTTGATTGGAAATCCATCACATGCAAAAGGTACCGGGCAGTGTTCATGCAACAACTTGTTAGACTTGACCATAAGTGTTAAGCTACGTGTAGGATACAAGAGCCTAGCATAAAGTAAACACAGAGACCAGCAGTGACACTGGAAGGAGATGATTGGTTTCAATGGCAGAGAAACATGGCTGACATGGTGGCAGGGGAGTGTACTCACAGCTAAGGGAGATCCTACGGGCTGTGAAGGCCTTAGGCGTCTGAAACAAAGGGAAATAAGAACAACCCCAAGGACCAGAGGGGGAGGTGAGCGGCAGACAGGAAGAGGGAGACAGCACGGATTCCACGGACAGGTTGGAAGGGTGGGTCAACAACAGAGGAAGTGGGGGTGGGGAGACTGAGTGTGTGTGAGAGAGAGACTGCTCATCAAGATTCTGTTTTGAAACAAGTCTTTGAACGATCTTAACTTAGACCGCTGCATCTGTAGCAAGTTGCGAGCAAAATACACAGGGCAATAGTCGTCAAATGAAGTCAATTGATGTTTTGATGTAGCCACAGTCTCTTTCAAACACAAACAGGCAAAACCTGATGGGATCCCTGAGGTTTGAATTCACTCAAATTAAATCTCTGAAGCTATTCTATTTGAATTGGATGTAAAGGACTGAGTTATGGCAAACTGAAATGTTGTTTTTAAACAACGTGGTCAATCAAAACTTCAGGTACCATAAATGTCACCTTCTAAAATATGTATATATATATATATAGTTTTCAATTTCACAACTAAGCATTTTCTAAATAATTCTGTTAAGAGAATAACAGTGAGAAAATGACTACTTATTCCCTGGTACCACTGACACCTGATCCTTACTGGGTTGGATATGGCCCAATCACGACTGCATGTACTGTTAATAGGCAACAAGGGTCCAATCAAAGGAGGCTGTGCAGTTTGGTTGGAAATCTGACAGTTGGTTGGCAGGATGGATTCTGTAGTTTGGTACTTGTTTGCTTGATATTGTTTTTGGTCAAGTCCTTATTCTCAAATATTAGTCCATTTTAACTGTAGAGAAATCGTTTTCATGCTTTGCTCTTCCAAAATACAGGACTTCGATGGCGATATGAACATGAGTGTTGGGCAACAACACGTCATGATAACCCCAAAAACTTAGATTAATGTTCCATAATGTCAGAAAGAACATATGGTTCACGTTGTGTCCGTAAATAACAGGAATCTGATCAGTGGAGGATAGGGGTCCCAATTGGCAAGTCCCCTTTCCAGCCAGTGAATGAAAATTAAGGCAGTCCAAATAAGATCCAAAAAAGATCAAATTTACAGTTCCCTTTGAATTTCTCTCTTAATTGATGCAAAACAATATTGAAAATGTCCTTAATCAAACATTTGAAAGTTCCAGCAAGTCCATAGATCCACATTTGTCTGCAACTCTTTATTGTGGGAGAAAAATGTCCAGAGGCACTGTCTGAGACCGGTTCATATAATTGTCAGCTTCACAGCTATGACAGCATGAACGTTTTCATCTCTCCAGCCTCTGCGCTGAGGGACGTTGAGCTTACTACTCTTGGCAGAGGGGAATGTCTTGGCCATTGACCACCCCTTTGTCAAGCCGTGAGCCAAGCAGTCCAATCAACAGCTCCTGCCAGCCATCTCCGTGGCATTGTGGCTTTTGTTGCCAGGGCTGTCCCCTTGCAGACAGAGGGGCCTATTTCTGGTAAACCCAGGTTTCTTGGGGAGAACGGTACAGGTGATGCAGTAGTAGTAGCAGTTGTATGCAGGTACCAATAGGGGCAATGGAAGAGGCATGAGCACCTTTATGACAAAGCAATCAATTGGGGTTTAAACATAAGCCACATACTGAGAAATCCCCCTGCTGCTTCTGTATGAGACAGTACAGCTAAAGGCAAAGACAGAAACTATGGACAGATAAAACCAAACTCGATCAACCTATAGGCTACAGTTGATATCAAATTGATCAACTGTGATCAAGTGATATTAATGAACTAATATTCATTTTCCTACATACTGCACTGGTTAAAACATGTCTGCAATGGAGTCAGAAATATAGCAGTAAACATTTAACTTTCATGAGTCTAAACTTAACATCAGTCAAATGAAGTGATAAAAGTCCTTAAGGCCATATCTCTAGTTCTTAATGAGAAATAAGTGATGGGGATTTGCTCAGTCTTACCTCCTCGCTGGCTTCAGGAACCTTTTCTAGTTCAGCCATCATCGCATCCTTCAACTCGCTGTGTCAGAAAATTAGTTAGACAGATGGATCAATTAAAGGGATGGTAAAGACAAGGCAGTGTTTTTAAATGACTGACAAAAAGTGCTGAAAACTAAACTGATAAGGACGCTAACTACTATTCACAAGAATCACGTATTGGTTAAAAAATAAATGATTAGTGTTTTTAATTAGGGCGATGGAAGTCAAAACATGCGATAAGAACCTGTAACTGATATACCTAGTAGAATGCGTTATTAATACAGCCCTAATTTATAAAACTATTTGTTCGTGCTGGCTTGCAAACCAAAACTTATATTCAAATAATTGTAAGCATCGTCACAGCCTTCTACCTGCAACATTATAACGAGGTCATATTGACAGCGATGGATATAGCCTCTCATTTTTAACACACATTCACTATATACAAGTCGCAAATCGCAATTTGTAGAAAATTGTTCCGAAGAATACCAACGGCCATATATGTTTTTACAAATTACAATGTCTTCTGAGAGGTCATCATACTGGGTGTTGGTAAAACAAAAATCCCTGCGTCGCGATTCAGTATCTCTCCTCCTGTTCCTTCCTCTCATTAGATTTTAATCCACGAGGCATTTCTGTCAGCAAAGGCTAGGAACCAGGGTTGGTTCGGGTAAGGCACCGACACACAGTGGCTGAGTATTTGGATTCTGAGTCCATCGATCTTATGTGTATAGCTAAGCCCATCCACGCAGCATAGCCATAGCCAACAAAATGAGAAGGAAAAAATAGGATAAGCGTAAGGACCCGCATATTCAGGCACACCGGCATCGAGGCAGGCTCATAAATTGCCTGATGGGAAATTGAAATCATTACCATATTCACATGCAAAATTAAACGAACAATACAATATCGTACCTAAGCATTATTTTAACCGCTAGAGTAAGCAACAACGCAATTTCAAAATAGCAAATACACCTTCTTTGGCTTCTTTAAGCTTTTGGACAGCACTAAATATAATTAGCAAAAAAAACAAACTAAAAACATGTTGCAAGAAACGATATTGATAATGACTAATATACAACTGTGCTTTTTTGATAAAAATTACACAAAGCATTCTTTGTTAAGTGAGATGTTAGGCTTGGGTGTAATTATTGTGGGTGAGAAAAATAGTTAATGTGAGTAAATGAGAGAGGAAAAAAAAGTATTGTTTAATGTCACCTCTGTCATGCAGATGCAGTGGAGGAGTCAATTTTCACAGAAAATGTAAAGCATGGTTTTTAAACACATTGCACCAACAGTTATCACCCGACCTGGATTTGTCACTTCTTTCTTCCTCTCCTTTATGGTCCCCTCTCTGCTGTTTATCATGTCCTTGGGCTTGTACTTCAAGGGCTTGTTTCTGATGGAAGAGGAAGGTTGAAGTATGGACAGAATGACAGCTACAAGAACTCAAGACACCAACTAATATAGCAGTAATCAGAGTCAAATCAAACAGATCATATTCTAGATAGGCAGATAATTCAGCCATTTAAAAAAACAAAAGGAAGGGTCACGGGTACCTCTGGGTTCACAATTAATAACTCCGCCTCAATGGCATATGAAGTGTGAAGCTTTAACTGACCTGGCTGTGGCTGGTTCCACAAACGGCTTTCTCTTCTACCGACTCCCCTTTTTTGCTGAGGGAGGTTTTTGATGTGTTGGTTGAATCATCAGGATGGAGAACTCTTGCTTTGTTGTGTGGCAAGCGGTCGCCTGGTTTCTTAGACTAAAGGAAAGGGAGAACACGACTGTGTAACATTGAACTACTGACAACAAAAAGCAATGATGTTCACTAAGTGAATTTGTGATTTTCTAAATAAATGTATAGATAGATAGATAGGTAGATAGGTAGATAGGTAGATAGATAGGTAGATAGATAGATAGATAGATAGATAGATAGATAGATAGATAGATAGATAGATAGATAGATAGATAGATAGATAGATAGATAGATAGATAGATAGATAGATAGATAGATAGATAGATAGATAGATAGATAGATAGATATTTTTGCATTAAGAGAGGCCCACTTGTCGACTCCATTGTGGTATCGAACAACTCAGTACTGGTAGTTTGAGAAATACATTGATAGAAAGAGAGAGCAAGACTTGTAGACCACTCACCCGTTTAACATTGGGGGCGGAGCCGATTTGGTCTGGGGATGAGGAGGAGGAGGAGGACCCAGAAGAATGAGATGATGAGGACCCAGAGTCGGAGTCTGAGGAGGAGGAAGCGCTTGATGAGGACGCCTGTGTCCCCCTTTTGTCCTTGGTCTCGCCTCTTCTGTGTCGTCCACCAGTTTCTGTCTTCTCCGTGGTTTTCACAGACGCCACAGGTCTTGGAGAGGCATCCTTCACTTCCTGACACCTTTTGGACATGTCTACCACTTCCTGTTTGTCAGTTACCATTTGATTAGCTTCTACTTTCATTTTTTCATTATATTCCTGTAGACCCGTGGCAATTTTATCGATAACTGGGGTATCCCTCTTGGGCATGGACCCTGCGTCTGAGCCATGGGGGCCTGAAACGAGGATGGCCTGCCTGGCAGGCATCTGGGCTGTGGCCTGCTCAGCCAAAGACAGGGGCAATTCCTGCTCCTGCTCCTGCTCTCTGGGTTTGGTAGGGGAACTAAGGGGTAAAGCATGAGGCTGGGGGCTGTCAGAGAAGGTACGAGGTCTTTTAATAACCATGGAAGTGGCAGAAGGTGGGGGCGTTGCAGGATTGTCACGCAGGAAACGGAACTTCTTGAAGGACGACTGGGTTGAAGGAGTGCTGCTTTGTGTTGGCGACATTGGCGTAGAAGATTCTGGAGGCGGGCCGTCTCTCCAGGCTGTTTGAAGAGAAGGTCTTACTTTGGGCTCCGCACCCTGTTGTTTTCCTGTCTCGGCCTCTGTCACTTTATCTGCTGCTGTGGAGAGGGGGGAAGAAGTGGGCAGATGGGTGAGACCGATCTCACGGCCACGTTTCCACAGAGGGAGATGACTCTCCCTCTCTCTCTTCTCCCTTTCTTTTTCCTGCTCGAGGGCACTGTCCCTTTCTTCTTGGTCTTTCTGCAGGGCTTTCTCCTGCGCCAACGTTGCCTCTTTCTCCTGTTTCTCTCGTTCCGCAGCCTCTTCTCTTTCTTTCCTCTCTTTCTCCAGGGCTCGTTCCCTCTCTAGGGCTTGCTCTTTCTCAATTCGCTCTTTCTCTTGCGCTCTCTCCCTCTCCTGCTTCTCTTCCTCTAAGGCCTTCTCCTTCTTTTCCCTCTCCTCTCTCTCTTGCCTTTCATGTTCTGCAGCCTTCTCCCGCCCCAGCCTCTCCTTTTCAGCAGACTCTCTCTCCAAAGTTCTCTGCTTCTCAATTGCCTCAAGCTCTTTTCTTTGTTGCTCCAAAGCTCTTTCTTTCTCAATTCTCTCTCTCTCGATAGCTTTCTCCCTCTCTATTCTCTCTTGCTCCAAAGCTCGCTCTCTCTCCAGCTCCAAAGCCCTTTCCCTTTCCATCCTTTGGTTCTCCAAAGCCCTCTCTCTCTCAGCTCTTTCTTGCTGTAACGCTCGTTCCCTCTCCACTCTCTCTCGCTCTAAAGCCCTTGCTCTTTCAAGCTCAATCTCTCTCTCTCTCTGCAGAGCCCTCTCCTTCTCTTCCCTTTCCTGCTGCAGAATTCGCTCCCGCTCCATGACTCTCTGTCTTTCCATCTCCATCTTACTCTCCAGCTCCAGGGCCCTCTCTCTTGCCAGGGCTTTTTCTCGCTCCTCTCTCTCTTTAGCCAAAGACCGCTCTTTCTCTTCTCGCTCTTTAGCCAAGGTTCTCTCCCGTTCAAGAGCCAGCTCCCTCTGCAGAGCTAGCTGGTGGGCTTTCTCTTTTTCTTCCATTTCTTTCTCCACTCTTTCTCGCTCCAAGGCCTTTTCTCTCTCCTCTCGCTCTCTCGCCAAAGTTCTCTCTCGCTCGAGAGCTAGCTGCAAGACTTTCTCTCTTTCCTCCATCTCCCGCTGCAACACCTTCTCTCTCTCGACTCGCTCCAGCGCCTTTTGCCTTTCCTCTCTATCTTGTTCCAGAGCCCTCTCTCGCTCTTGTTCTATAGCTCGCTCTTGCTCCAAATATCTCTGCCTCTCCTGTCTTTCTCGCTCCAGGGCTCCCTGTCTTTCTTGCTCTAGGGTCTTTTCTCTCTCCAGCTGCAGCTCTCGTTCTCTGCCTTGCTCTTCCAATGCAGTGGCTCTAAGAACACTCACGGGTGTTTGGCTATGGGGCAGGTGGGCTCCTAACAAGCTCTGGTTTGTGACAGGGATCATAGGGAATTGCAGGCTTGTAGCCTTGGTTGTGTGGCTGATGGCACCGACCATGCCCTCCGGAGGCCCTCTCCCAGGGAACAGAGTCGTAGTGGCAGCGTTGTTGTCCAGCCGTTCTCCCTCCGGACCGCGTCCATGCCATCCAGCTCCAGAGAAAGCTCCCTCCGACTCCATCTTGCGGGCCAGCAAGGTGAGGGGGCCGGGCTTGCGCTCGGCGTTGCCACTCTGTGGCTCAGGGCTGCTGCTGCGACTGCCACTACTGGAGGAACCGGAGCTAGAGGTGCTGGAAGTCCGTAGCCTGGCCGGGCGCTCGCCTGGGCTAGGGGGACTCTGTTTGGGGGTGTCTGGCAAGGGGAAGGACAACTCTGGAGGAGGAGAAGGAGGAGGGGTTGGCTGGCGCAGTTGCGGCGACATCAATGGAGGAATATGCTGCTGGGGTTGGCGGGATCCTCCAGAATTCTCTCTGACTGGCTGGCCGCGGGCCAGCTCCCCCTGGCTTTGCCTCCTCCTAGCGCCGTTTCCCCAGTCGTCGTCTTCCTCCCCGTCCTCGTCCGCTCCGTCGCTGTTGTCGTCACTGTCAGCCGGGGCATGGCTCACCGCTGGTCGTTGATCTCCACTGGGGCCACGCACGGTCTGAGGGGCGCTGGCGCCGGAGGGGGTGCTGGCCAAGGCTGAGGCAGCTGGACCAGGCATGTGAGCCCTGTATCTCTCGTCCTCGTTAGCCGGCCCAGCCAACCCCTCTCCGTCTGAGGGGTCAAGCAGCTTGTGTTGGTCTCCCAACACAGGTGTGACATCCTATTAAGGATGGAAAGGGAGCGAACACCGTTTGTTTAGAAAACAAGCTGGTTGCTCTCTTGCATGCAGTTGACCAAGCCATCATAGTGCAGGATCATTTGAAACATGCAAACATTTCCTCAGGTAAAAACAGCAAGGGACTGATCAAAAGAAGAAGGCTACGCAATCTGTAAAGGGCATCTAACCTGAACGGGTGCCAGACTTGAGGAACTGTTGTTGACCTCTGCATTATCCTCTTGGTCTGTATATGAAACGCAGATAATGTTTTTTGAAACTGCACAAAGAAAACAAAAATCCACGACACTAACAGGATTTTCAAACAAAGAGAGCATGTTTTAAGTTTAGGGGATCCAGCTGAAGGATTATTGCCCCAATCTTACCATCCGTTTCGGCTGCCTCACGAGCTTCTCTCTCCAGTCGCTGCCTCAGGAGTTCCTGCTGTTTGGCCAGATACTGCTTGATGAAGCTGTTCTGGCTCATCTCCTCTCCAATCTAAGGACGCAAGGATAGACTGACTGTTTAAACCAGAAAAGATGCTGCAACATGCTCATAGAAAGTATATCAATGATACGGCCCACTTATTCATTCAAAGCACGTTCGGTTGGGAGGCCTGGATGTGATACTTCTTTCACTGACCACTATGGTAACTCGACTAAAACCTTCAAAAACTTGATTCGCTGACACATTTTTTACTATTTTGAAAGTTTGTAAGTTGTTTTCTAATTGAAAAATGTCTTCTTTCAAAGTTTCATGTGGTAAATTTATCAACCAAACCATTTTGTTCCCTACATTACACCAATTATGATTCCTCTGAGTGCATATTGATGGGTCTCACCTGGGAGTTTGGCTGCAGCCCAATGTGAGGGGTGGAGGTTCTTTGCAGGTTCTCCAACATGAGAGCCTGCAAAAGATAGTGGAAAGATAGCTTGATTGGCCAAGTTACCTTTCAGGCCTTTAAAGTGCAATCATAACGATCTCTCAAAAACAAAATAAATCCATCCATGCAATTGGCTGACCTAACTATAGCGTACACCACAGAGAACACATAATGTACACATACCCCGACGCAGTCATGATCTTGCAGCCTCACTCGTCATAGCAATACAGTACAGTACAACTTGCATATGTTCCCTTCAATTGAATTAGCTTGCTACAAATGCGAAAAACAGGCACTCGTCCCGATAATCAACACACCTCCAAAGCAACCCGTTTGATTGGCTTACTTCATATTTAGCACCAGCCTAGTTTCATTGAGCCCAACGATGTTAACAGTGCTAGAAAAACGCCCGGAGCTCAATTTTGTAGAGGCAACAGTTCTCCACATTTTCAGGTAACGTTGCTAATAATGTTCGCTAGCTAGCTACCGTGAAGACCAATAGTCTTTGGCCTTCTTCACCAGTCTGCAAGAATCGGCCCATCTGCTGTATTTACTGGAAACATGATCATGGATACAAAATGTTTTATCGACTTACCCCTTTGAGTCTCTTGATAAGGGCATTTTTTTGTCCACTTTTAGGAAGACCTCGTTCCTCTAGAGCAGCTTTCAAATCTGCAACCCGAAGCGAGTGGAGCGGCCTCC
This sequence comes from Aplochiton taeniatus, assembly GCA_017639675.1. Taxonomy (NCBI): domain Eukaryota; kingdom Metazoa; phylum Chordata; class Actinopteri; order Galaxiiformes; family Galaxiidae; genus Aplochiton; species Aplochiton taeniatus. The sequence goes on from CM030189.1 coordinate 10,585,089, forward strand.
CGTCTAGCGTTACGTCTTCGAGGTCCGCCATTTTCCCTTCCTCTCGTTCGTTCACAACGAACAGCAACGCCTCTTCAGGATTGTGAAAGTCGACCACTTCCGAATGTTGAGATTACCCGGACGAAAAGCCTTTTCATTTTCTTAACGTATTACTATCTTATTTCAGCTATAGTTGAAGAAAAAAAAATTAAGTAAACCAGCTATCAAACAACGCAGTTAAAATATTAGTGTTACAATATCTGTCAGTACTGCGCATAAGTGATTGCCACCACGACACTCACTAGCATCAAGGCACTAGCACTAAAGACAGACAGCCGGTAGCTAGCTAGTAGCCCTGTCTAGCTTTTTGGAATAGCTATGCAAAAAATAAGGTGACCAGGAGGATAGTAACTAAGGTAAGCCGAAATGTTAAGTCATGCAACACCTTATGTTATTGCGTCATTAGGTTATATAGCTAATTTCGAAAATGATTAAAAGTTACGTTATGCAATGCAATTGAGTTAACTTAACGCCAGTTTACAACTGAACCATGTAAGTTAGCTTGTATGGACAGATCACCTCTATGTTGACGACCTGTATTGTTTGATAGATAAGCTAAACAGTAATATTAGTTATATAGTAAAAAGCAAAATTGACATGGCTGTGATCTTGTTTTTCTAAAGATGTCGTGGTTCTATCATGTCAGCCACAGTTCAAACCAACAGGAACCTTCTGACATGATTCCCAACACCACAGCAAACAACATGCCCAGCACGCAGTATTGTTCCAATATCAGAGGTGCCACATTGTTTACCTCTGGAACAGCAAGAGTAGAATGGCCTTGCACCTCACCGAGTCTGATGGATTTCCCATCAACTCCACAGGGCTCAGCGCCACCCAGGTTAGAGAACCTATCATGCACCTCGCTGAATGCAGGGGCAGGCAGAGAGCATATGCCAACTTCCTACGTAACTCTTCAGGAGCAGCGGTGTGTCCTGAGCTGGTTCCTTAGCTGGGGGGGATCCCAGAAAGAACGGTTCATGCAGGATCTGCTGGGGAAAGCAGTGCCAGGGAAAGTGTGTACCCTCCTAGAGTCGCTCAATACTTTGCAGGTAGAGTGAAATCTTCTTTATCATATCCATAAATGGAACAATAAGAGCATCAATACTTTGGCGTTTGTTACCAAGGGACACTTTAAAATAGAAGAGTGACTTCTAGTGACAAGTCCAGCATGTTACGACATAACACCTCTGAATTGTGGCAAACTATGAGTCAATTTCTTGCCAGTAGTCAGCCAGCCATCTATTTATTGTTTGGGGTCGAAAACTTTCCAGAATTGATGACTGACTAAAACAAAAGTTTTAATAAATCCTTGTTGTCTTTGACTTGTTTATAGGTTGTGGACCGGGCACCTAACATTTTTGAGTGCCAGCTGCGCCTGTGGACCCAATGGTTTGAGTCCTGGAGTGAAGAGGAGAGGAACAGTTTCCTACACCTTTTAGAAGAGCAGGATCCAATTTTTGTTGGACACTTCTACAAGGGCATAGCTGGGACAGCAGGCAGGGATTGACAAGCTGTGTATAACAATATGTAAATACTGTACCTCTATAGCATGGACAATAAAAACAAATTGTGTGTTCGGGAAAAGTCTTCACTTAATTCCGCTTGCTTGATAAAGCGTCACAAAGCTCTCGTCCAATCAAATAGGCTATTGCACCTGCGTTAACACGTCAAAGTTTATCGAATTCAATTGGCAGTAAAAGTACTTTCATACGCCGTTGCTGAAATTTATAATAGGTTTTCGTTTATGGAAATAGATATGACCAAAACTTTGGTGATCAATACAAGTGGCAACTGGTTTAAAATAATAATAAAGTGGACACAGTGCTCAGTTACACAGTATATTGTGTGCGGGCTACAATATATCTACACAAATGCATATTTTAAGCCAATAAATCAATCAGTTTCAGCAAACCAAATAAAAAGCACAAAATCAAATTGGATCACATCAGTTTTCCTGGTCACCAAGCGAAGCGGTGCTGAAAGTTCTCTGTATTTTCATAGATTTAAGTGGAGGTACTATATGGTAATAGGCAAAACACAAAACTAAAAATCCTTTCCTTCTGTCTGAATGAAAAATTACAAGATGAATATATACTAAAATATATTTTTTGTTGTGCCCCCCATTGATTCATGCAAATGATGTTATCTCATTAAATATGCATGCATTTGCATATTACATAAAACACAATATTGACTTAGTAGATGAAAGTCAGAA
>CM030189.1:10587545-10690802 GCA_017639675.1 Aplochiton taeniatus
AACATATTGGATTGAAAATGTACCGTATGAAGCTGCCCTGCAACAGTTTGGCTGCCTTTAAACCTGCGGTGGCTTTGCAGAGGTCTGTTGGGTTGTTGTACGTATGGGAACAGAAGCATTGCAAATTCAGTTTTCTGCATGGTTGTGCTGATATTCGTTGACAGTTGGGTGCATTGACGTTTTGTAGATAGATAGTGTGTATGTACTGACTAATCAAAAAGAGGAAACCTCTTTTGTCAACGAGCACAGTTTATCTAACTTGTTGTGGAATAATCATTAGTCATTCAAGGGTGGTGTCAGATAAATCAATCAGCTAAGTGTTTTGTCCATGATAATCCACAAAACACAACTCAAGAGACAAACAATTGTATAAGGTGAGGATGAGAGGGAATGACCTTGAGTTAAGATTTGGACTCAAAAAACACAAAAAAGCTTTTGTTGCTTAAGCCATTTAAAATTTGATACCATTGTGTGAAAAATGGAAGGATAAACCAGACTATGTTCAACTTAGAAATAGTCTAATAGTTTATGATTATCTCATATTGGTATGTATTGTGTGTAGCAAGGTTGCTCTCAATCTGGTAAGATCTATATATCTTTAATACTAATTAACTAATTAACAAAAACACCACCCCCAACTGTTTCTTGCCATCCGACTGCCTTATGAATCTATCAACTGATAGAGGATCTTTGTAGGGGCTTTTCTGAAGGCCTCTGAGGTTCACTCATTGAGGCAAAGAGTAAGCTCTAGGCTTTTTAAGCATCCACTAAGCTTATTATCCAGTACTCTTCTCTGCTTTCCTATAGTGGACCTGGGTGTCTTGACTAAACCCCCGCCCCACACACACTCCCCCATCTCCCCACCCCTACAGGCTGGCTTTGGACCCTAAGCCTCTTACTTAGTGGGCATTACACAAGTCTGTTACCTGATCCGACTGAAAGAACCAGGGAAAACACTCGCTGAGTGTGTCTTGTTTCACATAGATTTGTGAAGATAAAGTAAGAGGATACATTTTATTCAGTACATGGCTTTTCTCATTGATGATCTCTGTGCTATTTTTTCTGGCAAGTCCCTCGAAACATATCTGTTTATTTAGTACAGGAAGCACGAATGCTAGAAGGCTCCTATAGTAAGGTTTAGAAGGTTGAAAGTGGAGAAATGTTAACGTGTAATCGCTCACCCTTGTCAGTTGACCTAAAACCCACAAATTAATCCTGCAAACGGTTGCAAGTTAGATTTGGAATTTTACCAAGACACTCAGTTGTTTAGCCAATATACAGTTATGTGAACATGTATTTCCCCCTGCAGATTTTCTTTATATTCCCATATTATCCACACTTAATTGTTTCAGATCTTCAAGAAAACTCTATTCTAAGACAAAAACAACCTGAATTAACAGAAAATGTATGTTCAAAATTATTATTTCCTTTACTGAAGGAAAGATTCACTCATGATAACCAGTGAAAAGTAATTACCCCCCTAGTTACACACCATAGTTGATTACTGCCAGCACTGTTAAATCTAAACACCACTTAAATAGAAAATGTTAAGCAAACTGAAGTTGGCTTTTAAGGTGTCAACCAACTCCAAAAGCAAAAGTAAAAAGAGATTCCAGTATAGCTTGAGACAAAAAGTAGTTGAGCTCTGTCAGTCTGGAAAGGGAAACACAGCCATTTCCATTATCCAAATGGAGAAGCCATAGAACAGTTGCGAATCTTCCCAGGAGTGGCTGTCCCACCAAGGTTACTCCAAGGGGACGTTGAAGACTCATCTGGGAAGTTATGGAGGAACCAAGGCGTACGTCCAATGAACTGTAGGCCTCACTTGCAACAGTTAAGGTTAGTGTTCCTGAGTCCACTGTAAGAAAGACTCTGGGCAACAATTGCATTCATGGGAGAGTTGCCAGTCAAAAATCAGTACTTTCTAAAAAAGAACAAAATCGCTCGTTTGGCATTTTCCAAAAAAGAATACACCGGTGCAACCCTCAAGCCTTTTGGAATAATGTTCGCTGGACGTATGAGTCGAAAATGTAACATTTTGTAAGATGTGAGTCCTGTTACGTCTTGAGCAACACGGGATTCTAGGAGAATAACGTCATAGTAACAGTTAAACATGGTGGTGGTAACATACTGGAGGTATCATCATGAATCATGAATTCTGCTGTCTATCAGAAACTTTTGAAGGAAAACGTCTGACCATCAGTCCGTTAGATGCAGCTCAAACTTAATTGGGTTATGCAGCAAGACGATTACCCGAAACACAAGAGTAAATCCACCACTGAATGCCGGAAAAGAAACTGATTCCACGTTTTGCCCTGGTCAAAGTCCTTGCTTGCATCTCATTGAGATGCTGTGGTGCGATCTTAAACGAGCAGTTCATGCTAGAAAACCCTCCAATGTGTCTCAACTACAACAATTCTGCAAAGAACAGTGGGCCAGAATTCCTCCACAGCAATGTGAGAGACTGATAAGTTATCATAAGCATTCGGTTGCAGTTATTGCTGCTAAAGGTGGCACAACTCCTAATTACGTTTTGGGGGCAATTACATTATCACACACATTGTGTTGTGAGTGTTTGATAACTTTATTGCATCAATAAATTAAGTAATCATTTAAATACTTTATTTTCAATTAGTTTAGGTTGTATTGGTCTTAGGATAGAGTTTGTTAGAAGATCTAAAACAATTAAGTGTGGCAAATATGGGAAAATAAAGAAAAAACGCAGGGGGGCAAATATATACTCATGCAACAGTACCTTTGGTATTCAAGTTGGAGCAATCAAGTCATTGTGAAAGGTTTTCCCTGGTTAATCATTGTTTCGTTTTTTTCCTGGAAGTTGGACCTAATTACATTAGACCAATGCCTTTCTATAATAAAAAAATATAAACAGTTCTAGAATTCTAACATTTAACATTCATATACCGTACATCCAAATGCAGTCACTGGGAAACATCTGAAAAATACATGTTACAAACCTATTAGGAGTTATATTTTATGGTAATCCTAGAATGCGTCTGTTCTTTGCATGTGTTGGCTTTGACCATATCAGTATGACATCAGTGGTTGTATATAGGGGTTTCTGTATTCATGACGTGTTTGTCCATATATGGCCACGGCAATCTTTAAATAATTGGCTGGAGCATTCTGTCACTGAAGATACACACATGACTCTTGACAGGCAGCAGCCGATTAGTATTAGCTTTAAGCTCCTTGTCCTAGGCTACAGCCGAGGTCAGCCAGGGCAGAAAGAGAGAGAGAGTAGGAAAAAAGAGAGGTGAGCTTAACATAGATGGACTCAATAGATTTGCATACTCTTTAAGTGGTGAAGTGTGGCGGTACAGAGTTTTTGCTTTATCCTGTTTAATGTGGCGCGAAATATCTTCTGGAGCTTAAAAAAGTTCCATGCTTTGGCTCTAGGTTTCTGCGTCCATCCCCGGTTTTTACTAAACTATGTTGTCTATTTATTTTCTCTGTCTTTACCCTACTCCTACTTTCTTTATTTCTCTAGGCTGGTACTGGAGCATACATGGCCCCTGAGATCCTGACCCGAACCCCATACCGAACATCGGTGGACTGGTGGGCTTTGGGCGCCAGTATCTATGAAATGGTGGCTGGTTACACTCCTTTTAAGGGTCCTGATTCCAAGAAGGAAAAAGTGGAGAAGGAGGAAGTACAGCGTCGTATCCAAAACGAGGAGCCCCCCTGGGAGCATAAGTGCTTCGATGCTTTGACCAAGGAAGTCATTCAGCAGTTCCTCAAAAAGAAAATGGAAGAGCGCTTGGGCATAAAGTAAGTCTCATTTTCGCTAGTGAGGAGTGTGGATCTGGAAGCTTGTTAGCTATACATTTTACAGACAAAAGTCTATCTAACAAATTGCATTCTTCTTTTCGTGAAGTAGTCAATTTCACCCGTTTTTTATGATAAATTTAGGTAAAATTTTGCCAAATAGCTGACACTGAAACTTGTGTTTAGAAGGTAAAAAGTACATTGTTAAAGACATTGTCTGCACTGCAGTGCTTTGTGTGATTCTGATGAGCCTGTGTGTTTTCAAACCTTTCTTTTACCCAAGGAATGACATGGAGGACCCCAGAAAACACGAGTGGTTCAAGAATATCAACTTTCCACGTTTGGAAGCAGGACTGGTGGACCCTCCATGGGTGCCGAAGCCCAACGTTGTCTACGCCAAGGACACAGGCGACATCGCTGAGTTCTCTGAGATAAAGGGCATGACGTTTGATGCCAACGATGATAAATTCTTCAAGGAGTTCAGTACAGGCGCAGTGCCCATCCCATGGCAACAAGAGATGATCGATACCGGACTTTTTGAAGAGCTCAATGACCCAAACAGAAAAGAGTCTGCGGGCGGTGGGGATGGTGACAAGAAGTCTGGCACGTGTGCATTGCTGTGAGCAGCTAGTGCTAGATAGCTAGCTTTTATTGAAATATGATGAAAAAAAGATTTTGCTTATGTTTCTTTTACACGATCAAAGAAAAAAGCAAACATATGATTTTAAGAAAAGGATTTTTGGGGGGAACAGTGAGAATTTTTGAGGGGGAGAGAGAAAGAGAGATGTAGCACCATTCTCTAGTCTGTATGAGTTGATTGCTCGTGATTTTAGTTATCTAAGGTTCTGGACTAACTGTTCGCTGAGCTTTGAACCAAACTGGGAACTGAAAAAATGGATAAGACCATCATGGGTGTTCGCAGCTATACTCTCCCAGTTAGAATGTAGTGATGCTAGTGACTCGCTTCACCACACAGGGTTGCTAAGTGATACATGAATACCTTTGTATTGTCGATAGTTAGATAACCAACCGACTACAGCGTGTGCCAGAAATAATAATAAGTTATGAAATAAACCAGTGTTTATTGCTCAGCCCTCTACCCCAAAGGAATTGCTTCAAAGTTATATTTGCTGATAGTAGTAAATTATAATATACTATACTAGTATATGGTTGAGATTTAACTTGACTGGGAATTAATGAGTTCTATAGACGCGAACCCCTTTCCCCTTTTAATTTGTCTTGTCTGATCTTCAAGACAGAGACTGTGCATACATAGTAATGTACAGTTGTAATAATTATATATAAATGTATAATTGCCCAATACCAAATCAACAAAATGCAATGATACATTTCATCCTGACGTTATTATAGAGGAATATTAATGACATTCTAGTCTATTTCGACCAACCAAAGGGTTACCTACCCAAACTGGGGTATTTTTTATAGCAAGGGCTTTTCTGGGAACATGGATCCCTGAGCAGTGAGGTTAATGGCTAGATTTGCCATAATTAATAAGTACCACACTTTAGTTTCATCAAAAATGTAAAAAATACGAATTGATTTGTAAATTATGTGATTGTATGTGTATATCTATGCATGAAGGGGAGGGATATGAGAAATCTAAAGTTTAGGCGCTAGTTGTAAAACAATGAGAGAAAGTGACACCCCAGCCACAGACCCTTAGTTGGTGCTACAAGGCTCAACTCTGGTGGGCTATGGAGGCTCTAGCCCTGGCAGGTAATGAGGGAAAAATGCAAAACAAGGCAGTCAGCTGTTATATTTAACATGGGGAACATTTAGAGGAGTTGGGCTAGGCTGACCATCAAGGGCCTCTACCAGGAATCTGGTCCCTTACCAGCCCTTAAAATAATGTGACAATAAAAGGACTATTTTCATGCTGGAGATATTTGCAAGAAATTTAAACTAATCTTCCTAATCCGAACCATCACTTCCATTGTTGTGAAGTTTGTGTATGTTTGTCCCCTGTTAGCATTGACTTAGAAAAAAAGGTTTGCTGTTTTTTGGGGGGTTTGTTTTTTGTCTCCACTATTTGATAAAAGTTTTACAGTTTTACAAAATTACAAAGTTTTTAACTTTGCAGATTTTGAGCAGAGTAAACTTTTTACAGTTGTTACAGAGTATGTAATGATCATGAATATGACACTTATATTTGTAAATATGAAATGACAGGACAGCATTATATATACTACTGTAGAAATTACAGACATTAAATCAGGGATATATTTTAAGCTTGCATTATTTGAATAAATAAAAAATAAATGTCTTTTAAAAATGTGTGCTTTTTTTGCTACCATTTATGACATTTAGAAGCTGTCAGTTTATTTTAATAATTCACATTATTCATATAGACAGTTTTGTAAACATAAGCAATTCTCACCCAAAGCATGACAACGAAAAGGAAAGATTCTTCTCTGTGATAAAAAGCTTACAGTTTTTTACCAATAGATTAATATGTTGTCCATGCTTTTGTATGATCACAAGTAAGGGGCAGGCCTACAAATGCACAAACACAACTGTATGTATCTTTACGCTGAAAATGAAGCGGTGTTCAGCTTAACTTGGCTCTGGGCATTGTTTTCAAAATGTCTACGGCACTATCAGACACAAACCTTAATACACTATTAATTTGATGACACCCTGTTGCAAATGTAGACAGGTTCAGTTGAAGGTGCTGCTGCAGAGTTTGAGCGAGACCTAAAAATATGAACTTTATTAATCTTGTTAGGCTTATTCCAGACAGGCTTTCCACAAGCATAGGGAAGAATGCTACTCTTAGCTGATAAGGCGATAACTGCTAGCCTTATCCTGACGTACTTAAATCAAGCTGCTCATGCTCATAGGGGATTCCTTAAGATCAAGGCCTCCCTAAAAACGATTGTTACTGTCAGGGGCAAAAGTCAGATAGTGTGATGCTGAGGGGAAAGGTCAGGTTTAAAATACAGTAGTGTGCAAAAGTTTTAGGCAGGTGTGAAAGAATGATGGCAAAAATTTGAAAGCAAAGAGTGGTCACAGCAAATATTGATTTGATTTAGATTGTTCATTGGTTCATTCACTTTGCATTTAGTTAATTGATAAAAACAAACTATAAACACTTTTGAAAGCATTTTTACTTTACACACCTGCCTAAAACTTTTGCACAGTACTGTATATTTTAGCAAATAAATTTGAAAGTAAATCACAGAATATTATAATATTGTTTGTTTAGACAAACATCGATATATACCTCACATAATAACAATAATAATAATCATAATAGAGATAACTCCAGGCTCACTTACTGAAAAAGGGACATTTGAAAGGCTGGTAATAACACCCCTGGACTGTCTATGATTCACAAAACGTAATATTGTATGTAACAATGATATCTTTCTTTATAAAAGAGAGATAGAAAGACTTAAAGGTGTTTAGTGCAGGGTGGCCATGCATGCAAAGAGGGTTCCATGCATTTTATCTGGCACAGTTTTTGCTCATCACTGTGAAGTCTCTGTACAAAGTACATGTGTGATCAAGAGAGCTTTTCAGCTGCTAAGTTCTACTTGGTTGCTGAGACAATCCCAGGACAGTGAGGGCTTAGGAGACATTCTGGGAGTGTCAGAGATGAACTAGTAGGCAACTCCAGCTAAGACCCTGCAGATTGGAGATTAGCAGTGACAGCGACTATAGACTGTGAAGGACAGCGCTCCCATAAAGCTCCGCTAGGCCACTCTTAACATGAACGGTATTATGGCCCCTGAAGTCATTAGTGCCAATAAAATGGTAGTTCAAACTAGTTGTCAATATGTTCTGAAATCCCAGTTACGTTTTGCCAACATCCATAACGAAACTATGTTCTGTTGAAGTAAGAATGATGTATTAGCCTGAACGTCAGTGCCTTCATGTAGCTTTCACAGGCCGGACACGGACGTTGGTTGGGCCTCAAAAACCTACTCAGCTCATCCCCTACTGGCCTCAGTCCCTCCTTTAACTGCTCTGTCGATACTTGGGCATTACGCGAACAGGTGTCTCCCTCAACGTATGCAACACGTTGCTCTCTCTGGTTCATTGCTGTCTCCATCGTGTGGCGTCTTGACTCAATCACACGGCGTCAGGTAAGTATAAATGCGTGTCCTTTTTTTTGCATGGGATATAATCCCCACACACATGAAGACAAAAATAAAATATGCAGCTCAACCCGGTAATGCACTATTCAATGTTCTTTACCATAAGCCTCAAAATGTTGCCAAAATTCTGATTTGCACAATTCAATCCCATTGTGGTGAATGCCCCAAAACACTCAGGTGAAGACCCTTCACATCTTAGAAGGAAGAAGGAAGACATATTTTCTCCAAAGTCAGTTTAATTTCACAATTGATTTCAAGAGGTCCTATGGCACACTTAAGAAATGTAGCACATTGTTCTTTCAGTAGTGTCTCCAGACTTTGTAAACATAGCTTTGAATAAGATAATTTCCAGTAAATATTTGCTTAAATTATTTCTTTACAGTGCAGATAATCTGTGAAAAAAATACAATGTGATCAAGTAATTACTGTCATAGTGTTTATACACTGAGATGAACAGTATATAAAATTGCTTTGATCAGAAAAAAAAGCTTGAGGACATTGTTTCTAACCAGAAGAAACTTGACAAATAGACACAGAACATGGAGGGATATGCAGAACAAGATACTATACGTTTTAGTTTAGCTTCTAGGTCAAAGTCCCTACATTTGTGAGGGTGTGCATGCATGGTGTGTTTCTTTTTCAGGTTGTTCATATGTAGGCCTGTTTGTGTATGTCTTAGTGCATATGAATATTTCAGATAGGTGGAGCAACTGCAATTGGCACCAACAATGTCCTTGCACTTGGGCTTTTGCAGTGGAGTGGTTAGGGACATAGTAAGTAGACAGACAGACAGACAAAAATACATGCAAAAAGACATCACCAGACTGGGTTGTGGTTAGACCACAACACAAAGTTATATATACACACAATATCCTTACATATGGTCCCATTTCAAATGTATATGGTGGAAGGGGATTTTATGATGAAGAGATATGGGTTGATAGATATTGTTGATTTAGACCCTCTGTAAACCATTACATTTGTAAACAAGACATTGTGACGCAATTATGTGTAAAATTTTTGAACAATTCCTTAGTATGTATTGCTGTGATTATTTAACTGGAACTCACATAATATATCCAAGATGGGGAATTGAAATCATAAAATAGAATGAGCAATACTACATGAATAGTATTATTACAAAGAGTTGGACTCGGACTGGCAAAATCACAAATGGATACAACTATGCCTACGGCTTTCCAAAGCAAATGGCAAATCCAACAGTGAGCAGGCATGGCGGAATGCCGCAAGGTGTGCAAACGAACTCCCTTGGTTTGGAATTGGCCCTTTGCTGTATTCAAGAGGTGGTCAGAATATCACAGCAAGGAACCTGCCGAGGAGGAGTCAGAAACGTTGACAAAGTAACATTGTACTGCAGATTACTGATGGAGCCAGATCAATCACAACATTTACACCCCCCCTCTCTCTCTCTTTCTCTCTTTCTTTCTCCCTCCCGCTTAGTAACTACTTACAATGCGGCACTCTCCATTGTGTTCCACTCCACTTCTCTACTCAGTCACCTTCACACGGAAGGTGATGCGGCCTAGGAATTTGTCCCTGTCGTCGTTGTTGCGCAAGTTGGAGCCCTCGATCCGGCACTCCACCGTCAGCTCCTTGTTGTGGTCCTCTTTGGTGAGCAGCAGTTTCACGGCCACCAGCGGTTGCACATAATGTTCCTACCATGGAATGGAGCCGAATGGAGGAAGGCACGGGACATTCACAGAGGGAAAAGGATGGTAGCAGTGAGAGGTTATATCCAAAACGACATGGCATGGTAGCAGGTTTGGCGAGGATGAATAACTTACCTGCGCTTTCTTGCCATAGTAGGGGAAATACATCTTATCAAAGCGTCCATCACTGGGGAAGTACTGCATCACCAATGGGGCCTCTCTCTGAGAGATTAGGGAACATAGGTGGTTGTAAGCCAGTCAACATAAAAAATGGAACGCAAACAAATAAAGGATTGCTTACATTAGACCATACCAAATATAATCATGAAATGTAATGAATTACACATTATCAGTTAACAAGCCAGCAATTCATTTATGAATGCATTTCCGAATATGGAAGGTTTTTATTTTGCATTTTATTTATTATTATTAATATTTAAATCCGAAAGTCATATTTTTGTGAAACAGTTGACACCAATTTAGTTTGACTATTTATTATCCTTATTTGAACTACCACCTGGCCGCATTTCTTTCCCTGTCTCTCGCGCGTTAAGTATACTGTGACAACCTTCTCCCATGCAAAGTAGCAACCTAGAGCGTTCAGGTTGTTGGTCATCATTGCAGGTCACAAAACATTAAGAATAAAGAAGTGATTGACACTGTTTTAATGAACAAAAGTGCCCCACCACTAGTTTTTGTGCTACTGCCACTAACTGAAAAACAGAGTGGTAGTATTACCACCAGCGTAAAATGTCTGGAGCCCATTAGATAGCTTCTTATTTTCTCTGGAGACATGGGGCAAGTGCATTCGACTGACCATGAAATTGTTGACAAATTCGCTTCAATAAATAAATCCCACAATTGCAAGCTCAATTAAGATAATTTACATTTAATCTTACCCTATTACAGTCAATGATAGCATGCAGAAAAAGAAATCAACAAAAACAAACAATGGGGGGAAAAAATCAACCAGATTAAAAATAAATATTTGCCAAACAGGAAGTATGCGCTTTACTCATAAAGCATACACAGGAAAAACAACAAATATTCACCCCTACAAATAGGCCTGTAAGGATGTGATTCCCTTGTAAAAACAACAAATATTCACCCCTACAAATAGGCCTGTAAGGATGTGATTCCCTTGTAAAAACAACAAATATTCACCCCTACAAAACAGGCCTGTAAGGAGGCATTTACCTTGGCTGTGCAGTTGATGAATGGATGTCCAAGCGGCTTTAATCCAATGATCTGAGAGGAGAAAGTGGTAATGTTATTTAAGACATCTTTCCCCAGGAACCAAATTCAACATTTCAGTAGATAAATAAAAAGAAAGGGAAGTAAGAGGGAAAAAAGATGGTTTGAAAAAAGACTGAAGAAAGACAGTCTTCCATAGTACAATTAGGCAAGAAGGGGTATTTAAAGGGGAAATACACATAGAGGTGATGTTAACATTATTTTAATAGTTTGATGACTTAAGAGGAAAAACTTATACAGAAATCATTAACTTGAATTTTCTCCTAAACATTATAATACTGTCTATTTAAATTGGCTTTTTACCCGGGAAGAACTGGGGCATGTGTTACCTAAATACGACTAATCTTACAAATTATGTTTTTGTTACTCACAGGACTCTCATCTTTTCAGAACTGTTCTAAATATTAGTCCTGTGGTATCTTAAACAATTGACATCAGCAGCTAAGGGTCGTTGTTAAGCGTATTAGCCATAGATGTCAATGCTCTAAAAACCATCTTTCTCTGTTATTATTGTTCAAAGGAATGTTACCCTGTTCATTTTAAGCAACACGCAGGGTTTTCCTTCGGCATAGCCAAAGGTGCCATCGGAAAGACCAGAGCAGAGACTCAACAGGCTTCTCTTGAACTGGCACGCTTTCTTCTCCGTCATGCCGTCATTCTGTTCAAAGTAGTCCCCTGCTGTGCACAGCTCATTCCCCTCCTGCTTTGTATCATTATACGCTAAAAGACAAAGAGACAGAGAAATAGAGGGTGAATGACAGGGAGAGAAAACAGGAGAGGGGGAGTGAGAGATACAGGAAGACGACAGAGAAACAAAATGTACAAAATAAACGGTTCCGGCAATGAGGAATCACCAGAGAAACACGTGCAATTATTTTCAACATCCCTAAACCAGGGGGCCAGACCATGGGCGGACACTTACGTTGCAGGAAGGACTCCAGGTGCTGGACATACTCTCCGTACTTGAGAGGGTTGGATCTGTTGAACCAGATGTCCATGGACTTGGGGCGGATCATAAGCCCTGCGGGGGGCAAGACCAACAAAGTCACCCTTCGGACTTCCCAGTCCCCCACACACATGTTCAAAATGGATCTCATAAGACTATGTGAATAACAAGGGGCGTGGACCGCCAATGCGGCGCAATCAACGCAAGTAGATGTATAGCGTGGACGTGTAAATCAAGAAGATGTGTGGTCTAGTAAATCACTCATAGTAGACTTTGCAGCAATACATTCCAGTAAGTGCAGAACTCTCAGTATGTTCATACACAAAACTGAAGTACGGCACCTTTGTAATATTGAGTATCACCTAGAGAAAAAAAAAAACAGTCCCCTCCCAGAAACAGTCAGATAGTCATGATGGGGTACGTCCGGCCAGTGAGAGCGACCCACCCTATAAAGCTCTGTCAATCACAGCGCATGCTGCCTGCTGTAACATGAATATTCATCACTCTGCAGTGGAGTGCGCCAAGAGATGTGCTGCTGCTTAGCCTGTGTGTGTATCCAGAGGCACTGACCTGGAGTGGGCACGCGGTCGCTGTATTTGGGCTTATAGTCATCCAACGTGAGCAGCATCACCCACATAGTTAGGACAAACATGCCCGCCAGGAAAAGGTAGAAGACAAGGTAAAATAGTAGGATGAGGCCTGGAGAGCGGAGAGGAAAGATGCAGGCAGAGTAAGTAGGAGAGAGATGAGGAAGTAGAAAAAAGGATTAGCGGAGAGTGAAAGACCAAAGGCAAAAAGTATGTGTATACGGAATTGAATTACCCAATTAAAACAAACAATTTCACTCTATCAATAGTCAAAAATATTCCAATGTTTTACAGTAGCGTATAGTTCTGGTGCACCAGCATGATACTCAAAGGGAGCACCTTCTCCAGTCCATTAGAGATATAAGACATGGTGCTGAGACCATATTGATTTAAAATGGTTCATCACAAGTCAAATGTGACCACCTAACACCAACTTGTTTAAAAGCCATTCCATCTTTCTATCCAAGACTGGGCCCCCCTTGCAGTACCCCCGCCACCCCCCCCCCCCCCCCCCCCCCCTCTCTCTCTCTCCAATACTCCAATCATATCCCACAATGCACCTGCCTATGGTTTGAGTGAGAACGAATCCCATTTGACCTTGACAGGCATGCTAATGTGGGCAGCCATTCAACTGCAATACAGCATCCCAGTGCACGGCAGAATAACGGCAGCAGTACTAGAGACTAACGTACGACCTGTCAGCAGAAGAACAGAACGAGATACTAGCTTCATATCCTTTTTCTCTTGTAGACACTTATTGCTAATGCGGTGTCACCTGCAGAACGGAAAATACGAAGATTATGATTTCAAATTGGTGAAATGGGCTAAGATCCCATCATATGTTTAAAGTATGTTATTTTATATAAAAAATTGTATATGTGTATGAAACAAGCTTCATCAATCACAGAATCCATATTGTGAGTTAGAAAGTATGACAAATTGTCCAATTGGCTATAAGGAAGATGGCATAACCCTGCATATGGTCGATTATGAATCCCTATTTCTGAGCCAAGATCAGGTCCAAGATATACTGGCTTGCCAATCACGCTCAAATGTGTTGAGGCACAAATACACACAAACAAGAACGTATTTTACAAATAAATACTATTAATTAGTGAAAGCTAATACCGGAGTTCAATGTATGCAATCGGAATTTCAGCCAGATGTCATGGCGGTTAGCGCGCTCTAATCTACTAGATCCCACTGGTCCTTACCCCAGCTGCTTGCGGTGCGACCCAAAAACTCCCCGGTCCTCGAGTTGTAAATGGAGTCCTTCCAGCTAGACGCATTCTCATCTTTTTCAGTCGGTTTATTCTCACTGCTGGCCATAGTGTTTATCTACGAATGGCTTTGAACGCACTCCAAAATGAATGAAGTCACAGCAGGCAATGTGATGAGGGGAAACCTGGTAGAATGTAGGCGGCGTGGAGTGACTGGATCGAGGGTTGGAATGAGGGAGGGGGGGTGGTATGGAGCGAAAAGGGATGCTCTGGTGTGACAAAAAAAAATGAAAGAGAGAGAAAGAGAGAGAGAGAGAGAGAGAGAGAGAGAGAGAGAGAGAGAGAGAGAGAGAGAGAGAGAGAGAGAGAGGGAGCGAGAGAGAAGAGATGTTTCTCCAATAAGCCCTAATTGAATGATAGAATGGTTCATTTATTGAAAAAAAACGTTATCAGACATTGAACATAATTAAATAGACATACCTAGGTTTTTTGGATGGATGGGTTGCCTATTTAAGGCACTGTAGGTTAGGACAGAGGCAATTATTATTAGGCTTTTTTGATTACTCAAGGCTCTTTTAACTAACACGCATTTTGTTAATAAGAAAATACTATAAATTGCCTGTTATCAAATCCAACATAGGTAGGGTATTGTGACCACAGACTTGGAATGAGCTTTCAACCGCCCTTATTTAAGATGATCATTAAAAGTAAAAAGGGAGAAACTTGTAATACAATGCCAAAGAACCAGACATCATAAATCTGCAGTTTTGTCACAGCCCAGGTTGCCAGAGCACAGTTGGACCAACTAATGGCATGACAAGAAGAAGACACCTACAGCAACTTTGTCAGAGCCGTTGTAGACATCAACATCAATAAACAAGGAGAAGAACAACAACAAACAGTCTTTATCTGGGCAGCCGCAAAGCAACAAGCATCGACTTGGTGAAGTAATCGATGGCCCTGGTAACTTGATATTGCTCCAGGGCGGCGTGAGAGTGGCCAGTGGGGCCCCTCTGGGGAGCACAGGCATCACTACAGTTCAGTCTCGTGCCTGCAGCCTGCCCACGTAGAAACGCTGCCTCGGCCTGTTTAGAGTCTTGGTCACACCTAACCCACACCAAAGTGGCCTAACTCCACGGAGCCGTTTCTCGCCTGTAGTACCCTCTGATGCCAGTCCTTTGGTAACAGGAGCTACAACAGTTTCCCGAACTCTGGCAAGGGTAAGGTCGTCCCTCTTGCACCGCTTGCCACTTAAGAGTCGTTCACTGCCACCAACCACTCCTCCGATGTCTGTGCCAGCTGCGTTACTGACACCAGTCGGGTCATCTGACCACGCTCCTTTTGTTCATGCTCCTGTCATCGACAGTCCATCTCCTCAAACGGACGCCGAAAAGGGGCATCAAGGTTTTTTTGCCACCCCGCCCAATGCTGGATTTCAAAGTTGCAGCTTTGCAGCACCTCAATCAATCTGGCGCCTTGGCCATCAGGTTCTTTTAAGCTCAGCAACCAGGTCAGTGATTTGTGTTTGTTCTGACGGAGGAACTGTGGGCAGAAAGGTAGGGCCGAAGGCGGTGAAACGCAGAGACAGCGGCCATCAGCTCACCTTGGGTGACAAAGTAGATGCTCTCTGGGTGGCTCAAGGACCGGCTGTGGTAAGCAACCACCCTGTCTCCTCCTTTCCAGGAAAGGCCAGCCCCTTTTACCATATCACTGGAGTCCACGCGACTGAAAACCGGCACTCTGGATCCGGGAGAGCCCAAACAGGGGTGTTAGTTAGGGCTGCGGAGAGTTGGTAGAAGGTGGGGGCACATCATTTGTCTCAGGTTAGCCCGCGCCCTTTGCCTGTGAGGCGGTGCAATGGGGTGGCAATGGAAGTAAAGTCCCTGACAAACCTGAGTTAGTAGGCAGAGGAGGCGAGTTCTAGAAAGCTGCATACCTTGTTGACGTTCCAGGGGAACGGGCCAGTGCCTAACACACTCCACCCTTTCAGGACCGGTGGTCGAACTCGCGGAACAACAGGTCATCGAAGTAAATTAAACACTGGCTATGTAAGATCTGTGCCAGATCATAGAGAGTAAATCCTCAGCTCGGCTAGGTTCCATCCCATGAGAACTTGGATAGAACAGCCCTCCAATGCCAGGGCGACAAGAGTAGGTTTCTGCCTGGGGGCCACCATCCATTTTATTGTAATGTTGTTGTTTTTGTGTGTGTCTGTTTTTGTAATCACTTGTTTTATTCTGTGCTGCCGCCTTTCTTAGCCAGGACACCCTTGCAAAAGAGATGTTTAATCTCAATGGGATCCTTTCTGGTTAAATACAATTTTGCAAAGCTTCTAACTGGGTTGCAGTAAGACACGGTTCCAGATCTGCACTGCCACCGTACTGTGGAAGCTTGAACCGTCTTTGCTGGCACACCAACAGCGTGCCCCAAAAACTGTAGCCGCTCTGGGGTTTGCTGTCCAGCCAGAGAGCAGGGGAGTCAAGGCGGCGTTTTCCCCGGCAACCCGCCGTTCATTTAGCCCCATTGGATCTTTGGAGATTTTGATTTGTGCACAATAGACAGTAATTATGATATTAAAAACACCTACAGAGCAGTCAAAAGATTTCCGGACGTGTTAAATGACACCTTTGGTTTTGTTTCGAAGTAGCAACAAACATTCGCGTACACTTCGAACCTCCAATGATGTTTAGGCTAGTGTAATTGTAATGGTAATGTAATGTTTGCGAACTATTTTTGGGGTTCTAGTAGAAATCTGAGGATTTTTGAAGATGAAGTGAGTGCATCTGCCTGAATGTGTGTCTGAATAACAGGAGCAGACTGAAAAGAAACCTTTTGTAGAAGTGCTATTGAAAGTCTGTTTGAAAAGACTATGTCAATAGCGCCACTATCTCTAGCCATGACTGACAGATTGAGTGATTAATAGACACTATATATATAATATATTGATATAGTTATATGATACCCAATAATAAAGAGTTCAGAGATTAAGGGCTAAGGGCTCATGGTGGTAATACACTCAAAAGTGACTGCGGTTGCAATTACTTTGTTGCAGCACAGGGTTCATTGAACAAACAAACACACACATACACACAGCAAACCTGTTTTGCCTTAGTTTGATTAGTGTGAGCGCTAACTGCATTGCTTTATGGGCCAGTCTATTTCATTCTAGTACATTTCCCTTGTGAAATCGACTCACTGCCAAGCCCATAGGCAAGCACTGTGACTGTTTCTCTGCCAGAGAATAAAAGGCAGAGTTTGAGTGAGTGAGTGAGTTAGTGAGAGAGTGAGAGTTAAAAACGATGCATAGAAACACAACAGCTTATCTCCCCCTCCTACTAAAGAAACATGAACAACCATCCCATTGTGCTGCCAAAAGTTGTTAGTGTAGACCCAATTAGTAATCTATATAACTCAGTCATTTCAGCACAATGAGCAAGGATAGGGTTCACTTGTATTCACCCACAGAACCAGAGGCACATCAAGGAGCCAGTCCCAGGAGGGAACTGTATTCCCTCACGCTATAACTACTGTGTACTACTGTACATCCCCCAACATAGGGAGTGCTGGATAGAGATAGTTAGCTTTAAGCAATCTTAAGTGAAATTGATAAAATTTGAGAAGATGCCTAATGAAATATAGTGGATTAATAGGATGAGGTATGAGCCGTTAATGTACCTGTCAAAAACACGGGTTATTTTAACAACCATGTATATTTGCTTGCGTTGCTGGAATAAATCTTTATTGAATAAGTCATATTTTCTAGATTGAGAGAATGAAAAACAAGAATAGGTTGAAGAGTATACAAAGACAGATGACTGAAAAATGAATGCGATGCAGAACGTTAAAAATAATTCTCTGAGCTAGTGGACAAAGGAGAATATCTTTTATAGAAACGGTTTTAAAGTGAATTCATAACTTTTGCAAAAAAGTGAGTGAGAAGGTGAAATAACGTGGAGACGACAGCATTCTTTTCATTCTTCTTACACTAATAAATGTGTAACAAATCAGATCTTTATGAGTGAATGGAAAAAGAAAGCAATCTCTTGGTCACATGTCTGTGTCACTGTTTATTCATGCTAGAATGTTTTAAGGAAATGTTTAATTTCCAGCAAATCTCAAGTATCTATGAGTGTAAGTACCTTACAAACAGTAGCTGCATTAGCCTACAGGATCAGGAAAAATAAATCACAGTAAATACCCATTAAAAGACAATGCCTGAGTATTATTGGTTTTACAAGGAAGGGTCAAAAGTTTAAAAACTAAACAACATTGAACCAACAAGAAAAAAGACAAGGTCAAGGAGGCAATTCCTTCAAACTTCTTCACAATTCCTGCTATTTAGCACCTTAAAAATACACTTTACGTAAGTCTGTGTATAAACCGAACTGATTTCAATCCAATAGTTCCCAGAGTACTTTAGGGTAAATTAACGTGTCTGGTAAAGCCCCTAGTCCTAAACAACGTTCTTAGGCAACACTTCATCTAAAAGGCATTAGACACATACATTAACCCCAAACCTCCACAATAGATAACTGAACAAGGCAGGGAATAAAGATTCAACAATTACAGCATCTCATACTAAATTATGAAGTATTTATGAAGGTCTTTTAAGGCTTTACATATTTGATAATAGACCAACAGTCAAAGTGCTAATATTGAATGTTGTTAAGTGTCCCCTCGGCAGAATAGTCTTGATTGAGCATTTTTTTTAATAACGTAACATAACATAATAATCAAACGTCCCTTAGACAAGTGCTTGGAGTAAATGGTTGTCCAGTAACTTAGTATTTGACCCGCATTACATTAGTCACAGTTTCTGCAGCGTAAATAGATTCAGAATGACGACAGAAATGGATTCAAGGTGTATCAGAGGCACAAAAGTCTTTGAGTTTTATCTGAACAGCATGTCCTGAGAAACCCAGAATGTTAGAGAGGTGTGACACATACAAGGACATAAGACTCTCGTAAGAGAAATATTACGATTGAAAGTAGTGTATTGGCAAGCAAGCATTAAGTAATATCACCTAGGTTATTCTGAACTGGGCGAGACTCGCATTCCATCCTCTACTTGGGAAATGGGAAACAATGTTGCGGATTCTAACTAGAGTGCTTGACATACAATTTTTACCGCAGGTTGCCTGTTGGGAACTGACATTGACACTGACATCAACATTTTTCAACACTACAGTTTGTAACATTTATAGCGACACATGAAAAATATCAACCCAGTGCATTTTCAGAATGCTAAATCATGTCTGCATCTTGCGCACCCCCATGTGGCCAGAAAGTATACTCTCCACTACACATACAAAAGGCACTGGACAGAACCAGCTATGGCTCAGTCTGAGGCAGGCTGGTGGTCTGTATTTAAGTAACTCTGGACACTCAAAGTAAACAAGTATGTGTGCAAGGGTCTTCGATAAGCCACAACTTGTCAAAATAATGTGTAGTAGCATCAAGTCAGGTAACAGCTATGCTGTGCATAGTATGAATGAAGCCTCATTATGGTTAGTGTAGGTGTCACCCTGTGTCAACACTATTCGGCAGTACTCTGTTTATGAGCGTTTTTTGACTGTATGCAGTCATATACTATCTTTTTGTCTTGTGTAATACCATGTCACAAACATTACTGAAACAAGCACTATCTTCATTAAAGCTGTCGTGGCTTCAACAAGGATTTTACGGTTCACGCAATTCCCCAAAATTCAGCCCAATTAGATGAGTACTGTATCGAATTATTTAATTTGTCGAGGATACTAGCGTAAATTGCGATTTGAACAATGAATCTCAGATTCAATAACGTCACATTTCTGCCAATCCCTCCCTGCTGTATAAAGAGATGAATTGCACACAAAAAACAGGATAATGCGCTTTATAATGATACAATGGGAGTTGCCAGGGATATTACCCTTGGGTGACGGAAAACAAATCTGAAGAATTTGGCCGTGTACATGAAATTAGGCGCTGAGATTTTAACTCTGCATTTCAGAACGAGACATTCCTATAGTCAATAAGATAGTGAAGCTTCAGAAAAATGTGTTTCTAAACATTAGTGTGTACACAGGTAAAAGTTGTAAGTCGCAAGAAATTTGGGAAACCAGTAAATGGTTAGACAAAACAATCATAGTTCTATAAACAGTTTAAAGCATATCATATTGTGTCTTTTAGCAAAGTTTTATAATATTCTTTAATCATTTGTCAAGGTGATTCCTATCTGAAGATATTGGTATTGTATCTTTCAACGTCTTCCTATGCTTTACTTAGTCTCCAACAGCCCAATTTGTATTATTTTACCTTACTATAGTCAGGAACCAGTAAATCTACGTGTCGGTCCATTTGCTTGACATCATTCTAAAGTGTCTCCATATTCATGTGGATCTATTTAATTGATGACCCTTTACCCAGCCACCAATTATTTAATAATTTACTTCTGTGCATGTGTCCAGTTGCTGGTCCACCTTTCTATTCCTCAGTCCATTATTTCGAATGGTCTTCCTCCAGGATCACGTCTTATTGTACCAGTTCATGGATCGTCTCAGGGCCCTCTCCCAGCTCTGGAGAACGGGGCTGTATTCGCTCTCCTGGCTGCCCATCCTGCCATTTTCCTTCAGTCCGTTGCGAGGGAGAAATACACAATCAGTGGTCTGGAGCTTCTTCAACTCCTCCTGGCTCCTCCAGAAGCCTGCAATGACGCAAAGAGATCAGCGGCTGGAGACAGACGTTGGGTAATGTCATCAGTTGAAGGAAAAGATTGATTAGGGAACATTGCTGTTTAATTACATATTTTTATACAAGTAATGAGATACAAGTTAAATACCAGCCAAAGCTGCAGATGTGCTATGTATGTATGTATGTATGTATGTATGTATTTATTACGGACACGTATATTTTGGTGTACGTATTGTTGTGTGTGTGTGTGTGTGTGTGTGTGTGTGTGTGTGTGTGTGTGGGGGGGGGGGTTGTTGTCTTCCCTTCTGTTTCTCCCTCACTGTCATTCAAGTGTCCGCTCCTCATTGGTGGTTCCCGCACGTCACTCATCATCAATGACCCACCCGCTGACGGACCAATCAGGAGTCCATCAGTCTACAATAAAACCTTCACTGTCTCGTCACTCTGGAGAGCTTTAGCCTTTGTTTAGAGATATGTGTGTATCTGTGTTAGTGCTCTTTTCTCACTCAATAGGTGGTTAACTACAGTGGTTCATCTTTGTGTTAGCCTTTTGTGTTCAAGTTCAGTCTGTATGTAATACCTTTAAGTTGTCTTGTCTAGTGTGTTTGTTAGTCCACCTTTGCTCGCTGTACAAGAGTTCCCTCTCGTACTTAGTGTTGTTGTATGTTCTGTCCGTACGAGTCTCCCCTAGTACTTTGTGTTTGTCTGTACGCGGTATAACCTTCAGTTTAATGATTACCCTTAACCCCGTTCACGTTCTGTACTAGGTGCAGCGTGTGTTTTGTTTTGTTATATCCTGCTTGTTTAGTACACCGGTACTCGGTACTGTGCTTTTTATTTGTCCCCGTGCACAGGAGCACGGCTAGTTTAGCACCCCATGGGTCTACATTTCGCATCACGTAGATAACCCATGCTAAACACCTCAGTTTAGGAACGAGTGCCACCCCTTGTATTTTTGGTAGTCTTTAGTTTGGTCAGGCAGTTAGACTGTTCTGTTTCTTTCTTTTGTTCCGGCACTGTTCGGCTCGATCCCGTGAGTTACCCTGTGACACTTAGAATAAATTATTGTTTATATTTTATACGATCCTTGTTTGGTCTCCCTGTTTCACTGCACCCCCATTCACATACTGGGTAGTGTTAGGCCCTTCCTAACCCCTAGGCTGTACTACCATCTGAGGGGTCGTAACTGTATGTATGTATGTATGTATGTGAATGACCACACTGCCCAATGTTTGGGTTGGCGTTTGGATGCTTGTGTGTGAGAGTGCCATTGTTGCCATACCAACTCCTAGTCCAGCGACGAAGGCAGCCCCCAGAGCAGACATATCATGGTGGCTGGGCCGGGCAATCTTCTGACAGATCAAGTCTGCTGTAAGCTGCATCACAAAGTTATTGGTGCACACACCCCCATCTGCCCTGTGCGCACACGCACACGCACACGCACACGCACACGCACACACACACAGGGAGCAAGAGATTGTCGTGTTTGTAAGACGTAATTTACCTTTTCCATAATGTTCAGTAAACAAATAATTGTTTTTTTACAAATAATTGTAATTTACTGAGCCAGAAACAGTGCTGGCAAAAAATTATGAAGCGATTTGTTGAGACATTCTATCTAACAATAATAATTATAATAATAATCATAATTATTATTATACACTTTTATTTATAAAGCACCTTTTATACATGAAATGCAGCTCGAAGTACTTTACTTTACATTCTAAAGCTGGACTGACTGAGCCGGGCTTTACCTGATTCTGGTGATCGGTATGCATGTCTCTTTCAGCATGACCTCAAATAACTGCTTGTTCCTGAAATAAGCAACACACAACAAGGTGAACGGCCAAAACAAAACGCACGTAAACTTCAGAAAAGGATTCACACACACACACGCGCGCGCGCGCGCACACACACGCGCGCGCACACACACGTAATAACACACGCATATAGCACAGGTCAATCCCGTCATGTTTGACAAACATTGAAAGGGACAGACATACAAACCCCTGCACATACATACTCTTGTCGGCTTCAGGCCACTCACCTAAAAGCCACCGACTCCAGGATGGCTCGGACCAGGTGGCACTTGGTGGTGGAGGGTTTCAGACCCATGAAGGAGGCACAGGCCTTGGGGTCGTTCAGCGGAGCCTAGGAGACCAAAGGGCACACTGGGGGTCACAGAGGATTCCAAGGATCTTTCACAGCACACAATGGTTCACCTCATACACAATGGTTCACCTCATACACAAACAGGCGTTTTGTCTTTCCATTTTGAGAACGGCAAACCCATTCTACCTTGTGATCCTTCTAATGACGGTACACAGCACATCTTTCATTTTCCCACCTATTGGTGCGTCAATATAAGTACAAACACTTACACAAGCTGGTACACAACGGGAGGCAGAAAAGGAAGAGACAACACGAGAACGTTACAAAAAAGAACACAAATGAGTGAAAGGATCAGCAACATTACAACAGATCCAAAGCCCACACACTCAAACTATTTCACCTTCTACTCCAAACTTGGATACATTCTGACCTTGCCTCACATGGGCAGCAATCCGACTTGCTATTGTAACTGTTTTAGGGCAGATAAAGAGATAAAACACAGAACACCTGTAGGCCACTGAAGGAGGGGACAAAACACACTCCATCCGAGTCTGCAACACTGCTGGCCATGGCATCCGTTTCCTGCACGTCTGAGAACAGCTCTGTGACAACAACAACACAGTCGTCACTTCACAATCACATACACGCCAGCTTAGTCAGTTGGTCGGCCCATTTTGCTGTCCATATAGAGTAGGTCAACCAGTTTCGTAATATGTGTCTACACAGAAATACTGTACACGTGTGTGTAAATTTAGCGTCATACAGTGCAGTCAGAAAGTATTCAGACCCCTTTCACTTTTTCCACATTTTGTTACGTTACAGCATTTTTCTAAAATGGTTCAAATTAATTCTACACACAATATCCCATAATGACAAAGCGAAAAAAGGTTTGTGTCCAGGCTCTGGCTGGGCCACTCAAGGACATTCACAGACTTGTCCCCAAGTCACTCCTGCGTGGTCTTGTCAGCTTAGGGTCGTTGTCCTGTTGGAAGGTGAACCTTTGCCCTAGTCTGAGGTTCAGAGTGCTGTGGAGCAGGTTTTCATCAAGGACCTCTCTGTACTTTGTTCCGTTCATCTTTCCCCTCGATCCTGACTAGTCTCCCAGTTCCTGCAGCTGAAAAATATCCCCACATCATGATGCTGCCAACAACATCTTCACCATGGCGATGGTATTGGCCAAGTGATGAGCAGTGCCTGGATTCCTCCAGATGTTTATTATAATTTATTTATACAGGGTTACCGACTGAGACTAGGTCTCTTTTCCAGAATGACACTTGGCATCAGGCCAAAGAGTTCAATCTTGGTTTCATCAGACCAGAGAATCTTGTTTCTCATAGTATGAGTCCTTTAAGTGGCTTTTGGCAAACTCCAAGCGGGCGGTCATGTGCCTTTTACTGGGGAGTAGCTTCCGTCATCCCACTCTACCATAAAGGCCTGATTGGTGGAGTGCTGCAGAGATGGTTGTCTTTCTGGAAGGTTCTCCCAACTCCACAGAGAAACTCTGGGGCTCTGTCAGAGTGGCCATCGGGTTCTTGGTCACCTGCCTGACCAAGGCCTTTCTCTCGATTGCTCAGTTTGGCCGGGCGGCCAGCTTTATTAAGAGTCCGGGTGGTTCCGAACTTCTTCCATGTATGACTTACAGAGGGCACTGTTCTTTGGGACCTTCAATGCTGCAGGATTCTATTTTTGTACCCTTTCCCAGATGTGTGCCTTAACACAATCCTGTCTCGGAGGTCTACGGACAGTGCCTTCCACTTCATAGCTTTGTTTTTGCTCTGACATGCGCTGTTAATTGTAGGACCTTACAAGGACGGGTGAGAGCCTTTCCAAATCATGTCCAATCAATTGAATTTAACAGAGGTGGACTCCAAGTTGTAGAAACATCTCAAGGATGATCAATGAAAACAGGATGCAGAACTTTGACGTAGCAAAGAGTCCGAATACTTATGTAAATGTAATATTACAGTGTTTGTTTGTTTTGTAAAATGTTTATATTTTTTATACATTTGCATACATTTCTGCAAACCTCTTTTTGCTGTCATTATGGGGTATTGTAAGTAGATTGATGAGAAAGAAAGAGTATTATCCATTGATTGTAAAAAGTAAAGGGGTCTAAATACTTCCTGAATGCACGGTGTGTGTGTGTGTGTGTATATATATACACTTATAAATACAAAAAACTATACCAACCATCTTCGTAACATGGTTGGTACAGTTTTTTGCATTTAGAAGTACGCCACATTGATGTCAGATTAAGATAAACGTCATCGTATCCATTTTACTATCAACACAAATAACAACTCATCCTTGTTAGTCTCACCTAGTTCCTGGGCCCACTTGATTGCTGTTCCTGTGTCGGCTGCATTGCCCTCAGCCAGAAAAACCACCTCTGAACCAATCTTCCAGCCCACAACGGGATACAGCCCTGAAAAATGAAAGGCTGGCTGTTCAGGGAACAAATGTGCTTGGAACTATTTGCCAAGACTTATAATAATGTACATGTTTGCCAATTTCAGTGTGTGTGTGTGTGTGTGTGTGTGTGTGTGTGTGTGTGTGTGTGTGTGTGTGTGTGTGTGTGTGTGTGTATACACAATGACTGATTACGAGTATATGAGTATTTGATTATATACTATAGACCAGTGGTTCT
Organism: Aplochiton taeniatus; assembly: GCA_017639675.1. Taxonomy (NCBI): domain Eukaryota; kingdom Metazoa; phylum Chordata; class Actinopteri; order Galaxiiformes; family Galaxiidae; genus Aplochiton; species Aplochiton taeniatus. The sequence continues at coordinate 10,612,558 of CM030189.1, forward strand.
CAACCCAGTCCTCAAGTACCCCCAGCCATTCCAGATATTTCATCTTCCGCAGTGCTAGCACACCTGGTGTAATTAGTCAAAGCCTTGCTGTAGCTGTCTTAATTACATCAGGTGTGCTAGCACTTGGGAAGATCAAATGCCTGGAATGGCTGGGGGTACTTGAGGACTGGGTTGAGAACCAACGCTATAGACTGTGCATCAGCTACAGACTTCTGTATGTGGATTGAGTTTGTACCCGCTACAGATGTGTGTGGCTTGTTCCCGGTATTGATGTTCATGAAAGAGCCCGTTCCCATGGTGATCTTCACATCACCAACATTAAAGCAACACTCTCCAAACATGGCTGCCTGCTGGTCAGCCATCTAGAGAATGGAGACAAAGATGGCCACAGGAAGCTCACAACATTGCACATTACACACACCTATTTCCCTAAATATTGCCAGAAAATCAGTTTCATTATGCATTTATTTATTTATATGTATGTGATGGCAATTTCATATATATTATTTGAATAGGTTTACAGATAAAACTAATGATTCCAATGTATCCACAACTACATGACATTACACCAGGAATACACACTTTATCAGCATTTAGAAAGCATGATTACTCACCAAAGACATGATGGGTATCTCCACACCAAAGATGGACAGGTGTGTGGAACCGAAGTGGTGACTGAGAAACCACCAGGGGAAAGACAAGGGAGTGAATACAACAGCCGGCAGAACAGGATTAATGTCCCAGTTTACCACCCGCTAAACCTGAACATGTCCACACACAACCACTAGCCCAACTCGTGTTGCTACTCAAATACGGCAGAAATGAATGTAATATATAAAAGTTATACAATGCTATGGTCAAGTATTTTTCATTTCATAAGGGGGAACCTAAATGTAAGAGAAACAACATCTGGCCAAAAGGTGATTTCCTTTTTATGCTGTATATTTTGTATGCCACTATCCGCAGCAATAACTACAACCATAGGCGTAAGTTTGGTCTCAACATCGGTAGGGACATGACATAAGATAATAGGAACGAGTTCGCTCCGATATTGGTGCAAAATGCTGAAAAATCTCCCATAACTATGAAGGTGTTATTCGGTTGGCTGTCGAATGCATTGTTAAGGAGAATGTTTATGATTTATCTTGGATCAGATCAGTGGACTCACCCTGTGTTCATCACTTTGGGGAGGATGGACATTGGTAGAGACACCAGGTAACAGAGAAAGCTACTCCAGCACATCTGAAAAAAGTAGGAGAGTAAAAAATGATTCTACATTTTCATAATTATGTTTTTAGGTATACACTTTTAGAACTATATTTCCTATGAAAACCATTTTAATATTTTCGTAGAATACGCTTTCATATTTTCAGTTTTCTCTGTTTTTTATGTAACGCAGAGATGATATAACCAAAATACTTTTCTAAACAAGTTTTTCCATGCACACAAACGTAAACTCACCAGACATCCAACCTCGTTAATATTATCAAGACCGCCAAGTTACCCTTTCACACCAGACACTAGGCAGCACTCTAACGTTAGCCCCTACTAAACCACTGGTCATTTAAGCAATTAGTAATAACCCTGACAAATAAACCAGTAAAAAACTGGTTCTAGTATCCATTGCAAATAAATAGGAACCGAGCATTCCCCTAAAAAAAAAAAAGAAAACAACCCAAAAATTCCGTCACCAAAGATTCTCAAAGTCCAAAATATGACTCGCCACTTTTTCCCCACAGAGATGGAGGGAGGAACAAAAGAAAATGGCGGTGTAAAAATGGATTTGTGAACTGGGAACTGATCTTATCGTGTTTGACAAGTAATGGGCCAAAAACTCTGTTTATGGTCACACACATAACACGATTAAGCTCGGTCAGACCTGATAGGAATCAAAGATTCCTGTGGCACTGGCATTAGAGTAGTCTGTGGCATGGACCCCTCCTGGAACACATAAAACAAGGACAACTCCTTTACATTTACATTTCGAGATAGATATCTCAAAACCCATAAGACTCTCTATCTTAACAGAACTCACCTGGTTAAATAAAGGATTATAAAAATTAAATAAAATCTTTAGTCTATTTTTTTTGCCGATACCGATAAATCTGTGATAGATTAGCCGCTAAAGTTGGTCAAGCTCTAATTTATAACATATATGTAACTGCACACTTCTTCCTGCACAAAGGATTCCCTTGAAGGAATCTCCATTGGACGATGAATGGAAACACATATACTCCATCTAACTGAAACTTGCTTCAAAAAGAACTGAAGTTACCGGAGCATATGCCTCTAGGTGAATGAAAGGCTCTTATTACAGATCTGGAGGCAGACTCTATTAGGTGCTGCTCCTGCTCTTATACCCAATGCAGATCATATGTATCTTATGGACTGCTCTTTGATTCTGCCTATTAATTTTGCGGACATTATTACTATTCTTACTACTATTTTTGCAAGACTTGTTATGTAATGTGCTTTACTGTAATATGTTGACTGTGTATCTGTTGGAATCGTATGTTTGTTGTTTTTTTATTATTTTATTTTAGGTTGATTTGTGCTGATGCCTAGTGCCCAGGACTTGCTTGAAAAATAGGTTTTTAATGTGAATTCTCCTGGTTAAATAAACATTTAATAATGAGACTCACCATTTGTGAGCTTGTAGAGTAGCCAGGTGTCTACAGTCCCAAAGTAGCAGGTGCCCTCTGCCACTGACTGAATGAGCTGGGAAGACAGCAATACAGTGAGGAGATGGTAAGAACAACTCAATGGGAGAAATAGCAATACTACTCTACCCCAAAATGGAGGACTCTTGTAGGTGATACAACCATGTTACCAGTCAGTGACCAAGGTTTGTTAAACAAGACTGTTTAACTAAATGTAAAATGAGTGCGGTTTGTTTGAAGGTAATAGTCATACTTGAGCACAAGCATGACTCAACACTGTGGAATGCAAACACAAATTTCTTTATGACGCGTAGATTTTCAATTCATCCCTGAACAATCCTTGAATTTCATTAAATATTATTGAACAAAAGTAGGAATGATTGACCCAAATATCAAATTTCATAACACCATGCATCGTTTAACTCAAAATGTATTTTACCATCCCCACTGAACATTTGCAAGCCTCATGACACGAGTCAGACCTCACAAGTTCACATTATGTTCCGCTACCCAAATCTGTGAGGGCCACCCTACCCGCAAGAAACATGGAGCCTAAAATCAAGACAAACCCCTTCAGCACCAACAGGCTCAGCGGCAGCATGGCCGGAGCGACACAATGAGGTCCGATTTAACAACGGGGCGAACAGGTTTGTCTGGTTTACCAGGCTAATTACTTGCCACAAGTTAGGTATGAAACAACTGCTTGGTTGGTAGGTAAAGAAAGTAAGGCCCATCCTACGTTTCTATCCAAACCTCCACCTAGATAAAAGTCCAAGAGAGACACTAGAGTGTATAAGCTGTAGCCCCACATTGTGTAGCCAGTATGGAATTGATAGTGAGGTAACATTGCAAATGGTGTCCCTTCAGACTTGGTAAACCCACAAAGGGCTCAGAGATAGTGGGTAGACCGATTCTGTGGGTGCTCCTCTCATTGGTTGACAAATCTGTCAATAATTTTTTTTCTGCTCTCATTCTTTAAACCCACGCTGAAGGGCTTGTTTATGTGCCAACTCAAATATGATTACAGATGGAGCAGATTGGAGGCATAGTTTCTGTATCTGAAGTTACTGTTCATTGATTTATTACATCTGAGGTTAGTAGGTGAAAGGTGCCAATACCAGCGCTCTTATTTAAAGAGCAAAGTTCATTCTTCTGTTGTTTGTCTCACTAACAACATTCAATAACAAAAAACTAAAACGTAAACTTCATTAATGACAGATATTTAATTAAATATTAAATTATGGGAAATTACATTCCAGTACATTTTCCAAGTGAAGGGACCATTATGCGCACACACGCATAGGCACACGTGCACACGCACGCACGCACACACACACACACACACACACACACACACACACACACACACACACACACACACACACACACACACACACACACACACACACACACACACACACACACACACACACAAATGCAGAAACAAACATACACAAAAACAGAGACCCACAGAAACACCCTCACTCACCTGTTTGAAGTATGCGAGGGCCCATACAAGGCGGAAGGTGACATGTTGTGTTGAGAAAACAACCTGGCTGCCAGCCAGGAAACGCTTCTGCCTGGACAGAAAGTGGAGCACCTTCCCTACGCCATGGATGGCCTGCCATTACCACATAAACAGTTCCGACAACACCCTTTCATCAAACATCTTCAATACAAATTGCATAAATATATACATATCCCACATATAAGTCAAAAGCTTTGTTGGCTTAGAGAAACAACAAAAGTTCTTGTGTGAGTAGTTCGTATTACTAACTACACTAACTTATATCAAAAGGGGGAAACAAGCATGTCCGTGCAATTGTTCTTCATGAAGTTGTGAACAAAATCAACGGAAGATGACGCTCAAAAATCTTCCCCCAACTCCATTGGAGCTGATCACAGAGTAACTCAAGGACACTTACAGCCATTGTGCAGGAGTGGTTCCAAGACCTGACCAGCTCTGTAGCCCTCAAGTCCTGCCAGCTGATGAAATTATGGAAGGGAACCCCCGTGGACCTAGAAAAGACATAAAGGCTAGGAGTCAGCCAACCCATGACAGTCTGTCAGAAAATGTATACAAGAACAACAATTTATAATATATCTTGCCTCCACCTCGACACTTACTTGTTCCACGTAGTAAAGGTGCCTCGCTGCGTGGAGATGCCAAGGGCTGCAATCTGAGACATTTGTAGTCCTGCATCTGCAGAGAGAAGAAACACACACATGCACAGTTGAGGGTGAAAGCTAGAATTCATTATTAAAAATAAAGAAATAGAGTAAATTCTGTAATACCTTGCACAGCACGCTTTACCACAGTGACAAAACCTTGCCACAAGTCTTCGGGGTCGATCTCCACTCGACCGCAATCCGGATAAAGGAGATTGACCTGTCACAGACATGTTGTGGTAGCACTTGCATTTAAGTCAAACTGCCGTGTTCGTACAATAAGTCTGTCAATCTTAGCGTCTCTAGCCTACCTTAGTGATGCATGAGCCTCGGATCTGGGCTTCCTTGTCGTACACATGACACCTAATCGAACTTGTCCCCACGTCCACAGATAAAATGTAGGTCTCCTTTTTGAATCCGTTTCTTTGAGTTCCCATTGTTGTAATGTGTGATCTCCTATTTAGCCTCTAAGAACGTTAGCTAGGCCGTTTATGAATCCCCAAAATTGCCAATGGCAGGTGTTTTTAACCCCCGACCGTGAACTTAGGTGAACTTGTTGTGTGTTTGCCTTTCTCTTGAACAAGTTTCTCAGTAAGCTACTAACGTTAGCCTGCTCGTCTGTGTTGTCACACCACCCCCACAGCCTTTATGGGAAATACGAAACTGATAGTCGGACAAATCTTATAGGCTCAGATGCAAAAGCCAGGTAGGAGAAAAAGTGAGTACATTTTCATGACTGGCTGGTCTAACATTAGCTATGTGAGACTTCAGTTAGCAAACCCAGAACATCAACAACACAGTCTTGCGCAATAAATGTGTGCACGCGGTTGATATACGCATGCTTTGCTAGTTTTCACAGTGAATCACAACTATTGCAAACATCTAAATGCATGCCAAATTTTGTATCGATAATTTCTTACGATTCGTTTCTGACGTTACATCCTGCACATTCCCCAGAAGCTCCCATCTGTACTGAGGCAGTGAAGGCAAGGCGTAACGTTTAGTTGAAATTTGAACACTCTAGGCACCCGCAGTGGTTCGATTGCCATTTTACTTCGCATGCGCAACTATCGAAGAGAAGCATGTGTTGAAAAACCTTGGTACCAACGACAGACGGAATAGTGACAAAACCAGGAAAGGTAAGATGTTAAACTAGAGACTTATGGTCGTATCCGAGTTTTAAAGTGTTGTATATGTAAAGGTGATTGAATCTACCACTTTTAGCTGTGTATGCAGTAACGTGTCTTATTATGAGCCTAGCAGCCTAACAACATCTTGCTCGTGTGCCTTTTCCATTGATTGCAGTTGCCATTATTTGCTACTTCAAATTGTTTGAAATTATGTCTAAACAGAGATTTGCAAAGGTTAGAACATCATTAAACAACTACGTTCTTATTCTAAACAGAAACTAATTTGATTTATTCCTCAAACTAGGCTATAGTGAAAAGAAGATCAAGAAAGGTTACTGTTTATATTCGTGAAGGAAGAGCAAGTAGGTGACTGGTACGTTTTTGTTTTGCTTTTATACAGCACAATGAGACGCATCCCTTGCTTGAACATGAATGAATAATGTAGGCTATTTACATTGATCAACGAATACAACTTTCAAATATCCTTTCAGAGTACCAAATTGCTGTTATTGCACCAATCATTAAAGATAAAGACGAGTGACAAATTAAACCTGCCCCGTTTTGATCCCATTTATCCAGTGATGAAACATTGTTATTCTGATAGAAGAAGTCTGTTCCAGAATTGAGATGCTTGCGTCTACAGGGAGGGTCAATGAATGGGTTGATGAGTGCAAAAATAATATGAATTAGACCTATATGCTCTGGCCTTTGACATCACCACATCGCAACCCAATTTAACACTAACGGTATATTTGGAGCCGACAGGACAGACACCACTCTCAATCTCAATCATCAGACACAATGTGAGGGAATATATTATGACAAAATGGTGATCCATCCCTTAGCCATGGTGACTGTCATCTTGGATAAGTCATGAAGCTGCTTGTTCAAATTCTCAGATGGACTCCACACTTGTCGACGGAAAGGAAGGCACACTAACGGTCGAGACAATAGTGAAGCAGGAGAACAACGAAGATGATGCCTTGACAGTTAAAGAGGAGACACATGAAGAGCAACAGGATGTCAAACAGACAGAGAACAACAGTGAGAACATCCACAATTTCTCTTGTAAAAGTGAAATATATATAAGTGAAATTTTATATACATTGAACGCTTTCTTTCCTTCCTTAAATCCCTAGTGGTTTTGGTTCGCCCAAGGAAAAAAAGAGAGAGAAAAACTGAGAGTACTATACAAAAGACAGCAAAGTTTGGACCTAGTGAAGGTATGATCTCAAACACAGTGCTACTCTCTCCCCCCTGCCTAAGAAAGTGGGTACTTCCCTGTAGCTATATGACTCTTCCAAAAAATAATAACTAGGAAAGTAGTTCTGTTTAATTACTTGTGTTTCTAATCTGCCCTACTAATCTACTCTTCTACTGATTACTAAAATATCTTGCTTATATGTACATCTTGTATACAGTATCTCAATTCTCAAAGGAGCAAAGGGGATGATTATTAACAGACTATATTAGCCTACTAAAACCTTGATTGGACATAAAACACAAACTGCAGTACAGCAAAACAAATGACCAGCAAAAAGAAAACCTAGCAGAGCAAGTAGTGGCTGTAGCAGTTGAGACCTGAACCCACCACGGCGACGGTCGTACGGAATTAGGTAGCCGGTGTTGGGCGAGAAAAGCCACCGATTTAGCTCAACCTGTGGAGCCCACCAAGGCGGTGACAGTTGTCTTCCTAATCCGCCCAACTGTTGGCCCAGTGTGTCCAGGCCTGAACAGGAGGCACCTCCGCTGCCTGCTAGACTCTTTGTTATCCGTTTCTTTCTCACTTTATGGCGATTCGTTCAGTTAAATGGCTTTCCGAGCTTACGTTGTTCACCACAGATGAATCTTACCTTGTGTAAGTATGTAAGTCGGCTAACTTCTATTGAATGAACTTTCTTTTCAAACAATTTTAGGAATCTTCTGTTGTTTACTTTTTTCTCAGGTTTCTGTCTCTTTGTTGGCCACTTGAACAACTCGATAAAGTTGGAGGAGATCAAAAACACGTTAGCGAGTTTCTTCATGTCGCACAATGTTCTGGCTCAGGATATTAAACTGCACCCCACACGGTGAGTACACGCTATCTGCCCGATGTGATATTATTCAAAAATTCCGCAAACACCTTCAAAGGGTTAAATTATAGTAAAGCAAATATTGGTTATAACAGCTAATGGTTGCGTTCCCCAGTGCACGTATATATCTCCCCGCACATTATTTCTACAAAGTTAAATGATGTGCTTTAGCAATATTATGCCTCTATATAGTAAGTTTGTTTGACCTCTTGTTTCCGTTAGCCATCCTGCTCTGTTGCTAGGCAGTATTGCAGCCATTGGAAAGTCAGTATAGTTGCACTTTTTGGACTTGATTTCCAAGCACAAGGCCTTGTCTGATACAAGACAGTATGAGGATAAGTAGGAGCTTATTTTAGAAAATGTTACATTGGTATAAGCAACTTAACCAATAAGGGGTGTGTAACATTAACGTACCATAGTTATTAGTTAATAACAACAACAAAGGTTGTTGGAATAATGAAGCATGCATAAACAAATGTGCCTCATCCTTTATATTTTAATTATAGGGTGTATTAATTAATATTAATAGAACGCTCAGTGACAACATTTACCTCCTTGGTTTATAAAACAACCCCTGTAAGACTCAACCCCCATCACTGCTGATTTCTGGACTTGTTGTTATGCAATGTTTTACCTTTTTGGGGGGGATCCATTGGGGGAGACTTACTCATATTTTTCGTATGCAGAAAATTCGGTTATGTCCACTTTGTATCAGAGGAAGACTCGAAAAAAGCTTTGCAACTGAATAAAAGTATGGTTCTCAACAAGCCATTGAGACTTGCGAAGCCCACTAAGAAAAAAGAGAACAACAAAGTTCTTGTTCCGGGCAAAAGAAAAGGTAACCCAGATTTAATTAAAAAAACCATTTGCCAGTAATATTGTTACCTCAACTGTGGAAGTGTAAATTGATGGTGTTAAATTATTTTTGTTTCTGTTTTACACATCTTATCCACTAGGGGGTACTGTTTATTTGCAATAGAAAACACATGGATTGACATATTAGTGTGTAAGAGTTTGTAAAACTTTGGATTCGTAGTTTTTGCTGCATTAATCCAATAAGAACACTGTTTTGATATACTTTTTCTCTTTAACTGAACTGTTTGCTAGGAAGGAACACTATTTATTCAGAAATGTATATATCATTCCCTAATTCTGTTCCACAGCAACAACCTCAACAAGAACTTTGTTTGTTAATAACCTTGGCTACAATATAAAGGAAAATGACCTCAAGAAAGTATTTCCAAAAGCAGTGAGTCTCAATATACCTCAAAAGCAAGGAAAATCTAGAGGGTGAGTGCAAGCATTCCAACAGATATTTGCTCAATTAAAAAAGATTATTATTTGTTTGAAATTTATCAAATTAATTCCTAACTCTTTTCCCTGTATTCTTTCAGATTTGCTTTTGTTGAATTTAGCAGCATGGGTGATGCTCAAGCTGCCATGAAAGCATCAGAAAACAAAATGCTTGCCAAAAGGCAAATTAGACTAGAATTATGCCCGACTAAATCCCAGACAGATGTTGGGAAAGGTATGAAGTTGGGTTTTGTTTAAATAATGTAAACATGAATGGTTTGTCCCTGCCACTATCTCTAATCTTCAGCAGACGTAAATACATCTCTGTTGAAAGCATGTTCTGGCTTGAAGTTATCTGTTGAAGAAACCATCACCCACTGTCTCATTGAATTTGGCAGTTGGGGAAGTTTGAGATTGTTGTATTTACTTGTGACACCCATGCATGCACTTTCTTGTAGTCCCTTTGAAGACTCTGAGGGTCACTGGTCTTTCTGAGGAGACCACTGAAGAGACTTTACAAAATGCCTTTGAAGGAGCGGTTTCTGCTCGACTCGTTACAGACAGACATACAGGTGTTTTACTGGGGTAAGTGGCTTAAAAATAATAAACACCTACTCAGACTAAAAGTCAAACATGGTGACAATTGTTTATTCAAACTCTAACTCATGCTGCATTTGGACCTTTAGAATTTTTTTACATTGCATATATTGGTACTTTTCACTAATTTAGCGACCCATGTTTCCAAGGATCAGTGGAAAATAAACTAAAATAAAAAAAACATTGATCAATAAAAGGATTAGCCAATGAAAAACAAATCATTGTCATGCCTTTCATCAATACTGAATGGGGTCTCATACTGGCTCTGTTTTACTAATATTATTCTGTCCCAATAAATACTTTTCAGGTATGGTTTTATTAGCTTTAATAACACAGACGACTGCAAGGCCGCAAAAGAAGCTATGGAAGACTGTGAGATTGATGGGCGAGAGGTAAAGATTGACTACGCCAGAAGCAAGAAAGGGAAAGGGAAAGGGCAACGACATTTTATGAGAGGACCTAGAGGCCAGCGTCGGTGAGCTAGACAAGAAGGACAGAGAAAAGGTAAGACTGGGTTTGGAGCTCTGCATAAGGCGGCCTCCACACTTAACCACACGATAACCATACAGATAACTAGAACCATACACATATTAAAATCGTTCCAAGTCAGATAAAGGAGCGTGTTCACACTACAATTATAACTTAGTGGACAACAATATCGTTCTGATGGCTTTCAGAACAATTTTCCCACGTCCCTTGAACAATGAGCCGTTGACAACCTATCAAAAACGCACCCTACATTGAAACTCGAATACAGTCCGGTTTCAATAATAATGATAATAATTCATTTTATTTACATAGCGCTTTTCTCAAACCCAAAGACGCTTCACATAATCAACAGCATGTCAACAGGTAATAAAAGACAATGACTTTCAGACAGAGCAACACATAAATAGTACCAACAGACAGAGATAGACAGAAAGGCAACAATAAGACAACAACAACAACTACTATTTGACTAAAATAGAATGAATTACAAAAAGTAAGTAAGAGAATAACAGTTCTAGGGTTAGCCAGGTTGTTAATCACATAACTAATTAAGGGAAGGATAGATTGAAAAGATGGGTTTTTAGTTGGGATTGAAAGATGAATAATGAGTTTGAGTTGCGAATTTCAGGGAGGGAGTTCCAAAGTTTTGGTCCAGCCCTAGAGAATGCACGGGCACCAAAGGTCTTAAGCTTGGTTTTGGGAATGACCAATTGAGGAGGATCAGAATGACAAGATAGGAAGATGGGGTTGGAGGAGATCGGAGAGATAGGGAGGGGCCTTGCTATGTAGAGCTTCATAGGTGAGAAGGATTTTGTAATGAATGCGCTGATTGACTGGGAGCCAGTAAACATGAAAGAGGACATGAGACATGTGCTCAGAAGATTTGAGGAGAGGAGACGAGCAGCAGAGTTTTGTACCATTTGAAGTAGTATCAAGAGCATTGAGAATAGGGACACATACCAAGCGCATAACTAACCATAGGCCTATTACATATAATCACAGATTATAAATTATGGTCAGACAGCGGTATGGGGCTTTTCACACCATTTGAAATCAGCAGGTGATTAAAATTCTCTTTGTACATGTCCATGTCACAACTAACTTGTGGAATAAAGGAAGGCTTTGTGTCAATCACAAATAATACTGTTGTTTTATGTGGCTGATAGTGAAATTAGAAATCGCTGTAGTTATGGTTATAGTTATTGTCCTAAGTGCGGAGGCCACCAAAGCCTGAAAACAACTTAATTTATAGTTTTTCACTTACAGCTCCCGTATTAAGGGTTCTATTATCTATGAGCAGCTGTTAACGGTCGTTCAAGAGTTTTTCTCCTAGCCAATCTTACCCCAAGATTAATTTTTGCTGATTAATTATTTACCACAGACTACATTTTTAAAGGTATGTTATTTTTTCAGAGAGAGAAGATGGTCCTGGAAAGAAGACGCATCACTGAATCAAATAGGTGACAATAGATATTGTTTAACTTTGTTACTTTTATTGAACCAGTGCTGTTTTTGCAAAAACAACAAATAATGTCATGAATTTAATTTCTCCTTGAATGCAGTAAACTTTTTTTTGTTGGATAATTGTCCCCTTTGTTTTTGTGGCTGTTATTAGACTAGCTACGATATTTATTAGTAAATTACAAAGAAGAATTGGAAGTTATGTGTTGACTCGATTATTGTATAATTCACAAGTCTGCGCCAACATGAATGTGTTTTTATACATGTCTATACTGTATATGTGTTTGAATATGTAAGATCTGTTTTTCAAATGAGCACACATTAAAAGGAACGTTTTGATTCTCGTTTAGTTCCCCACTTCTTTTTCTTTACATTTATTATTTAGTCGGATAAGGGTCACGTCGATGGAGACAAACAAAATGTTTGACAATGCTATTTTTTTTTTTTTTGGTTCACAATGTAAAGCACATATAGCACACTTTTCTGTTTAATACAACCAAAACAATTGTCCTTGCTATCCAGTGACTTGCTGGCATTCTATTCAATTGTTTTTTCAAATGCCTGATTTGTTTATTCATAATGTACCAAATGTAATGGTGTATTTGGTCATTTTGGACTGTTACAAGCCAAATATAAATTCTGAATTATCAGGTCAAATTCAAAATGTTTACATTAACTATGAAACCTAAGCATACCCAGAGGTAGATGTAAGTCTGTATTTTATTTACAAAATATGTTGATCTTTAGTTATTAGCACCTAATAATGGTTTTGGCACTGTACACCTATTTCCCTCCACCACAGGTAGTTACCATATGTAGATTATAATGGAATCTTTATGAAGTGGAAGCCTTGCAAGCCAGGAGACCACAAGCAGTATACTTGTCCAAAAGGTTTATAGACAAGTATATGCTACAAGGCCTTAGAAAACACATACCATTCAAGATATCAAAGGGATTTGTAAGCACCTTTTGCAGCCAGCACAATGGCCCCTTTCATTTCTTTTCTTTCTCATTCATTGTCCAGGTCAGAGAACAGGCAGTTGGGGATAATTACACGAATTTGTGTCCTCCGATGACCTCACATCCTGTTTTTTTTACTTCCTTTTTAATGGTGGTGAATGAACCAGTTTCTGAGCGTCGCTATCCCGCGTGGAGTATACCACGGTGTTTTGACAGTAGGCTATAGCCCAAGCGCGTTTTCTATGGATACGTCCTCACCCGTGTGAAGTTGCCCACTTGAAACCGGAGCTTTGACGGAGTCTTTGAGTTTACAAATCCTTGTTCAGAGAATCATGCGTTGTTAATTGGCAAGAGTTCCTGGTAAGTTAGTTTTGGAACACAATTTTACCGAAATGTATGTTATTTTAATGCATTGTTTAGCTGCGAATAATACAAAAACGTAAGAGTCCAGGTGAACGCCTATAGGTTATAATTCCAAAGAAGTTGAGGGATATTGCGGGACCTCGCATGATCAAAACAATTACTTTGTCTAAATCTTATTTTAAATTGTTTACATAGGCCTAATGATTTTTATTTTGTAATAATATGTACATATTTAGCAATACAATATTACATGATTTCTCCAATATAACAGGCCACCAACACCTTTTTCTTGTGTTTTTAAATCTGCTCTGCTTATCATAGGCAGGAAAAATTATCAGTACTTCCAGTCGAGTAAATCGACAACTTATCAAGTAATACGTGGGCCAAAGGTTCTCTTACACTACATAGGCCTAACACAGTGCACTCATTAAACACAAACGAAGCGGTTTTTAATCGGTGTTTGAACTAATTTGTCCAGCTAATTGTCCAATAGTTGACATTTGTTAACATGTACAAAATGTTTACTAAGATAGAAAGCGTAGTAAGTTCATCGTTACAAAGATTCCTTTTCCAGGCAGCATAATGGGGAAAGTGCAAGCAAGTGAAATAACTGTGGTTAATTCCACGGTCCTTTGTGTACAAAATAACACATTTTGAAGACTTGGATCATTTTTGAGACATTGAGAATTTACCTCATAAGATAACACTTATTTTTTCCCCCAAAGGAGAGGTGTCCTAATTCTTTACTTGTGAAGAACCTTTTGGTACTAGGTATAATGTGACTTGGGTGGAATTATTGCGGTACAAACATCGGAAAAGAAAAGCCAGTGTACAACACAACCAAACACAGAATATAGGCCAACACTCTTGGCAATCAGAAAGATGTGTAGCCTTTGAGTGAGGACCGGGGTGTAAACTGCAATATCTTCCACAAGCAATTCATTCAGGTTGTTACATGCCTTGGAGAAATAACTTGTAACTTTTTATTGCTAAAATGAAGGCGTGCCACAACTAAAGCATGCTAAATAGATCCCTGATCCCACTGTCTATGACATTTGTCTTCTTTTTCGCTAGACTTGACTAAATGCCAAAGTAATTGTTGCAACCTTACCTACCTGGTCGCTTTTACCCTTCTCATGCATTGAGGTTTTTAGATACATACAGACCAAGTGCTTTTTTTTTATTCCACATATTTTTAAGGGTTTGAGAGTTTATTCTGGTGATAGCGTATTTAAACAACCGGTTTAAACATGTCGGCTAGTTCACACACGAGCCAAGTTATTAACCTGATATGGAAAAATGTCTTCCCTTCTTGTGCAGTTGCTCAACTTGATGGACCAGATGGAGAAGAAAGAGTTTAAGATAATCAACGAGGGCCTTGACGATGAGATGGTAAATGACCAAACCTGAGTGTGTTCAACTCTTTATTCACTGGTCCTACCCCCAGCCCCTTCAATTTCTCTAACCCTAAGTTATGGCGTTCTTAACCCTACAATTTGGTTTAACCTTTATTTACCCAGGCAAGTCTAATGAGAACATGCTCTCATTTACATAGACAGCCTGGCCAAAAAATATCCAATTTCTTCCAAAAAAGAACATGGCCTACACTTTGGGCTAAAATACAATGTATTTGAGCAGGCAGTCCCAGGACTGAAAGCCTGGCAGTAAGAGTAGGTTTAGGGGTCTTTATGTGATGCCCTGGTAACTGTTTGTGCTGTACCACTGAATGGTCTTAGCATGTCTGTCTGGCCTTAGTTTGTCTGCTCCTCTTGTATGGTTCAGAGGCACTGCCACACTGTCCTATTCCCTTATGAAAAGGTAGGTATTGATGGGATGGTATTATATTATAGTTATTTCAAGGTCATGACTAGGGAGAAACCTGCAGTTCAGTTCTAAACAGCTGTACAGCATGAATCCACATACGTCTCAGTTGACAGAAAATAGCAGATATGCCACGACAAAAAAGGTGAATTGACAAAACATTTCAAT
Source organism: Aplochiton taeniatus (assembly GCA_017639675.1). NCBI lineage: Eukaryota > Metazoa > Chordata > Actinopteri > Galaxiiformes > Galaxiidae > Aplochiton > Aplochiton taeniatus. Next base: position 10,627,741 of record CM030189.1, read on the forward strand.
AACCAACCGACAACATACAACATGAACCAAATGGGAACAACAGTAAACGGTTTCTTTTTGAGGAACCGCGAAGGATAATGGGCTTTAATGAAACCGAAATCCTAAGCAGGGCTTTGCCGGCGCTACATTGCCCCCACCAACGTGTCACATGTGCCAGCATCTTAGCTGCCCAGAACAAAGTACCGCTTGGGGGACGATGGAAATGGTGGACAAGGTGTCCAGTAGCACCCAGCAGAGCAGGAGATGGCCATGTGTGGCCCTAACCAGCCAATCTGATTTGTGTTTTCAGTGGGGAATCTTGTCTGTCAGCTGGGTGAAGGTTTCCCCTTGATGTACCTCTATTGTAGTTTAGTTGGGATCTAGCTGGGCCCTGAGGGTACGCACACTGGGGGTAGAACTGCATGTCTGCGGTCCAGGACCCAGCGTCTCGCTGTCTCTTTGGAGTTGGTCGGTCAGCAGGCCCCTCATGGGGCTGGTAGGACACCTTTGCCTGAGGGGAAATAAAATTAAACAAATCCTTGTTTGTTCAAGTTTTTTCCTCTTGTTGCACACGTTCAACTACATTAGAGGTGTTTAAATGGCATTTCAAACATTATAAATATAGTTTTTGTCTCAGACTTTGTGAAGAGAGCAGGTTTTGAATTGGTCAAGAAAAGCCATATCATTCCATCTCTATAGTATGACATCCTAATCATTATTTATTATTGTGCTTAATTAGGGAGGCTAGAAAGCATGCTGGTTGCTGGCTTTGGAGTGGGTAATACCTGAGAGTTGGGATGTGTAGACTGTGCCTCCATTGGTTCATCAATTCCTTCAACTTGTTGTTTTTCTCTTACTCTGTGATCATTACATTAAATGTTGCAGTGTTGAATCAAGACTTAATTGACACTCAAAAGTTTGAACTCTAAATTGGAGCATCCAAGCTTGCACAAATGACTAAAAGGGCTGATGAGTCAAATGCTAAAACTATTTGGGGGTGGAGTTGTAAGGGGAGTTAAACTTCAAGATTCAGCTCAATTTACGCCTTTTCATTTGTTCAACCGTGCATCTTTGGATGTCAATCTATGAGCAAATTTGCAGTCACATATGAAGATGGAGACTGGAATCCACAGGTGGCATGCATTCATTAATAGATTTTAATCTGTGTGGTGTTATTGTGTTGGGGTACACTATTAACTGGTGGTAACTCCAGTTAGTAACACCAGCACAGTGCTCTGTTGACACTGCGGTGTATATGCCAGAGTCAATACAATTTTACACTGCAAATTGTGTTCTATCCATTGAAAGATTTTAGAGTCTTCTTCCAACTAAAATGAAATAAATAATGTGTGATCAAAAAATACTAGATGAGGAAGGGTCATAGAGGGAAATGGTCCTCAGACCAGAAGCTGCTGAAATACTGTGATGCACAAGGGGAGTTCAATACAACCAAAGCTGAGCTATTCACAGCCATGGAATCAGAGAAAAGTAAACACCCAGAAAGCCCATCTACCTCAAAGTTTAAAGCAACTTCTGCCTTGTCTGTAGGAGTTGTGGGGTTACCGGCCCTGTCTATGGAAGATGGTCTTGGTGGGTGTTGGGGCGGTGTTCTCGGGGGGTCTCCTGCTGCTGCTCCTCTACTGGCTTCCTGAGTGGGGGGTGAAGGGGACATGCACACACACTTCCATTCAAGAGGCTCACACCCTGCTGCTAAGGTCCACGGTAGGTCTCCTAATTAGCCATTTAAGTGGAGCAACAAGTCACAGCCACACAGCTAGTCTGACAATGCCCAAATCACCCCAATGAGCAATTTTTCGTTTTAGGTTAGAACAGGCAGATGTTTTCCTTTACTGTCTAAAGCATCTCAGAATAGTAGAAATGCTGCTCTGCAGTGACTTTTTGTTGCGATTCACAATGATTAGGATGGAGGATTTTAGGATTGTAGAGCAGATTGCACTGAAAAGCATAGTGAATATTAGCTTGTGTAAAGGAAGTAAAATCTTTGATTTTCAGGTTTTAACATGTTTTGGTCAAATAGAAAAGATACATAAGATACACAAGTTATGTGCACACCATAACCAAAGGTGACCAGATAGGCTGAATGATATTCATGCACTATCACACCAATAAAACCAAACAGCTTTAATCCAATAAACCCTCCAGGAAATATCAGACCGTGCCAATTAGATTAATGTGCACTACTCATACAGGACGAGTTCAGGAGGTGGTTTCGGACCAAGGTCCACATGATGCTAGCCCCAGGAAAGAGGCCCTTTGACAATGTGATGGTGCCCATTGGGGACTACCTTGCCAATGGAGACAAGACACAACTGCTCAATATCAAAGTGGGGGTGCCACATGATAAGTTTGACCATCACCAGCCCTTTCAGGTAACTTAGACTACAAAAACTGTTTATTTCTTTTTATGTATGCAATCTTCTGACTTCATTTTATAATTTATTATATTGTGCATGACTCCATATACTACCGTGAAATATTCACACTAAAATAGGGCTATGAATACTATAGCATATTTTATATTTTCAATTATCTCACTATCTTTCCTCATCTTTCTCTCTTAGATATGCTATTTCACCCACCACAACACAAAATATTACTGGAACGATGCGCTACAGAATTTTGAAGTTTATAAGTAAGAGTCTTTATTTAAAAACATTGACTTGAGTTCCACCCAATAGCCAGTTATGATTTACATGTTAGGTCTACTTATTCTTTTTTTTTTTTTTTTTTTTAATATCAATCAAGTTGAAAGCTTGTCTGTTGGTTTTCTAGAGGCTTAGAGGATGTCCAGGTGAGCTGCTCCGCTATCCACTCAGACTACAGCTCAGGTCTGAGTCAACGGCTGCAGAACTACAGGTGCAAACACACACTGCTGCTTAGGTCATAGTGAACGACTGCAGAACTACAGATGCATACACACAACACAAACACACTGCTGTTCAGGCCATAGTTGAACAACGTAATGAATGCCAAATGCTACCAATGTCTTCACCAGGAGGCTGTTCTTTGAGACAAATGAAATTGCTGTGAGGGTACCCTCCCTATTAAAGCTACTTATCAAAGAGGTAAATATATAGGTCTGTCTGTAAGTTATCAGTTACATGTTGTACAGCTGTTTCAGTGTGTCCCGTGGCATCTAAAACTCATCTTGTGGGTTTCTTTTTTCTCTAAGGTTTTGAATCCTTTCTACATCTTCCAGCTCTTCAGTGTGATTCTATGGAGTTCAGAGGAGTATTACTACTATGCAGCAGCTATAGTCTTCATGTCTGTCATATCCATAGCTACCTCACTGTATACTATCAAAAAGGTGGCTAGCTCTCGCTTCCATTTCACAAGTAACTGCACAGAATATTTATGTATTCAACCCTATTCTGTTTGATTTGGCCAACTTGTTCTACAGAGTTTATGTATGATAGATTTGGGGGTTTTGTTTGTTGTTTGAAACTGCTAATGCCTTGTTTTATCCTATCCAGCAATATGTGATGCTTCATGACATGGTGGCCGCCCACAGTATCGTACGCGTCTCCGTCTGCCGGGGAAATAAAGGTACACTCCTGATGCCTTCTAGTTGGGCTGGGAGACAACGTTGCTGCTGGGAACTCTATGACACAGACTGTCAATCATTAACCACTGTTACTACACACTTGTATCATTAATTATGACTGCTATGGTTACCAAGCCCCAGAATAGATAAACGTTTAGTTGTAATGTATCTACAAAGCAACACCAATAGTGAGGGAAGCATATCTATGAATTTTCTGTTTATTTACTATATTTATTTACTGAACATCATCTATGGCCACTAATGGTAAATAGTTCCTATGGTGCAAAATAAACCACAAGTTGTGAATGTATATGTTTAATTGTAATGTTCAATCTGAAGAGCTGACTGCGGTAGCTCCACTCTAGGCATGCTTGTCCAGTCTATACCCCTCTGACTTTCTGTATGTGGGTTGACAGACGTTGAGGAGGTAATGTCCACAGACTTGGTCCCTGGGGATGTCATTGTCGTCCCAGCCAATGGATTGATAATGCCCTGTGACGCTGCGCTGATCCAAGGCACCTGCATAGTCAACGAGAGCATGCTCACGGGTGGGTCCCACTATCTCATGTGCCTCAAAAAAAAGGTGCGCTTCCACCCAAAGTACCCAGAACTTTTACTTCCAGGAACTACTTTTCAAGGAACTAAAAGGTTAGCTTCAGCCCCTTTTTGTCTACGTTTCCACCACAGTCTATAGACCCGCAAAGATAATGCAAACTTGGTCTTTAAAAATGACGGCTGATATATAATGATCTGAATACTCAACCAATCAGAGATATTCAGCGCTGCAAGCCCCACCCCCAAAGTTCCTGTACTTTCGAAAAGTACTACCTCCCGAGCAGGGACTTTCTGAGCGTGAAACAATTTAGACCCTGATCCCCGTGGTCGAAACTCACTGAGTTCCTCCAAAGGTTCCTAGTTCCTGGGGAAAGTTTTTGCAGTTGAAACGTGGCTAAAGACACCGAGCTGTGTTTATGGGATGGTCTAGCATAGCCTTCAATTCCACTAGAGAAAATGGAAATGCTCCGATATTGAATCATCTTTTTAATAGTAATATTTTTTATATTTATTGCATGTGCTCCTATATATTCTTTTCACAAATATATATAAACATTTATTTTTTATAAATTTGCACACATTTCTACAAATCTTTTTTCGTCATGTCCTTTTAGAAAAATCGGGAAAAAGTGAAGAGGTCTGAATGCACTGTGTATATCCCCCCGCAGGAGAAAGTGTGCCAGTCACCAAGACCAGCCTGCCCAGCGCTGGGGAGGAGGGGGAAAGCATCTTCAGCCTGGAAGAACATAAGAGACACACACTTTTCTGCGGCACACACGTCATTCAGACCCGCTATTACACTGGCGAGCTCGTCAAAGCTGTGGTGGTCCGCACTGGTAGGAGGGGGCCAAATAGATGTTATAGTGCAGGAGTTACAAATTCTGACCCCCACAATCCCACACATACTCTTGGTGTTAACATGATGTTGTTGCCTGTGTGTGGTTGTGTTTCAAAGTGAGTGAGCGAGCCAGTGAGTATGCGCGTGCACGTGTGTGTGCGCGTACGCATGTGAATGTAATTGATAGCTTGCGTTGACCTCATTGTGGTCCCTCCAGGTTTCAGCACAGAGAAGGGCCAGCTTGTGCGCTCCATCCTCTACCCCAAGCCCACTGACTTCAGGCTGTACCGGGATGCCTACCTCTTCCTCCTCTGCTTGGTGGGGGTCGCCGGCATCGGCTTCATCTACACCATCGTCCTCAGCATCACAAATGGGGTATCTGCCCAAATTCTCTGTGTTTGAGCCTGCGTTTATGGTCGTTTGCTAAATTCAGTTCCTGATATACCAGAATTCACACCTAATTCATTTGATATGAGTAGCCTAATAATCCTCCTAACATTCTCACCTTAATCCAGGTGCCGGCCAAAACCATCGTCATCGAGTCCTTGGACATCATCACCATCACTGTGCCGCCGGCGTTACCTGCCGCCATGACAGCAGGCATTGTGTACGCCCAGCGCCGGCTGAAACGGGCGGGGATCTTCTGCATCAGCCCCCAGAGGATTAACATGTGTGGTCAGATCAACCTGGTCTGCTTCGACAAGGTACTTTCAAAAACACAGAACAGACCAGGTTCCGTCCGGGGTTGAAGTCTATATGTGAGGGAGGGACATTTACACTTCTTGGAAAAAGGGTGGTAAGTGTGACACACTTGCTGTGCTGTTTCTTCACAGACCGGCACTCTCACAGAAGATGGATTGGATCTGTGGGGGGTTCAGAGGGTCAATTATGGAAAGTAAGATACCTTTTTCCTAAGCAAAGTTTTTTGTCTTACATTTTTCCATGGAAATGTTATTTTCCTGTTACCTGGAAAGCCATTTTTGAATAACTGTTATTCTAATTGGCCGAGCATTTATTTTTAGTTGGAATAGTTCTGGTGGGGCTCTGTAGAAGACAAAGAGGGAAACATGAGCTAATACATGTATCACTTTAGAAAGGTACTGTGTGTCAGACTCAGAGACTCCGCAGGGAGCAAGGTCACATTCAGACTGATTCAATCTTTGCTGTTACGTCTAAACACATTAAGCAGTGGAACTCATGAGGTCAGTCTTAGTCGTTGGAATGTCAGTACTTTATGTCAACAACAAAGTAGGTGTAAGAGTTCTTTTTTTAGGCCGAGACCTGCATCTATGTTATTATTTCCCCACCCCCTGCTACATCTGAAACGTGGTATGTGTTGTTTGTCTCCTTCGTAGTTTCTCCCCCCCTGAAGAGGACCCAGGGAAAGAGAGCCTGAGGAACTCATCATTTGTCGCCTGCATGGCCACCTGCCACTCCCTCACCAAGATAGAGGGCCAGCTGTCTGGAGACCCTCTGGACCTCAAGATGTTCGCTGCCACTGGCTGGGTAAGCAGAAGCCTCTCACCTGGCAGTATTTAACCTGGTTTTGCAGGTATTTGGATGGAGACTATATTACTGATTAGGCCATGGATGGAAAAAGTCACTCAATGTCAACTCTACTGATGGTCTTCTTTAGTCGGGCTTGAGTGCCATGGTGTGTACAAGGAATTACTGAATTAGTTATTTGGGCAATATGGGTTCTAAAGTTAGTTAATACATTTCAAATAGTAATTCGGTCCAGGAATTAGTTTTCAGCTCACCCTGTAAATCAGACCAAACCTATAGCATTAGCGAGATGTTTCACTTCACTGTGTCAGTGACTGTGTGGCCAAGCTCTGATTGATCAAATTGAGGCTTCTATAACAGAGGCGTGGTTAGGATCTTGAAACATTGGGGGCTTCGCCTAGCCCGGAAATGTTAAGACTTTCTTTTTTTTTGATTTTAGCTAGCTAGCTACCACCAGATGCCAACCAGGACAAGCCCTGTAACTGGTGCTCACTCGCGCTCTCTCTCTTTGGATCAACAATATCATATTTTTTCCAAGGGCTTTAATGCATGATCGGAATGACAGAGGAATATATCTTTTCTTTTTCTCTCTCTTTTCCTGAAACCTTTCGGGGCTGTAGCCTCGGACTCCCAAGCCTAACGAGGCCCCTGTTGTCTTAATCACCCTCAGCTAAACCTGACCTCCATAGGGCTGCTGATTGATTTGTACGGGTGGAAGCCTTTTCTTTTGATATGTGACCACACAGACCCGCTTCCAAAACCTAATGTGCGCTTGCAAGGTCCAGCTGGTCTCACCAGCCTAGTAGTCAGTTTGAAGTTGGCATGGTTTGAAATGATGGCATACTGTACCTTCCCCCTCCCCTAGCTCGGCTACCAGTCTGTGCTCGGCTATGCAGAGCCTCACTCGTGCTTGGCACGACGTCCTTGAGTTGGGCAAAGCGAATACAGTCAGTCCCCATGACTACCCTTTATTAGCTTCCCAAACTTGCCGGGGAGCCTTTCTCAAAGGAAGAGTGCCATTAGCACTGTCAGAACGAAGAAAGGTTTTCAATGGGAGCCACTGCACATTAAAATGTCCTCCTTTGTAGTGTAAACATGTGGGAGTTTCAGGCATTTTAAAAGGAATCATTAAGTAATCCAGTAAGTAATCTTAAAAGTAATCCAATAAGTAAGCTAGCTCATATCTGTATTCTTATCTGTAGATCCTGGAGGAGCCCACAGAGGAGGAGACTGCGCTCCACAATCCCATAATGCCCACCGTAGTGCGGCCATCTAGGCTGGATCTGCTTGAGGCAAATCAAAGTCTCAAAGTGACCCAGACTATGGTAAGATAGGATTTATTTCTGGAACCTGTCTGTACTTTGTGATATACTATACTTACAACATATTGATTTCGTTTCCATGCCCAAAGGCTATACAAATTGTGTTGTCTGCCATCTTCCCGTTAAATCCTCTTTTACATCTTGTTTGCTTTTCAGGAGCTGACTGAGTTATCAGTAAGTGAACTTTTTAACCTTCCGAAAGGTCCTAATTGATTCTTGATCTTATATGTAATTGGAATGTACTCTGCCACAGAATGTGTGTGTTTGTGCTTAGCTTCTAGTAGTCAACCCCCCAAAATATCTCTGTCCCTGCATAGTCCTATGAGATTGGGATCGTGCAGCAATTCCCCTTCTCATCGGCCCTGCAGAGGATGAGTGTGGTGGTGAGGAGGCTAGGGGAAAAGCATATGGAGTGCTACCTCAAGGGGGCGCCAGAGGTTGTGGTCAGCCTCTGCAAAGAGAACTCAGGTTAGACTGACTGCATGCCACACACATTTATGAAGTTAAGCTCCACCGTAGATCTACACATCATAAAAATCCTCAGTTACTGTTGTTGTTGTATGGAATTGGCTCTGTTAGGAGTAGATCACTTTTTTGCTATCTTACTATCAGTAGCGGTCAAATGATTGAAAGTTTTTTAACTAACTCTGTAGTGACTCATATGACCTGATAACCACAAGGAAACAGTTTTTATCTGCTCGCGTTAAAAACAGCATCTGAAAATTAATGTTGTTGTGCCAAGCTCACTGGTGTGGGTGTGTGCTGGGTGTAGTTCCAGAGAGCTTCACGTCGACTCTGGAGGCCTACACCAGACAGGGCTTCAGGGTTATTGCCCTGGCTTATCGCCAGCTGGACTCCAAACTCTCCTGGCACAAAGTTCAGAGCCTCAACAGGTACACTGCCATATGGGTACAGCTCAGACCCATTTTAGCGTAAATCATACGTTGGGATGAACTGTAATGTTCATAGTCACCCAAAAAACATTTTGATTACATTTTCAAGCTCTCTTGGATTTTGATTTACTTAATCACGAATATCTAGAATATCTACAGTGATTCAGTTTGAAAAACGATATGAAAGTCAACTCATTACTTTACGTGACGTCATTGTATGAAGTGTGAAGGAATGGTTTGTTGTTTCTCTCCCAGGGATGTGGTGGAGACCAACTTGGACTTCCTGGGCCTGATCATCATGCAGAACAAGCTGAAAGAAGAGACTGCCGGTGTGTTAGAAGACCTACGGCATGCCAGCATCCGCACAGTCATGGTCACTGGTGAGCTAGCTTCATGTGCTCTGGTTTGCATTGACCAACGTTTAGCCATACACTTCTTGTCTCCCTATAGCTTTTTCTACTTGGTTTACAGGTTTCTGAAACAATCCTATTGTTTGTAGTCTATGTTTTTATATATGTATGTTATAACCTCTTCTATCCTTTCTCTCTCTTATTTCCCTCTCCAGGGGACAACATGCTGACAGCCATATCGGTAGCCAGAGACTGTGGGATGATCTTAGGCCATGAGAGGGTGATCGTAGCGGAGGCTGTGCCCCCCAAAGACCTACATCCTGCCTGCATCAAGTGGCACTACAATGACAGCCCTAGTCAGCCTTCCAGCCAGGTAAGGAACATGACAGTGTTTCACTTAATGATAAAAAAAGCTATTTCAATGAGTGACACTGAACTGAGTCTGAACACCATATTTCTTGAAGTTCCCCCAACAGTCTTGGATCACTTTCGATGGGGTCCTTATTGTTTGCTGTCTCATTAACAATCATGGCAAAACTACATTTCTTACCCTTTTGTGAAATTTGTGTATTTTATATATCAGTATGACATGAACAAGTTTTCAATTCAGATTGCAACTCTAGTATGTGGATCTGGACTGCCTCTGCTTTGCTTGTTCTCTAAAACCTATTTTCTTTTTACAAACGTGCAAAAAAACACCCTTTTGTTTTTGCTTGGTTTCGCTGTGTTCCTCAAGCATGCATGCTTGTCTGTCGACCTAATTGCCCAAAGCGTGAGAAAGTAGCCTCGTCCCCTCTGATAAGCCGATGTCTTGTTCAGGCTTTGTGGAAACGCTGATGCGGGGTTACACCTTTGAATACCTTAGGCAGGAGTACGCATATGACGAGTCTGACTCCAAACAACCTCTGACCATTTCGATAAACCGTGACTTTAAGTCCGAGAGCAGAAGTCCGATCTGAGCATCACAGACACTGGTTTCCACTGTTTCGTTTTGAAATGGAGGCGACCAATCCTTCATGTGCCTCCTCTGCCTCTCCCTGTGATGTTCAAGGCAGTTGAGATCTGCCTGGAGGAGGAGCCCAAACTGCACCAGGAACAGAGGTACCATTTTGCCATGAGTGGTCGCTCCTTCGCTGTGTTGACTGAGCAGTTTCCCGAGTTGGTCCAAAAGGTAAAGAAGCGCATGTTTCTGGGATGAGGTGGCACGGCTTTTTAGTCTGTTTGTAAAATTAAGCTTGAGCTTGAGCTGTCTCATGTGTTTGTGTCTGTGTTCATCTACCAGAGCACTTGCATGAAGAATGTTCATTTCATGCTGCCATTCATTTCATGGCGTCATATACACGTTCTTTTACCGGTTTGTACGCTGTGATGCAATGCTGCTGTGTGTCCTCTTGGGGGCGCTGTGTGCAGTTGGTGCTGCGTGCCACAGTGTTCGCCCGCATGGCTCCTGACCAAAAGACTCAGCTAGTGGAGGTCCTGCAGAGTGTCGAGTGAGTGGTTCTTAGTCAGTGATACTGTGATGTGATGTTATGTTATCATTTGTGTGTATTAAGTATGTATTGCTTAATTTTTCCTCACAGCTACATTGTTGGAATGTGTGGGGATGGTGCGAATGACTGTGGAGTAAGTAAAACATGTCTTAATTCAGTTATTGAATCCACATTTTAATAATACCCATAATGCCGTCTCTACCTTACCTCTATGTCTGTGTCTCTTCCAGGCCCTGAAGCGGGCCCACAGTGGCATCTCCCTGTCAGAGCTGGAAGCCTCAGTGGCCTCCCCCTTCACTTCCACTACATCCAATATCTCCTGTGTGCCCAACCTCATCAGGTGCCTAGCTGCTGAAAGACTGTTATTCTTTTCGGGAATCTACTGTTATGGTGGCTAGCTGTCAGTGATAGTTTGTTTTGGTACAATCTAAGGAGGAAAGCGTGTAATGTCTGGCAGTTTGTTAGTCCACACTGGAAATACATAAATACTGTGCTATTTATTTTGGTATGGGACTACTATATACTTTTTACTGCATTGTTGAGAAGGTATAGTCATACAATTCTGGATGCTATGTTTCTGGTGTATACAGGTTTACATCCTGCAACGTTTAGCATATCGGGGCTAAAAACACTTTTGGCTTCTGTTGTAAATGTTAAGCCTCGAATTGTTATTGAATTAAAACATAACCAAGTCACTGTGTTTATTTGTATGTTTGAAGTGAAGAAAATGCACCTCATGTGGGGGGGTTGTTGTCTAACGTGGCGCTCTGTGCCCCAGGGAGGGCCGTGCTGCTCTTATCACCTCATTCTGCGTCTTCAAGTTCATGGCCCTGTACAGCATCATCCAGTACATCAGCGTCACCCTCCTCTACTATGTAAGAACAGCACTGGGATCAGTCCAGGGAGAGCTGAACAATGGATAGGATGTGTCAAATAAGGAAAGATGTTGTTTTCCGTAGTAGTTGTGGTTGTTGTAGTCTTCTATTCATAGTCTTTCTTTCTTTCTTTTTAGATCCTAAGCAATTTGGGCGACTTCCAGTTTCTCTTTATTGATGTTGCCATCATTCTCATTATTGCCTTTACAAGTAAGTTTGGAGCAAAGCCACCATCGTATTTTGGGTCAATAGGAGTTTATGAGCTTTGATGAAGTGAATTTTTACTCTTATATCAGTTTTTTTAAATATGTGTTCCACGCAAAAAGCACTTTCGGACCACCCTTTTTAAACAAATCCTCCTGTTTTGCCGTGTCAGTGAGTCTTAACCCCGCGTGGAAGGAGCTGGTGTCGCAGCGGCCCCCCTCCAGCCTGATCTCCGGCCCTCTGCTCTTCTCTGTGCTGACTCAGATCCTCACTTGCCTGGCCTTCCAGGTGCTGGCCTTCCTCTGGGTCCGCCAGCAGAGCTGGTACGAGAAATGGACGCCCACCTCCAAGTAAGCACTGGACACGGCGCCTTTTAATTGTCCGAGCTCATAAAGCGAGGAGAAGAGCAGTGATAATAAAGAGAGTAGTTGTGTTAATTATTTCAGGTCACATTGTCAATGTGAACCACTAGGCAGGAAACCTATTGATTTAAAGATATACTGTAATGGGAAGGCAAATAGGTTGGTGCTAAAACATTGTCATTGTAGAAGGAGGAAGAATATTTTTTACATTAAGAAAAATATATTTTGGTTTGGAGTAGAAATAGAAAAGTCAAACAAGGCAACAGTGTCCTTTTCTCCTCTGCTGTTGTTTTCACGGTGTATTTTACTGCCTTCATCTGTAACCAGCTGGTCTAACCTGCCATGTCTGTTCTGTCAGTGCCTGCAACTTGTCCACGGCGGGCCTGGACCACAGTCCTAACGTCACATCGTCCCATGACCACAAGAACATCAGGAACTATGAGAACACCACCCTGTTTTACGTGTCTTCCTTCCAGTACCTGATGGTGGCCATGGTCTTTTCCAAGGGCAAACCCTTTAGGCAACCCAGCTACAAGAACTGTAAGCCTGGCCTCCATAACCGTTGCCTGGCCTACTCTCTAAGCAGACCTGTCAAAATATTACTATTCTGTAAATGAGAATTTTCCAGAAACATTTATGCTGTGATTGTATGGATCAGATTGATTGAACAGCGTGGATTTAAATTTTTGTTGCTGGTTAGGTTTTACACAGACAGGCATGTTAATGGCTAATTGAATCCGACCAAGCTGAAGATGTCCCATGTTCCAACTGATTTCAAACAAATAGGGCAGAGTTGTCCCTTATTGATCTGGTTACACGGTTTGGTTTGCGCTTAGTAGTGTTCCTCTTTCTCTCCCCCCCCCCCCTGCCCAGGGCCCTTCATGCTGTCCTGTCTAGGCCTGCACATCTTCCTCCTCCTCATTATGCTTCACCCTGTTCCTGCTATCGATCGATTCCTGGAGGTAAAGACCAACAAAATGGCTGCATTTTTCAGCGCTATAGACAGAGAAATAAGATGGGTGTTCGGACATGTGTTGTGCCGTAAGCTGGTGCCTTTGGATTGTCTTTCTCAGTGTTTTGCCAAAGTTGTTCCTCTGCCCCGCAGATTGTGTGCGTTCCACATGAGTGGCGTGTCACATTGGTGGTCATTGTTATTGTCAACACTGCTGTGTCCTTTGTGTTAGAGGTAAGTCACAGGGGGATTATGAGGAACTTTCTTTCCTCAAACCCAATTCATTGACACTCCGTATAATTTCTTTACATTATTATATCTTAAATCCTCCGGGCCAATCAAATCAATAATTTTTTCGAATCAAATTAACAATCGACACCTCCATCGAGCGATTCAATTCCTTTCGAATCAACATGCACTTCTCCGCATAGTGTCTCGGAGGCAATGAATTGTAAGCCGATCGTTTGTCTTAACTGAATGGCCCGCCGGTCTAATCTGTCTGTCGCCTGCCCTCGATCCTCTTTCCTCCTGAAACGCGCTGTAGACAGTGGTCCTAGACATCGTCTTGTGGAGGCTGGTGTTCAGAAGCCAGCACTCCTCCTCCTCCTCCTCCTCCTCCTCCTGCTCTCCTCCTCCTCCTCCCTCATCTCAGGTGGGATTTAAAACTCTCCCTCTTTCATGTTTCTTTATTCTTTCAGTTTGCTTTGCCGTGATCTTGCTGTGCTTGATTTTGATATAGTAGATGTGAAGGTTTGTTTTTGGGATCTTCTTTTTTCTACAAAAGTGTTTGTCTTTATTATTTTATCACTATCCATTATTTTATCATGATCCACATTTATTTGGAGGTGAATTAAGGACAAAATAAATTAAGAATGATATACTGTTGGATTTATTGTATTGAAAAATGTATATATAGTAGAGGTAGGATGCAATTGGGGAAAAAACAACATTTATTTGAAATGCCCAAATGTCAAATGAGACACTGTCAGGTTTGGTGTGTGTTGGTGTGTTTCTCCAGACGGCCAATGATCGTTGGGGCTCCACATTCCTGTCCTGGCTGTTTTGCCGGCAGGGGCCAGGCCCCCGGGCTCGCTACATGAACCTGGCTCGCGAGCTGCAGGATGACCCCGACTGGCCCCCCGGGCCCTCCACCGTCTCCATCGCCAGCTCCCTGGGCCCCCCCCCCCCACCTCTCCGTGCCCATGTGACCATAGCTAACCCCAGCCCAGTCCAACCGCCACCACCAAGCGAGGCCTTGTTCCCGCAGGAAAAGCCGCGAAGGCTGCAGCGGCCAACCCAAATGCATTAACAACTAGGCCGATGTGTTTCGCTAGCGAAGGCAAGCTTAGAACCAAGCGCAGCCTCTGTCTACTAAGAACTTTGTACCAGCGTAGTCTGGCAGAATGGATAGCCTATATGGAGCTATCCTGGTGAATTATTCCATTTTGCCAACAGATTTGGGGACTGTTGGCCCTGGACTGGTTAGACTGTAAGACCCCAAGCCAACTGCCCAGCATCCTGCAGAAGAGGGAGGCTGCCCGTCCTTTTCCCGCTTGGAACACTTATCTAACCCTAACTGGTTAATCCTAGCAATGTCTAGTGTTAATGTTGACATGCCTAAAAGGTTTGCACACCGTAACAAATGTTTTGGTGGCAGGTGAAATTAGGTTATAAACCCTTTCAGAATGTGAAAATAAGACAAAGCTGGTTGCTTAGAGGCATGGCTTTGGATTCAAATATTTGCATTTTAGCCAGTTTGTTTCAAATGTACTTTTTGGGAGTTGAACTACTAACGCCTTCTGTGTAGGTAAGCTGCTTGCCCCAGTCATCTGAGCCCTTATGTGCTGTCACAATGTAATTGGTAGAAGGATTCCCATACACAAAGCCTCACTACGAACTGGGGGTCATCTTCAGCTAACTGTTCCTTCATGCTGCTATCGCTTTTACTATTTCAGATCAAATAGACGCTTTTGATAAGAAAGGAGAATGACTGGGCTGTAGTCACTTAAACAGGGGACCTATTCAATGTTGTACTAAAAATTATTGAATGGTACTGCTGTCATTGCTAAGATAGAACAACATTGCGTGTCTTGATTTGAATTTGCGACCCTTTTTAATGATCAAAATTCTTCCCATGGAAGAGTGAGGAATGAGAACGTGTGTGTGTGTGTGTGTGTGTGTGTGTGTGTGTGTGTGTGTGTGTGTGTGTGTGTGTGTGTGTGTGTGTGTGTGTGTGTGTGTGTGTGCGTGTGTGTGTGTGCGTGTGTGCGCGTGCGTGCGTGCGCGCGTGCGCGCATGAGAGAGAGACAGACAGACAGACAGACAGACAGACAGACAGAGGGGGAGAGTGAGTGAGTGCCAAAATGTTCCTGTTCAGTTCCCCGTATAAACAGCAAACAATCTTGACAACTGATGGATCAATCATGAAAGGTTTATATGTATTGGCTATAACCAAGTACTGGACTAATATGTTTGTATTGATTCCTACACGTTTATGTCCTTTTACATCAATGACCGAAATGCTGCTTTTATTAAAGGGAATCATTAGAAAAAAATATGACTTACTGTTTGACTATTTTACAGCAGAGGTGTTTCATAATCGAACTATTAACCGCTGTTTACATTTCATTCTTATTTTGACTCCATACCATGTTCAAGCTTCAAATTACCTATGCAAACGAATGGCATTTTATCCCATGCTGTATAGCCTTAATTCCGTTGGATTATAACCAAGCATAGATCCATTCTTATTGTCCAAGACACAATTTTTCTGTGGGGTAATCAAACAATTTTGGAATGTAACGTCATTTAGAAAATGAATAATTCTGTGATATGTCAACACATTCCTCTGTGTTTGCTCTGTAGAACTCCGATTCCGTTCCCTAATAAATCGGTATATTAAGCCACTCTGGCGTGCTTCGTGGGGGGCTGACCCTGGTCACACTTGTTCAGCTTGGACTTACTGATCAATTATGGGCTTTCCCAGCCTCCTCGCTGCCTGGCATATGGGCGCTTAGAGGCGCCAGAGTGGAGGAGAAAGAGGGGTATCATTTCATGTGGAGATCAGGGCCTGTAGGCAGTGAATGGATGGATTTAGGGGGGACGGTGAATGAAGGAATGGTTCTGTGGCTGTGCCACTGAAAGGAATCTCCCACAGATCGGGAAGAGCCTGTTTGGGAATATTCATGATGAGGATGAAGAGGCATCATGAATTGATGTGTGTGTGTGTGTGTGTGTGTGTGTGTGTGTGTGTGTGTGTGTGTGTGTGTTTTCCACTTGCAGATCATCCCATAAGCAAACAGCATCATACATAGATCCACGATGTCTTGCTTTGGGTCTGTGTTTGCTGTGTACTTTCCTAGAGAGTGTTGCTTGTAGCACTATCTACTCAGAGCTATATGGGTTTTTGTGTTGTCTCTCCTGTACTCCCATTGTATCAACAGAGCAACAGATGGAGACTGCAAGAAAGACATAAAGAACCCCAAAACACACACGCTTTCTTTCTCACAGCAAGCTACCAGTCAAGAAAGGCTTTCTCAAGCTTGTGCTATTTGAAACATTTGGGTTTCGACATCGGCATGTGCTTTTGCCCATACGTTTTTTTGTCCGTTGTTTTATACTGGTGCCTATACAATTTCTCTCCATAGAACAGACCCAGACCGTTCCAACAAAGATGCAGACCTGCTCGGGAATTTCTGGTAAACAAACTCGGCAACTTCTTTCAGTGTGACCCTGGGGTAACCCATAGTGGGGACAGGTTTCCATGACCTGCCTTAACTTTATCCCAGTCTTACCAGGAGCTGGTTCCTCCAACCCACACAAATGCCACAGCTGCTTCATTAGAACAAAGTTAACGGAGCTAACGACACCAAGCCAAGGAGGAATCAGCAGCTCACCAGGCCCTTCGCCTTGATTGATGGCCTGGCCACAAGGCTGGCCCGATGCTCCCTTACG
Source organism: Aplochiton taeniatus (assembly GCA_017639675.1). Classification (NCBI taxonomy): domain Eukaryota; kingdom Metazoa; phylum Chordata; class Actinopteri; order Galaxiiformes; family Galaxiidae; genus Aplochiton; species Aplochiton taeniatus. The sequence goes on from CM030189.1 coordinate 10,644,586, forward strand.
GTGGCTCTCATTGTAATGGATGACACAAAGACGCCCATGTCTGGTTAAAGGCCGTCCAGGGTCTGTGGCCCAGCAGACGGACACAAAGCCAACCTCCTCCCCCCCATGTCTCCTTAGCATGGGTTGCTTCCCTGGACCTTTATGGCTGCCCCTGTCGCCCCTCTGTTATCAGTGCCAGGGGCTCAATGGCCTCCGCTTTCGGTCAATAAATCCAGTGATTCAGGGGGTGGACAGTCGCCGCCGTGTTCACGTTTGTTTGCAGGCTTGTCACGGGGCCGGGCCCCGCCCCGGCCCTCTTTGTCCCCGTTGCTCCCTCGACAGGTTAGAAGTCAATGGAGGGCCTTGTTGGGGAGATGGCGGGGGCAGGGACGGGGAAGCCTCTCACAAGGCGCTCGCTGAGGGGGAGGACGGCCTCACAATGTCAGGAACACTTGTTAGCGTGGGGCCACACAGCCTGGGCAGAGTCAGGGCCCCCAGCCCGGGGACCTGGGCACGGTTCAGCTTTCCCGAGCAAGCTCATGCCTCGTTAAGGCAAAGGGCCGCGCTGAGGTAAGCTGATCTGCGCTCCAGGGCCCGGAGGGACACGGCTGAATAGTGGCCAAGCAGTGTATCTTACCATCTCCTTTTACACGTCGGCCTCACAATGCAATGAGGTCAGACCTCCGTTTGACTGCCAATTTCACTAAACACAAACGAGCAATAATATCGGTCTTCATCTCGAGCATACCCGTGATATAACCCAGCGTGTTGAAGGACTGTGCAGTGAGACAAGCATTGGACGACACACTGGCTAGGAATTATCAATTCCTACAGCTTCTCTTGAGGGCCCTTGGGAGAGGCCTGGGAACAGCCGAGCAGGGGCATTGATAAAGAATAGGCAGGAATGAGAAAGGGAGATATAGAAACAGATAAATAGTGGAGGAGGGTGTTAGGGGGAGACAGAAGAGACGGAACAATCCGGAAGGAAAAAGACAAACTCAGAGACTCAAGTGGGTCTTAGAGGCACGACTGAGGCGGCCTAACTGTCATGAGAAGATGAGAGTTGCCATGACCACCCAGAAGCAACCCACCAAGCATGTGGGCCGAGGGAAATCCCAGGGGCCTGGGTTCTGGGCTCCAGGGCTGGGTGGATCACATGCACTAACCAGGGATTATGTGCATAAGTGATGAGCCCTAAGCTGGCAGGTGATGGGGCGGGGGGGGGGGGGGGGGGGGAGGGGAGAGGAGAGACCCCAGGCGCCATCCCTCAGGACAGCTCCCATCCCCTTCACCACCTCAGAGCAGGGACTCCCCACCACTGATCTCCCCTCGTGAAGTGGGCTCAGCCAGAGGTCCTCAAGTCCTGAAAGGGCATCCCCCGAGGCTGCTTTCACTGGGTAAGTGGCCGAACTGGGGGTCTTGCGAGTCATCTTGACTGGCAGGATTGTCCATCTTCTCCTTCATAAATGCTAATGCAAACACACTTGTGGATATGGACTCTGAGGATGAGGAGAAGGTCGCTAATACCAGTTGCCTTTCAGGAGACATCAGTTGATAATCGACAGTGAAGGGCTATAAACACGTTAGGTTGATAAATGGCTGAACAATCTTGCTAAAATATCGGCGCAATAGAACACAAAGCCTCTAGTGTTTCGATACACTCCCTGCGTTAAAAAAAAGGACTTCCTTTTCACCACTAATTTCCAAATTCACCCGTTTCAGCAGTTCTCAGATAAACAGGTTGTTTACATGTGGCGCAGCAGTTCTCAGATAAACAGGTTGTTTACATGTGGCGCAGCAGTTCCCATAGCACCCATGGCCTAATGTGTGTATATGTTTGATCCTTGATGTCACAAAATAAATCAAATTCCAATGTCTCGCTGAGAGAAAGACATCACAGTTAACCAACCTCCCCCTATACCTTTTCAAGATGAACGGTATTTCTGGACATATTAACATGCAAATACACTTCGATACTTTGACAATGCAATGAAATGCATATAATCTACATGTTAACTAGGCCTTTAAGGGGTTGCCACTATTCAATGTGGTCGAGAAACACTTTCATGTCTGGGTTTTAAAAATTAAACGCGAGGCCACTCTCGGAATCCCTAAAAGCGGTTTTCAATTTCATGAGGGATAAGGCGAGGACTCAATTCCTTTTCAAAGGGAGAAGACCCTGGGTTCATTGCGACTTCAGTCTCATTCCTTAAGTTGCTCCAAGTTGAAGGTCTAAATGCTGGCTTTTTAAGACCCAGCCCCAGATAGGTGACAGATGGCTGGGGCGGTATGCGCCGAGAATTACGGAATACCAGTTGCTATGGTCTCTTTTCCTCCTCAGCTTCAAGTTCCCGACCCAAGCCCCCCTTGCCTGTCAACTGACTTGGAATAAGCTGACTTCAGAATGCCCAGGTTGTTGTTGACAAACACAAGCTTAGATGAGTCCCCTAATCTGGCCAGCTCATTATCCACTCCTCAATGGCGCATAGACAGGGTTGAATGAACCCGAAAAACACCAACCTCTGTTTTCAACCTCCTCTTATCTCAAACAGGGTTTAATCTTACGCCCTCTCCCCATTTTACATCTCTACCTCTAGTAAACTCCACCATATTTTTAATTCATTGCGTTGCCACAGCGACCAGTAATTTCCCCTCCTCCACCCGCAGCCTCCTCCATCTTCTCCATTGATACCTCCCCCAACTTCTTCTCTCTTTTTTTTGTCCAAATAAAACAAAGCGCAGGCTGAATGGGCTCTGAGGTAGGTAAATGTATTCAGTGACATCAGCCAGGACGATTCCATTCTGCTGGATTCCTGTACCACTTGTTTCCAGCCTTGTCTGGGGGCCGGACACTCTGTTGGGCCCATTGTCCCACGTGTATTCCACACAGGACCACAATTAATGGAGGCCTTGTCTAAGGCTTCTGGAGCAGAAACTGCCGCTGGGGAGGGGGACAAAAGGGCGGGCGGGCGGGCCCCGACTTGGGGAATTGCTATGGGAGGCCCCCCTCCTCCCTCCCCTTCTCCTGCTTCTCCCTTGGAGCGACTCAAAGGGGAGAAGGTGCCGAGAGAGCGAGTGGTAGGAGCCCCGGGTGAGGTGTTTAAGTGATCCCTCTGTCCGTCCCTCCCCATCGGGGGCTGAGGCGCGTTTCATGCGGACCGATTGAATAGGAGGCTTCAGTGTTTGATGAGGAGGATGGTCATTTGGCTGCCTGCGTGCTGCAACATGGTGGCCATGGGCTGAGAGAGGCTGGATGTTCATAAGCGGGCCATCCGCGGAAGCTGGGCGAAATCTAGAGAGAGGGTTATTAAGATGGGGCAAGCAGCCACCCTAAACCTGCAACCACTCTATCATTGTAGCGATACGTTACTGTTTGGACTTTAAAAAAAACAGTCGTTGACATTTTATTAGTTATCTTTCCTGATGAGTCAACTGAAGTGACTCCGCCCTCTTTTCTTCTATGCCTGTTTCCTAAGTTATTTTCTAGTTGATCTATCTCTAGAGGTGAAAGGTCGATGTAATCTACGACAGCCCACAACTCCTGCAGGCTGCAGTCTCCTTCTGCTAATGGCTGTTATCATTCTGCCAGTCTGCGATAGCGTTCTTCCCCTGGCCATTGCAGCTCCCCTCTTGTCATCTTGTCCTGTCTGATGGTTCCCACACTGATAGGAATCTGGAGTGTGCCATAAAGAGTAGTTATAAATCACTGGGTACAGCAAAGCACTGTCTCTGTAGGCCGCGGCTCCAGGAGGCCTATTCAGTACAGGGGTGAAAGTGAAACAAAATCAGCCTTCCCCTTTCTCTCTAGCGTCCTTCTCCTGTCCCTAGAATTGTCCAGAGAGCAAAGGCGCACAAGAGAGATAATTGATCTCAAACTACAAGTCCTGAGAACACACAGCTTTTATGGCAGTTTCTGTGTACATTTTTGGGGGGATATTTCATTAATATTTTTTATCATATGAATACTTTCTTTTGAATATAATCACAATACATATACACATATCTTATTATTTGCATATATTTGTACATTTTATAGTATATTTTATATTGCCTCTAAAGTTCTTAACATGTGAGAAAAATTATGAAATGGCTGTATCCACATATATTCCAGTCAAGTACACAGCTTACTATACTTTTTATCATCACAGAACTCAAGACAAACTCTAAAAACCATGTCGAGGAAATTTGACAGTAAGCCCTGCTCCATTCCTTTTTCTTATTGAAGATGCAAATATTTAGCAGATTACAGCAAATATAGAATATATGTCGTTTTGTTTTTTATATCATTTAAATTATTTATTTCCACAGATTTCCTTGCGCAGAGGTTTGGCACTCCGTGTCTTGAGGAATTCTGTGCTGGGTAAAACTTGCCGCAGTTATTTATTTTTCAAGGCAACGAGAGGATTTTCGTGACTTTAAGCCTGACCTGGCTGTTTGGGGTAATTTCCCCCCTGTGACTTCAGCTTGAAAGTAGTCTATCAAGGAGGTTATGGTATTCGATAAACCAGCACACGATAGAGACGGTTACTTTTTTAACTGTAGCAATCGGTCAACGAATAAAGCAAATCGATATAATGTGTGCATTAGTTGTTTCTATGTCTCTAATTTGAGAATCAAAACATACTTAGAAAATACCATCTCACACCAACAAATTGTAATGTTTATTTATAATTCTATTTATAATAGGAATGTTGAATTGGAATGAGTCTTAACATCAGTATCATCATTGGAGACGCCAATGAAACTTGTTTTCCTTATCAGCAGCACACCTGCTGTCTGATTATCCATACATTTATGTTTGCGGTGGTGATGTTTCTGCGTGCTTGCGCGCTTTGGACGCCATGGACAATAACTTCTGTGTGTGTCATACATGTTAGGCTACTTCATGCAAAGTTAAATTGTTTTACGCATTGTAATTAGCACCAATGTTTTGGGTAAATCTAATCTAATCCTAGAAGCGCACTTGTGTCGTGGACCAAGAGCAATTCGGTGTGGCAGATAACCAATGGGGGCCGCCTTGCACGAGCCAACCACCTCGCCAGCAGCAGGTCCAGCGCGCTCATTGGTAGGAAGTTTTATAGAGGGAATAAACTCAGGAGAGTTTCACACGAGCCGCTCGCGTGCTGGCCCTGACACTATAAATAAGACCATAGGTAAGAGTAACTGTGTGGACTTGATATCTGCGGAGAACCGAGACAACAACGATTTGCCCATACGCAAAATACTTTTTACGCAGAAGACTTTGAGCTGAAGATTACCAAGTTAATTTATTTTTCATGCCATTGCACACTTTTTTTTGTAGTTTGTTTAACTTTTTTTAAGTAGTTACCGATAAGAAATCATTTCGCTTTGCCTATCCATTGAGATCAGAAGGCGAAGATGCCTGCAGGTACATTGGCAAGGTCATCCTCATCCTCGGTCGCTGCCACTCCGTCATGCTTGGACTCAACACCAGAAAAACCTGCAACTGTTTCCGAACACAGAAAGGTGCAATATATGGACAGTCATTATTGTTTAATTACGTACATTGTTCTAATTTAATAATTATTTCAATAATAAAGTGATCTATTTATGTGCGTGTCTTTTATAAGTCTTCCAAACCAATTATGGAAAAGAGGAGACGGGCGCGTATAAATGAGAGTCTTGGCCAATTGAAGACCCTCATCCTAGATGCTTTGAAGAAGGATGTGAGTGCTTTTTGAATATCACACTGTATCTATTGTTTTGTTGTTTATATGTCACTATTTTATCGCAACAGCAACGAAAGTCAACTGATTATGATTATTTGCACGTCTGTGTAGGGCTCAAGGCACGCCAAACTGGAGAAGGCTGATATCCTTGAGATGACAGTAAGGCATCTCAAGAACCTGCAGCGTCTTCAAATTAGTGGTATGTATGATTTATTCATTAAACATATTGGTTGTCCTATATTTAGATGACAGGCATAGGCCTACCTGTTTCTTTTTTCCCACGCGCGTGTTGCTATAATGCGTCTATCAATAATGTATTTAATGTATCGACGTTTAAACCTAATAAGTAAAGGTAAATTAAATCAATATATTTCCGTCAAGTATTTGGCCAATTTCCTACTAAGTATTGTTTAATTTTATTTAGCAGGTGTTGTAAACACGGATCCATCTGTCTTGGGCAAGTATAGGGCGGGGTTTACGGAGTGTCTTAGTGAAGTCACCGGCTTTCTGTCAACGTGTGAAGGGGTAAACACGGAGGTCAGGACGCGTCTCCTCGGCCACTTGGCTGGTTGCGTGACACAGATCAACACTGTCAACTACACAGCCTCGCGCCAGGTCCCCATCTACCCACCACATGCAGGAGTTGGACAGGCCATGGTGCAGATACCTGGTGGTGCACAGTTGCCAATATTGAACGGAATGCCAGGCAAAACTGGCACCTCAATCGCAAATGAGGCACTGAAAATGTATAACGGACTCCAAATTGTTCCAACACCTGATGGACAATTTGCTTTTCTGATTCCCAGCGCAGCTCTTGCGCCTCTGCATGAACAACAGGGCCACTCCGCACTCGTTTTGGCCATGTCACCTGTTCTGCCTCCCGCCACCTCAGACTCTGTGTGGAGACCCTGGTAGCCTCTTGGAGAATTGGACTTTGGAGATGTAGGCCAACTATTATCCATTCAATACTACGTATTTTGTATATTTTTGTACATTATTTTTTTAAACGGTTGATTGTTTATAGATTTTTTTCAAATGACAAATACATCTGTTTTATATTGAGCAATCATTTTATGTCTTGTGTAACAATCTGTTGAATTTCTCTCAATGTTTTCCCCTTCCGATCAATAAATTGTCATTGAGACACTTAATCGTTCAAAATGATTGGCCTTATCCTTTTACTTCAGTCACGGCAGGTAATGCAGAGTCCTTTCAACTTCATGTTCAGGACTTCAGAACATTCTGTTGGAAGATTTCCACTTTAACCGAATATACATTGATATAGTCAAAGGTCTAAGAACTTGTACAACTTGAGTATTGCACTGACCCACCCTCTCCTCAAGATGAGTAGTCTTGAGGTTTGTAGGTAGCAACAGCCCCAGTGTTTGAACTCACACACACGTCTCACTGTGATCCCCTGTGGCCTTAATGGCCTGCCCACTGTAACAGAGAGACCGGTTTTCTGGGTGCGAATACATAGCTCCCTGATGAGGTGAGGAACTTGAGGACGTGAGAAAGACAAGGCCTAGCAAGCACTGCCAACGTCAGGAGGGTGGAAGCAGAGTTTGTGAGACCCATGCAGGATGGATAGCATTACTGAAGGAAAAATCTGACCGACACTGATGGTCAGGGATGTTTTTTTTTGGGGACCAAGGAACTGTTTCGCTTTTTGGATAACGGTCAATTAAATAGTCCTGGGGGTCTGTTAAGTCACTGGCCCTAGGTCTACACTCCTCAGATAGACAGGCCTTGGAATATTTGAAGAAAGCACCAAAGCAAAGTCAGGGAAGTGGCATAAAGGCATTGCATAGTGAATTTTTTTTCTTCGATTTATTGAAACAAAACTTTGAAGATCAACAATGCTGTTACGCCTTTAGGCTGGGACAGGCAGAGAACCCAAAAGCACGACAACTGAAGACGTAGGGTAGTTTGAGGAATATGGCTTTTACTCAGAGTAGTACAGGCAGGGGGTCAAAAACCAGGAAATCAGTCCGATGGCAAACAGAGCAGGCAAGTGGCAGGCAGGCACTCCAAATCCAGGAAATCAGTCCGATGGCAAACAGAGCAGGCAAGGGGCAGGCAGGCAATCCAAATGACGATACAGGCAAAACTAGGTCAGACACGGGTATGTAATATTTGATTCACTGGAGAGCTTGGCGATACAACACAAGACAATCTGGCAAAGGACCAAGACAACCGAGGTTATATATATACAAGTACTAATGAGGTGATGAGTTGCAGGTGTGAGGCTGAGCTGAGTAAACCAGGTGGAATGAGTGAGCTGATTGGTGTGAGGAGCCCGCTCTGAAAAACAAGAGAAGTTAGAAAGTGACAGGAACCCAAAACACCATAATAATATTGTGCAACTAGGTAGAAACCGTGACAAATGCAGATCAACCTATTTTTTCTTTTTGTTTTCGCTGCTATTTTTAAATGCTATTTTATGAGTGTATATTTCTTTAACAGAGTATTAAGCACCCTAACAGGGGCTTGAAGAGACATGCATCTTGACCCAATCTATCTTTAAACATTTACCATGTTGTTTTTACTAAACCAGCCTCAGAAAGTCTGCCACTTTCCCCCCTCCCTGTATCTATCTGCCTGTGGACCCTGATGCCCACAACGCTATCCTGAACCGTAACTTTATTGTGGTGGTGGTTTATCTTCACTGGACATTTTAGAATGTTTCACTCATTATTATACAAAGTACTATTCTCCAATTACAAGTTACAGGGTAGGATATTGGCTTTAACGTAGACTAAACATTAAAATGTTTTTTTACAGTCAATAAAGTATGCTTTACAGGAAAAGACAAAGTTAGATAACTTCAAAACATTTATTAAAAGTTACGTAAACAAAATACTGTTTTGAAGGAAAAGTATTGGTGGTAAGTGTCTCAACCAGGATGTTTCACCTACTTGCCTTCAGACACTTTGTATCCAGCTACATAATGAAACCTTTTCTCTCAACAGCAATTTAATTTGGTCTAAGGAACAGTATCCACAATAATGAATAATAACAACCACAGGGGAAGCACCATCATTACCATCATTATAATTATTATAATTATATAATAATGATTCATTATAATTAATCTAATATAATGATTTATTTATTTGGTCAAGAGAGGTAACAAAGCTAAGAAGGCAGTAGCTCGAGCCCCTTTAGCCAAGTCCTTGTGCACGTGCCAGTACACTGATAAGGTTATTTTTGATATTGAGCTCCTTGTTTATATTTTCACACAAAAAGTATGTGTGTTTGCATATTGGATCAGCAGCAGGCCAGGCGCTAGTGTACTCCGCGACCCCATTAGAGACCTTGCTGCCGCGGCGTGTGTCCATAGTGTGGTGCTGACACACCGGGGATCAGGGAGGGCATACTGGAGGTCACAAGTGCCCCTCATTCAGCCTGTACATTCAGCACAATCCACCAATCTGGCAAGCCCAGTTGAGACCTGGCAACCCATCACCAGGGGCCCCCCTCGATTTGACAGCATGACATAGCGGTGGCGCCACAAGTAGCAAACAAACTCCCACCACCCACGAGGTATGGCATGCAAGAATTAAATTACATTCAATTAGTTACTAAAAAGTGCGGTAAAGAGCAGGCTCCCTGACACATACAAATCAGTGTGCCCACACATAATCCAGTCCATTAAACATCTCTGTTTGGCACAAACAGAGCAGCCAGTCTGGTGGTGCTGCCGGGGGCCTTAAAGCCAGAGTCTCCCTTATCTCCCGCGTTCCTTTGAGGAGGGCCCCCTCCACACAAAAACAAAGGCTGGCCCCTCAGTGGCCTCAATGGGTCCTGTCTTTGTGGCCCGCTCTGTCTCCATAAAGGCCTTTCTCCTTGTTTATCCAGGAAGAGCTTTAATGGGCAGGAGGAGGGGGAAACCGTGCTGTCACTTTCACCGAAGCTTATTGTAGAGGGCTGCTGAAGGTTCTTGTCTGAGCACTCTTCAGTCCGGGCCCTGCTTTTTCGATACAAGGAGCCCTGAGAAGCCGCTTGCTCCCATCTTCAGCTCATACCTTCTCTTCTGGTTCTTTCTATGGCCACCTGATATAATGGGGGAAGCTCTGAGTGGGTTTGGACGATGCTCCTTCAACAATTCTTCCCAGGAACCATCTCCCTGTGTTTACCAGTCAGGAGGCACACCAACCAACCAACCCCTCTGTAGCCCCTCCTCCTCCTCCTTTCTGCCCCCTTTCTTCTGTCTCACTCCTTTCTCCTCAGAACCCCCCCCTCCCCCCCTCCTCCTCCTCTATCCATCCCCAGCTTGATGTGTGCTGTAGTTTCCCATACCTTGTAAAGAGTAGGATGACAAACAGGGAGCAGGGCGGGGCAGGGCCCCCTTCTGTGTGCTGGGGGGGATTGATGGGTCATTCCTCACAAAGCCAGTGACATGGTGATAGCATCCCCGCTATGGAGGAGCCCCTTCTCCCTGACAGCCATCGGAAACCGCCACTTTGACGGCCTCTGTGCAGAGTCCTCCCGTATTGTTCGCGGGGCGCTTATGATGTTTGATGTGGTTGGACTATGTAGTTGCTAGTAGTTCACATCGAGGGTGGCACATAGATTACACAGTTGATGGCGAAAGTGAATGAACAACATCCACACTTAACTGATTTATGACGTTGTTGTTGAAAAACAAAACAATCATACTTGAGAACCATTCTGGGGGTGGGCACAACCAACTGCCACCAGGACAAGGACACTGAAAAAAAGAGCATTTAATGTCAATGAGCATTCTATCAGGGCTCTGCCAGCACACATACAAATGCACTACCACCCACACACACAGACTCACGAACCGCTCACCCAATTACTTCAGGTGTTCCCAAGAAGACAACATTTAAAGGAGTTTTTCCCTTCTACTTTTTCTGCTGAACATTGCAATCTGCCCAGGGCCTTGGAGGGCGCCATACCTATTCACTTTCCCTGCGGGTGTCCTTTCAGTATTAGACATTACATATTCATACTTATAGAGGATCTGGTTGCAACCGTGACTTTTTGCTTTGTTTGTATGGTTGTTTGTGCTTGTGCGTTGTGTTTGTCTCTGTTTTTGGGTGTACGTGTCTTTGTATGTGTGTGTGTGTGTGTGTGTGTGTGTGTGTGTGTGTGTGTGTGTGTGTGTGTGTGTGTGTGTGTGGAGAGTAATACAATATAATAAATAGAATAGCTAGCTATTGACCACATTCTTTAACGAAAAAAAGCTTTAACAACTATAAGAATTAAAATTAAAATTACAATTAAAAATTAAAACCATATATGATGTAAAACCAAATTCAACAATGAATGTGAGACTGTGTGAGACACTGGTGGACAGCATGCCAAGGCGCATGAAAGATGTGATGGAAAATCAGGGTTATTCCATCAAATATTCATTTCTGAACTATTCTTAAGTATTCTCTATCAAAAGACATTTTTGGGTTATTACTCCTGTCAGTTCCCTGACCAAGGTACTGGCATACACTGCATCTCTTGTTATTTTGACCAGTTTTTAAATTTGAATTTTGCATTTTCTGCCAACAAATTCTCTAAATTACAATATTTTATTTGGAGAAATGGTATCAGTAATTTATAGAATAAAGAAAAAGGTAATTTTACTCAAACACATACCTATCAATAGTATAAACAGAAACTGATAATCTTTGCAGTGGTGGAGCTGTACATACAAAGTATTCTCATGCAGTACACAGTATATTATGAAATATCTACAAATGCATTTAACTTAAGGGTCCACTTAGCTGCTTCTGAAAGTTTCAAATATACGGTATCTAATAGCACTGTCCTAGAGAACTTCACCCAAATGTTTAGAGATCGGCTGTTTGCGGTAGGATGCCTCATGTTCTCTGGCAAAATGGCCTCTGCGCTAACTAGAATAACTTTTTATTTCTTGCGATGAAATAAAAATACCACTCTCCAAAGTGTGGATCTTTTGTTGTTTCCAATTCCAACATTTCAAATAGCCCTGCTCCTAACCTAGTGTAGAATCAGTGAGACAACGTTGAACTATACAAGCATGGGGACCAACCCTATCCTTCATTTTACCAATACTTACGCTAACTAGAGCTGAGTTATGTGCTGGCACCAGTGGGTTGGGGGGAAGATAAGTTGTCATGTATTGTTTTCAAAACAGCCTAGTGCTAAATTTCTCAACAGCACCTCTTTGGAATCGCCATTGATGCACAATGAAGTGTCGACAGGGTGCATATAAAAAAAAACTCCATCTGGAGTGTTGGCAACAAAAGGGGAAGAGCGGGGTCTCCAGGGCCAGGGTTTGGGATTTCTCTGCAATAATTGTAATTGAACGATAAGGAGCTTATGGCCTCTTGTACTACTAGAATGGGGAGGGAGAAAACAAAGAGAAGTGAGATAAGAGATTTCTGTTGTGGTGACGTCTCCTCATCCACTTAACACTAACCATCAGGTCAGCTGTTGTTAATTTGCCCAATGACACTCATTACACCCTCACTTGGTGTTTTTCTTTCAGGGAGGAACATTGACCCCTGTTTGCAAGCATGGCAGGATTTGTCTTCAAAGAGGCCCATTTATGCTCTTAAAACCTCAGGGTCGTAGTTTCACAGCCCGTGTATGTCATCGCTTCTTTATCTTTGGAGAAGGATCTAATTCTTAGCAGTGAAACAACAAGTTGTTCTCCATGCTACCCATTACCTCAAAACGGAGTAGTGTTATTTCAGAATTGTATTGATTGACTGTATTAACCAGTGAGAGTAAATGGAAAAAATCGGGCCACAATTTAGAAAATCAGCTGCTTACTTCAAAAACATCATTCCACAGGACAAATTCCTCAATTTGTGGAATGCTCTAACTTAATAACGATTCGATATAGACACATTACAATCACAAATCAATGCTCATCACACCCAGTATCCCCCCTTCGTATTCCCTGGGCCGTGTGTCCCTGTTGACCTCTGACCCTCCTCTGCCCTCGCAGCCTCTCTCTACTCCTTGGCTGTCCTAAACTCTGTGGGAAACCCGCCTCAGCATTGTGCTGTCCGGACATTGTGCTCCACAGGAGAATGGCTGCTCCCCAGCCCCAGCTACGTGGCTTCACTTCCCGGGCTGAAGAGGGTCTTTGGTGGCAGCCCTTCTAAATGGGGGCTGTGGGCTGGGCTCTGGACACAGGGTTAAAAGGTGGTATTCAACCTGCCTCACATGATAGCACACACACCCTGCTGCTGTAAATTTGCCCCACTGTCAGCGGGGGATGTTGATGAGGTCAATGCAGATTGGCAATCAAACTGCACTGATCTCTCTATCAAAACACACGATAGAGATAGGTAGAGACAGAAAGGTGAGAGAGATGGAAGGCACAATGGCTACCCCTGGACCTCCCCTGAGCACACAAGTAATCAAGCTAGAAATGTGCTTGTTAGTTTAGGAGCTAGCCAATGTGTCATCTTTTTTATGGAGTAGTGATACTTGCATGTAATCCTCAGAAAGAGTTTGGAACACACATGGGGGGTCATTTAGGGCAGACCTTGTATCAATTTGTTAATTAGAGCTAACTGAAAACCGAAAATATGTGTTAAATGAACCCGAAATTTAGTTAATACCTGAATTTTGATTTTGGAACTTTAATCTTAAATTTGAGGAAAACAAATATACACTGGTACGTTCTCCTCACCAGCAAAGTGTTTTCCCAGATGTTTTTCGCCTGGCAAACTCGTTTGAATTATAAAGTACAACGTACAAGCTAAGAGCAATATTCCTCAATACTTCAATATAACTCCTGGATGGCCTGTGTCCATGGTTGTGTTATGGCAATGTGTACGACATATGTTATCCATTAAAGTTTCCAGGCTACATTAACACTACACTCTCATAAAGTTTTTTTTGTTTGTTTGTTTTTTTACTTTGATAGAAAAAAGTCAAAAGCAACTCTGCGCTCCCTAATGTGAGACGTGCCGATCAGTGGCTCATTCCTCTTGTAACATTCTCATGCTTTCTTTGTTGTTCAAATTCACACAGCCTCTTGATTTCGGCACCAAGCTCGCCAAGCGTGGATGATGATTCAACATGAGTCATGAGCTCATTTGCCTACAAACTTGTGTGTGGTGACAGTATTTCCCCTCTCCAAATGTCCATTTACCCATCATTTTAGACAAGTGAGGATCACCCAGTTTTCAGGCTTGCCGTCCATGCTTTGGCAGACAGCGACTGTTTTGTCAGTTGAATTGTGGTGTCATTCAGCCTCGGACCAAGGACCCAATCGACCCGATGACCCTTGACCCTTATAAACATTTGGGTTAGAGTGCTGTATTCAAGGTGTTGCCATCTGTGTGCCTCACTCCATTCCCTTTATCCTTCATCCCCCATTTGCTGTCTCTTTTCTCTGGCTCCATCTTCCTTCCAGTGTCCGGGGGTACTGGGGTGTGAACAAGGCTCTCTGTGGAAGACTTATTTGTCACCACCAACTTTTAAAGCCCAGCACATATCACCTATAACGCCTATATCACCCAAGGCCAAAAGGGAAAACAGAACTTGGAAAATTTGCTTTCATGTTTTTTTGGGTTCAACAGGTTTTGAAAATAGACGGAGGATTTTTTTTATTTATTGGAGGAGATGGGAGTTGAAGAGTGTACTTGTTTTGGTGAAAACTTTGTATATTTCATTTTTTTCAAAAAATACTGTACTGAATTATAAATATTATAACACTTTTTTTCTGCTTCTTTTTTATTTATTTTATTTTATTTTATTCATGTTTGTTTAGTTGTTTAAACTTATATGTTCTGACTTAAACAGGGCAGAACTGCTGGAAAAGAGACCTAGTCTCAGTCGGTTACCCCTGTATAAATACATAAATAAGATGAAATAAAAATAAACAGAAGAGTGGACCAGCTGCTTATTTACGCACCTGCACAAGGATTGTGATGTTGTTAGCCTTTATATATTTCTCAATGCAAGAAGCGTGATCAGGTTATTTAATGTATTAACCTTGAAATGTAATGACACATATGTTATCAATAATGTACACAATCATTCAGACTATAGTAATAATTCACAGATTATGACATCAATTCAGACATTGTATAAGAGATATGAAAGTCAGTACTGGCATTTTGGCTAAAACAGTGTAGAACAGTGTAAACAGTAGAACTAGAGAAACACGTATTACATCCCAGTGTCAGTCCTTTTCTCAGTCAGTGAATGATTGATAGCTGCATAATACAGTGATCAATCCGCTATGGCTAGTTCTTTAAAGCATGCATGCTGAACTTTGAGCTTTACAGGGGGGTGAGTTCATCCAACTTTGTTATCTCTGCCGCGCGCAGGAAATACAGTGGGTTGCACACTTATCAACCGCCGTGTTTGCTAGAAATATTGACTAGATAACAGATATGTAGCAGATTTTTTGTTGTGGTTTTTAGTTATACATTTCTTATATTTTTTGATACATTGTTTTTGAATTTATTTGTTGCGGAACAATAGCTAAAGAACTAAAATCAGGTTGATTTGAGTAACAGTAAGGTTAAATGGATGAAGACACAAGCCTTGTGCCGCTGTACATTGAAATGCAGTTCAGAGTTGCATAGTAGATCCTAAAGGATTAATGTTATGGTCCCATTACTACATTGTGAATTCTCTGGCCACTCCTTCTCTACTATGTGCTCTGACATGTTGCCATTTCCTTCCTGGAACTGCACTTTCAGTCTCAATGGGGAACAGTCCATCACGTTGCACTTCATAACCATGGCGCCATTGGCTGACTGTAGAGTACAGTTGCTGGGGTGCAGATTTTCCTCTTTAGGCTTGCTCTGACACACCAGCTGATCTTTGTCTATGAAGGCCAGACCCTGTCCCTTTAGCGATGCAGGGCTTTTACAAAACACCTGACCCAGGTCTTCAACGTCCTGCCTGTTGTCTTCCAGCCAGTTGTGTAGATACTGCATGTGGCAATCGCACTGCCAAGGGTTCCCGTGCAGCCGCACGATGTTCTGTTGGAGAAAGTGGTCGAAAAAGCCTGTGGGGAGATTCCGGAGCTGATTCTCTGACAAATAGAGCCGCTGCAGGAGACGTTGGTCCTCGAAGAGCTTGGCGTCGACTGCGCGCAGCGCGTTCCTCTGCAGGTGGACCACCTTAATGGCGCTGATGTGGTCGAAAAGGTCCTCCGGCAGCGTGACCAGTTGGTTGTCCGACAGGTCCACGGTCTCTAAGGCGGTGAGGTTCTGGAAGACGTCCGCGGGAAGTTTGCCCAGCAAGTTGTTGGCCAGGAGGAGGTGAGTGAGAGCTGTCAGACGGCCGAGAGAGTTCGAGGACAACTTAGCCAGCTTGTTGCCTTTGAGGTCGAGTTCCGTCAAGGTCAATGGGAAGATGCCTTCTCTGATGTTGGATATCAAGTTACCGCGGAGGTTCAGCACTTTAAGCCGAGTAAGATTTAAAAAGACGTCTTGGGGGAGGTCTGATATTTTGTTTCCCTCCAAGCTGAGTTCCTTCAACTGAGAGATGTGGCCAAACGTTTGGGATGACAGACCTGTGATCAAGTTGTAGTTGATTTTGAGGGACTCCAGCTGGTCCAGGCCCAGCAGGATCTCTGCGTCCAGCTCAGGGAGCGTGTTTTGGGACAGGTCCAAATGACGAAGGCTCTTGAGGCCCTGGAAGAGGAATTTGGGCAGGAAAGAGATCCCATTTCCCATCATGAGTAGAGACTCTAGCGTTCGGAGGGGCCCGAACAGTCCGGGGGCCACCGTTTTGAACCCGTTAAAGTTGAGCACCAGCTTGGTGAGGTGACCCTGACTCTTGAAGGTGTCTGGGTCCAGACTGTCTAGCCACGTGTTCCCACTGATCTCCAGCTCACTCAGTCTGGTGAGGTTCTGAAACGCAGTCGGCGACACGTCTCGCAACATGTTGTTCAAGAAGACCAGCTTAGTCAACTTGGGGCTCTCCTGCAAGATGTTCGGCAGTAGGTACGCCAGACCTGTCGTCATGACTATAAAGTCTGTCACCAGCGTGGATGTGTTACTGGGTAACGTCGCCATGCGTTCTTCAGAGCACAAGACTTTAGAAGGCGTGAAACACTGGCATCTAGCTGGGCATGGAGATTCTGACACTACGTTGCCCTGGCAACCCAATTGCAGTATCAAACAAAGGGCAACTTCTCTGATCATTCTTCCCTCTAGAAATAAACAAGACGTTTTTTGTTCTGCAAAATGTACGGTAAACATTGACACATTGACGGGAACTAAATCGTTGACCACATTGAAAGCTTTTTAGAATACAAACATTACAACAGTTAACATTTCTACAAAAGATCCTCATACATTTTTTTTTCAGATATTCTATGAAACAATAATATAACATACCTTTGTGTTTCCAAAAATAGGATCTAGAGAAACACTCGCTAGTGCGCTTTGCAGTCAACTGACATGCTATGCAAACAAAATAACTAGCTTGAATGGGGCAACACAAAACCTTTGGTCCTGACTCACTGGTCAGACCCTGTGATAAAATCATTTGCTCAAACAATCATGGTGGTCTTTAAAATCAATTCAAACTGCTGTTATAGAGGGGCCTTTACATCAAACAGACACATTTTACATGCTATTTCATGGTTTTTCAATGTGATTTTTTGCCTTCAGAAAACTAAAATGTGGGTTTGACTGGGTTGCCATGGCTTAAAATGTTACATGTATTTATACTGATGTTTGTCCGCAAAACTTTGTGTGGGGCACGTTAATAGGACTTATTTTATGGCTTATTTTTAAATTGTTTATCAGCACCTATAGTTATACTAGCAGGTATACAGTTAAACAATAATAAGCCATTATTCCACTGAAAGCACACACGCACACACACACACACACACACACACACACACACACACACACACACACACACACACACACACACACACACACACACACACACACACACACACAGAGAGAGAGAGAGAGATAAGGTATGTTACACCAGGGCCAACCTTTTGCAAGATTTTGCAAAGCTTTTAAACAATAGAAAGTGGATAGGTGCATTGCAGCCAGCGTCAATACCTATAACAGAGGAAACATTGTAAGGGAGGAGTTGTTTAATGGCTTTTAGTAGTTTTCAATGTGGTTAAATCTGCCTCCTCAACAAGTAGTTTGCTAAACCATACATATCAGTGTGTTAGGAGATTACCGTCCACCAGGTGGCGCTAGACCTCTTAACTTGCTCCCGAAATCAATTTTCCTTCTTTAGAGGATCCTCTAGGATGCCCAGGTCAGCCCCACCTTGCACCTCCTGACAGTCAGTCAGAGACTCCTGTGTCATTAACTTAGACAGCCCCTTTGAATTCAAGGGTTTTGATATTGAGAGACAACTTCTTTTTTTTTTACATAAGTAATTTTTTTCACATTTGCACTGTGAAAATGGCCAACGCAGGGATGCAGATGCTTGGCTTCGTCTTGGCTTTCCTGGGATTCATAGGGCTCATAACCGCCACCGTCATGTCGGAATGGAAAGCTTCTTCATATGCAGGTGATAATATCATCACGGCTCAAGCCATGTACGAAGGCCTCTGGAAGTCGTGTGTATCTCAGAGCACTGGGCAGGTTCAGTGCAAAACGTACGATTCTCTCCTTCAACTCCCAGGTAAGGAATAATCTGTTAGTTATGCTATTCAAGGGGGATTTAATTTAGTATTTTAGTGATTTAACAATAACCAATGCGCATGGTTCTAGAGGCTCTTGAATGAACACATTTATCCATGGAGAACAGATTGTCATTAGCTTATCTTACCTTTAAAACCTAAAGTCTTAAGGAATGTTTGGCCACATTCTGGTCCCATTACCTGCCCTGTTAGAGGATTTCACACTTGTAGAGACATGTTGGGTAGATTTTTAGGATGAGTTCTTCTACTACTCATAGAAAACACCCTAGCTCCGTTGCATATAAATCATGTTATTATTCCATTTCTTATTAAAATGCAATCGTTGTGATGTTACTGATTCGTTAATTATGTCCCAGTACATTCCTTATGAAAAAAACAATCTTTATAAAAATTCTGTTTAAAATTGGTTGTTTCAAACACCATTTTTCCTTTACTTTACAAATGCAAATTTCAAATTGTTACAGTAATCCACGAGAGGAAATCAGTTTAAAAAAAGAATCTAAGAGCTACCAATTCACTTCATTCATTTCATCCTTCGGAGAATAGGGAAGTCCAGACACATTTATCTCTCTTAAAACAAGTCGAATTCCAGAACAAGAACAAAGACTGTAGGATAGCTATAGCAAAAAAAAGTTCTCCCAATAATCTTTCTATAATGGACTGTGAAACTGTGTCGGTAATTACCTCCCCTACCGCCCTCCATTTTGTCCTCTCAATCTAGGGATGATCCAGGCCACGCGAGGCCTCATGGTTACCTCAATCCTGGTGGGTGGGCTGGCCATCATGGTTGCTACAGTGGGCATGAAGTGCACTACCTGTCTGGCTGACGACCAGCAGCAGAAGGACAGAGTAGCCCTTGCTGGGGGAATCCTCTTCCTCATCTCAGGTGAAGGCCCAAGTGTGTGCCACCAAACACAAAAAGCTATTTTGGCAGCTTTGTGTTTGGTGCCGCACACTTCCATAATTTCTTATTATATTCTACATGATAGACGAGTGTGCAACAAAACAAAAAGCTGCAAAGAGGTTTTTTTTGCCTTTGGCTGTACACACTTCTATAATAGTTTAGGAGTATTGCGGGGAAAAAAAATCGAATAGGTGGCTTCATGCTATTTCATGTTTTTGTTTCTCTTGTAGGTCTGTGTGCCCTCGTGGGGAGTTCGTGGTTCGGAAACAACATAGCACGGGAATTCTACAACCCTTTTACTCCAACAAACAGCAGGTATGTCATAGTTCTGCCTGAGGTGAGCCTTGTAAGAGAGGGCAATGACAGTGGTCAGTGTTGTAAGTCTTTGGTGTTGTAACACACTGTGACGTATTGGTGGGAGGAAGCTCTCTATGCGGCTATCATCAACAATCTACCTCACTCTGATCCTGTGATGAATCTGTCTGTCTGTCTGTGACTGTTTTCAAATTCGCTAGAGCTTTGCATTTGGAGCTGCTCACAAAAACACATTTGAATCAGAGCAATAACATGAGCGCTCCAACATCTTGGCATACCTATCGCCTTATCTCTGTGCCTGCAGGTATGAGTTTGGCGCAGCGCTGTTCATTGGCTGGGCTGCTTCCTCTCTGACCATCATTGGCGGAGCCTTCCTCTGCTGTAGCTGCCCTGAAAGGAGCTCAGTGAAGCGCCCCCCAGCCCGCTTTGCTGGACCACCTGGCAAAGACCATGTCTAGGCACCAAGAGCCGGAGGATTCACAGCTTGGTGGATGCAGGGATTGAAACAGGTCACTGTGTAGGGTTTGCCATGGTTCTGTCTTACTCAGGGAAAAGGTTAGAAAGTTATTATGGAAATACACCCTGAGAATGACCTGGAAGGCTTTACCTTTAATGACATTCATCCAAAATCGCCATCAGTTGTGTTGTTGCTTGTTGTATATTAGATGTGGATTAGTTTTGTGTTGTTTTATGCATTGCGTTCATTATGTGATTCCACGTGCAAATCATTGATTGTTATTGTTTTAGTGGCATGTCAAATTTGTGTCAGTACTAACGATCAGTTGGAATTTGTTTAGCTGTAGGGGTAGATGCTAACCTCATGTATTTACCCCAAAACTGTGTAACACATTTTAAAGACTTTATAATTTTTTTCCGTATTATATTTGTGCTTTTATGTATTTTACTTTGGTTAAGTGCGGGGTCAGACGAAGCTGAGATAAAACGAAACAAATTTTCTTTGACTTTTTTGTGGGGTTCTTTTTACCAGATTACCAGCGGTTCTCCAAGGCAGTATATTACAAAATCATACATTCATTCAGTTATTACCAGAGACTCCAACAGATGTAAACCATTCAAAGTATTATTTGTCAACAACCAAAATGTCTAGCTCCAGGGATAGGATTTCACCCAGTATTCCAACGTCGGTGAAGTGGCTTAAGGTGTGGCGTAAAAACCACAGGGAATTCTTTCAGTGTTGCCACAAGTTCTTACTTGTCTTAGAGATATGTCTCTTCAAAAGAAAGTTATCTTTTACCTATTGTTAGGTTGACCCAGTTTTACTTATGCCATATGCAAGGCACTTTCTTTTTAAATGGCAGAGGAACTTTTTTATTTAATTTTGTTTCTCACAAAACTAAATACAGTCTTCCAGATCTCTATGGTAACTGTGTCATTTCACTCATCTTGTTGTGTTTCTGATCTTGTCACACACTGATCTGTAATCTGACTCTTTATTTGATAGCCTGGTACACCATGTAGATGATTTGGCTTAGCTATTTCTAAGGATAGAGTGCACAACCTTCTACCAGATTTACAAACATATTTAAAACATCTGTTGATCAAATAAGGAGGAATAACTATAGATATTATGACACAAATTGTGTTTAACCAATCATGCTGGAACATATGGCTCAAAATGTATGTTTGGTCAAAATGTATGAACAATGTTTTACAAAATATGTTTTTGCAAGTATGTTAAAAAGTCCAACAGTTTATAAACAACTGGTGTCATCTTGGTTCAAATTGGTAAATTGTTCTGTTATGTTATAATGCAATAAAAAGATTGATTTCAAAGGTATGGCGAACAAACTTTCAGATCATGACATTACCACCTAATAAATCATTCACAATAAATTATACAATTATCTGTTTTATTAAAAGGGAATGAATGTTAAAGCTGATTACAAATTCTGGTCAAACGCAGAGGGATGACAAATCTATACAAAATGTTATTTTGGGACCATTACAGTTCAAATAATGTAGTCAAGCTTACAAAAAATTCAAATTTTCCCAAACTTTAAAAAGTAGAATACACCGGCTGAATTCATTTGACAGCCCTGATGAATGAACCTTTGAAAAGCAGTCAGTGACTGCGGCCCACCACACGGTGGTGTGTGTGCTCTAAAATCTGGGACATTGCATCATAAGGTACATGATTTACGATTAGAATACCGCTAGAGGACAGCAGAGATCATTGAACTACTTGAACTTCCTTCTCCCCTGAAGAAACTAGATTCATTTTGGGCTTTGCTTTGGTCATAGAAAGATTGGTCTTTATAATTCATTTTGTTTATACAGTTGTAGTATATATATAGAGTATATATGCAATATTTCTGCGTATACCCTTTGGTAAGGTCCCCTGTGAATTATAGGCCTGGCTTTAAAGAGTAACCAGATAACCAAAACATATTTTTCTCTATTTGTAAATAAGTGCCAATCATCAATCCATCTTAAAAATAACAATAACAATAAATTCATTGCAGATTGTCCATACAGAACATGTATACGTCTCATGGTAAATATAATCATCATCGAAGTGTGAAAATGTGCAGCGCCCAAACAGGCCTGCTGGGGACATACTGGTACTATTTAACTAAGTGGCACCTGGAATGGCCTCAATTAGGTCCTTATTTAATAACAGGATGAGCTATATTTGTTAAGTGTTAAATATGGGTTGAAGGAGATAGTAATCAATTCACTATGACTGCACAGGGAAGTAACAGGGCTGGATTACATTTGCAGTTGGAATTGCTACGCACATCTATATTTGAAATAATCTGTTTTTGTATTTGGTAACAAATATTATGCTAATGAGTTTATAATTTACAAAAGCTGCTGATTTAGTTGGATTTGAGAGCTTGTGTATTAACAACAACCCCAGGAGGGTTGAGTCGCATATTTTAATGGAATGGCAGCACAACACCCCCTCAACAGTTTCACATTTGTGTGGTTCCTTTAAAACCAGACAGGGGCAGGCTTTTTGCCTGATGAAATACATTGACAGAGCTGCATTTAACTTACAGGGCTTCCCCACATTAGCACAAGTATTGAATCAGAAGGTGATCTGACATCAACTCATGCAATCAGCCCAGTGCCACTGCCTGCCCAACACAGGCAGATCTCCAGATGCAGACTGAAACAAGAATCAGGAAGTCAATAATGATCCCTTTCCACTGTAGTGTGAGCATAGGTGTTTGTTTACACGGTACATGTCCTAAGGTGTTCTGTAACGGTTTGTTAGATTGCTTGCTGCGATCAAATAGGCGGTGTAAATATCCTCTATGCCCTTAGCATCTCATATGGAGACTTTGACTTCCGCACTTGAAACTGTTACTTTGTGTAATCGAGTATGATGTCAACAGGGAGTTTTTGGTCGCATCTAGAGGCCTGACTTACACAATCAGTGTTGTGTTCCTTCAAAACCTGCATGTTCCATTGACAAATCTCTGTGGAAACTAAAATGAACGGCCAACATCAGATTAAACTGACAACTCCCACTTTGTAAATCCCAGCTAGCCTCGTCAAAGATCTCTGTTCGTGTTGAGCAGCCAAGCACCAACACACCTGCCTTTCAATCTGAACGCACCCCCGCCCCCACAGCCCGCCACCGCCTCACCCCCACCTGTTAGTAGGTTATCACCCCGGCCTGTCTACAATTTCTCGAGGTCTCAAGTATGCCCTGGTAATGAAGTGCTCTAGGGCTCACTTGCTGGACTGAACACAGTCTGGCCCCTTGCTCACAGCCCCAGACTCTCCCACCGCCTGTTCATCAAGAAGTCAAAGGCCTTCGCGTTTATTTCAGTCATGTTTGCCCACGAACTCACTTTTGTTTGTTAAGAACATAACGAGTTCAGTGAGGCATAGGATACTTCCTTTTTGGCAAGCCTGTTGCAAAATGCATGCTGGATAAAAAAAAAAAAAGATCTATTTCATAATAACGACTATCGCTTCTCTTCTATTCTCTAGTGACCTATCAAAGTTACTATGTTGCATTAAAAACCATTGGACTGCCTACAATTTGCATGTGGCTACTGCGTTATTAGGAATATAATAATGAGCATTATTCAGGTCGTATTATTTAAAAACTTCCATTAGGCCTATTTGAAACATCCCTTTCAAAGCAAGAAACCAGAATGAGTTGAGAGTAGAGAGCGCAACCTCCAGTGACTTATAGAATGGGAATACATTCCCAATGCCTATTTGCCTATCGAGTCCTCTCCGAAAAGCTTTTAGATTTGTGGTTTTTCAGTGGGACGTACAAGTTTACATAGAAACGCTGACTGCTTGTAAGTAGACCAACCAAGCGCCAATTCCATTTGTCGGAATCATCTCTTCTTTCTTCCGTTCTTGGACAGGCTCCATATAGCTCACATAGTCACTCACACACACATACACACATTCACAAAATGCTTGCTTACGGTGTCTGTACACAACTAAGTGCCATGAGTGGAGCTTAATTAGCTAAGTACTAAGGGTAGGACCAACATGCTAAGGAGAGTTTCCATTTGTGACTGATTCAGTACATGGTCCTGGTTGTGGCCTGTGAGCAGGTC
Source organism: Aplochiton taeniatus (assembly GCA_017639675.1). Classification (NCBI taxonomy): domain Eukaryota; kingdom Metazoa; phylum Chordata; class Actinopteri; order Galaxiiformes; family Galaxiidae; genus Aplochiton; species Aplochiton taeniatus. Next base: position 10,668,640 of record CM030189.1, read on the forward strand.
ACTCGATCTGTAAGGAGTTTTCCCAGTGTTTCTCTATTGCCTGCAACAGTGCGCACTTCGGCAATCTTTTACAACACCTGGACCTCTGATGCACATGGCAACAGAAGAGATCAGTGTCTCCATGGGAACAAGTGGGCCAGAAGTTTCTCAGCTTTGTACAGGAAGCTGTGATGATACTAATAACCACAGTGGGGTTAATTTCTCCATCCGCTTCATGCAGAGACACAGACGGAGCAGACACTGAAAGCACACCAAGCATTTAGCCAGTGTCTATGGCAACGAGGTATTTGTGGCCAGTACATTCCACCCGTTTGCTTGAAAATGTCCATCATCTACTCCTTCATATTATATAGTATAATACTGCTCCACCACTGTCTGCAGCAACAACAAGGTTGTTGTTTCACAAGGGATCCCATTTTATTGGAGCCAGTGGGAGCTCTCATAACACACACATACTTATTGAAAGCCTTAATTCAATGCTGTTGACACATTAGGCATATGGTCTGTCATCATTTGCAATTCCTGAGGGGGACACCTGAGGGGGACAAAGTAGTGCTGAAAACACCCAGCCTAAGTTGTAAAATGTGAAATTGATATTGAAAAAGAAAGATCCTTTCATACTGTTGCCAAAGAAAAACTCAACTTACACTGGTCAGCACAAAGAGTGACCTGTAATTCAATGGGACTATATTGAAGACTGGTGACGATCATATATGTGTTTTAACGAATTGAGTGGTATAGGTGAAGAAATGTCTAACATATACTTTGCATATTTACCCACACATGCACCACTGGTACCTGCATCATGTGCCACTGACCACTGGGGGTGGGGTGGGGGGGTTGTGCAGTGGATCAAACCATTGCGAGGCAAAGGGGTGGGGGGATCAAAATCGTTTGAAATTTCATAACCTACTATTAAGTGTCTATAATCAGCAGAAGAGTTTTCATTGCGTATTATCAATATCATTGAAATTAGATAGTTATGTTTACAGTGATATACAGTTATGTTTACAGTGATCATATATTTCCCAGGATGTGGTGGCGGGGGGGAAGCCCCCCCCCCCCCCCCCCCCCCTGGGATTTCTGCCTGTGGTTCAGCCACAGGTCTCAGCAGGGCTGAAGATAACAGAACGACGTGTACCGTGCAGAGTTTGTCTTATAGATCTACTGTGGTTCAAGTCAATCATTCCCAAAGGTACCTCGGAAAATAACGGATAATCACATAATCTGTGACACCTCACCAACCCTGCCACCCACTCACCCACACACACACACACACACACACACACACACACACACACACACACACACACACACACACGGTTAAAACCAGCATATACCCTGGATTAGGTTATTTAAAGAGTTAACGAATCCAGTCCAAGTGAGAGTCCCAAAGATCAGGCCAGCTGACTTCATGCTGCGTGGAATGTGTGCATAATGTTCCCTTCTGATTTTAGTTACAACATACATACACTGAGCCGAGGGATCAGGGTGGGAGACGAGTGGGGTGGGTGGGGGGGGGGGGGGGGGGGGGGGGGGGACGACGACGGTCACACTAGGGTTCTGTTCTGTTTGGACCGCTGCTTGCTGTCCTTCTGAAACCTGTCTCTCCTGCTCTCTGTCGGTCTCTCCTGACTCTCTTTCTCTTGTCTGTCTCTCCCTTTCTCCTCCCCCTTTTCTGTCCCACCGTTGCACTCTCTGTCTATCTTTCCACCTCCCTCTGAAACTTCCCATTAACGCCTTGTTTACGCTGAATAGTGCTGAGTGCTTTATCTAATCTATGGTCGGGAAAGTTGTGGCTACAGTTCTTATCACACACTGGAACAGATAAAAATATGTTGTTTTGTTTTGCGGTATGACAGCTGACTTGAACAAACGTCAGACCCATCACCCTATCCCTCCAGCCACTTCTTCCAAACAAACTACCTGTGGAGCGAGTGCAGGGGAACAGCGTGTGGCTATTGACTGGGCTTCTCCTCAACATCGGTCGAGCTCCCCAGACAGCTTCTGTTACCAGAGCTAGTCTCAGCCAATGAGCTACGAGTCACGAAGTGCTCAGCCTGACAATTATATGATATTTCACCCCACGGTCAAATCAGAGCGGCTGCTCCACTGGCCACGCTGGCCCGCTGCTGGCTCTGTTGTGCGTCCATGCAGGCGTCCCACCACAGCGAAAATTGAGGCATCTCAGAAAGAGACAACGTGGAAGGATGCCTGACAACGCACCCCCGCCACTCGCTTTGAGTGAGCTTGACCCGTGTCAAGTCGAGGGGAAGTTGAAAGCACTATGATATTTGCATGCCGGAGGTGAGATAACGCCATGAGGAGGGAGAGGGCTCTGGCCATGGACCGCTGTAATATAAAACAAAGAGTAAGAACAGACATGGTATGTTTTCCATCCCCAGTGAAATGTCTGGAATGTAGCAGTCAACTGACAGGCTTAGGGATTTACTCAAGGCCATATATTGTATTCCTTTTTATTGTTTCGTGCAGTTAGCATGCCATGATAAGCCAGCGTAATGTGGCTTTGTGGAAGATGTTTGTATGATCATTGATGAACCTGTCAGAAGTGATTAGCCTGATATCAGCAGCACAGCAGTTGGAGGTCAATTTAAAAGTAGCTGCTTATTGATTGATATCCAGCCACTGTAGCTGGCAAGAAAAAGACATGATGAGAGTCATCACATCTCATCTCGGGGGTACGGATGGTTTCATCCACTGAGCCAATGGAAAACTGTCTCAATGGATGAATAGCCAGTAGACTCACCTGCAACAAGCAAGACCCAGGGTCAATTACCTGTCTGTAATGCAAATTGAATCAGGTCATTTTTAGTACTATACCACAACGGACAATTGGTCAAAAGACATAAAATATTCAGGCAACATAACACTAAGGTATGGTAGTCACCTTATTTAATTTTTTGAGGGAAATATTTCTGATAAACAACCTGGTTGTACACGATGGGTTTTAATTTAGAAAGAGGGTTATCTATCATTGTTCGTGAAATATTTCAGGGTGACCCAAATCTGATGTAGACATCATAAAAGACTTTAAGAGACCTTGTGATCTCTTATCTAATAGCCAACTTGTTCTTTCCAGCTAATTCGAATCTGTCCTGGAGTCGGGCATTAGGAGGCCATGTGTCTTTGGGTCTAGACTGATGAATAGTGAATGGCAATTGTCATGGACAGGAGGGGAGGGGTTGTGTTACACAACAGGCTGTACCGAATCACATTGTCAGCCCTGAGTTCCCATGGGCACCCCAGCTCATGAGATCCTTTGTGCAGCACTCAAATTCACACGCAAACACACAAATAACAAACCTATTTGAATGATGTCCTCAGTGGCCCAATTTAAGAAACCTGTCTGCCAGATACTTTCCTCGCAATTTCCTTAATAAAAGGTGTGGTGATCCTCACGCTACTGATTACATTGTAGGCCAACGGTATCACAGAACAGATGATACATGCAGAGGTATTATAGTGCAATTCAATTCTAATACATAACTGCAAAACTGGATCTGTGCTTAAAGTATGTGATATGCATGAACTAGAGTTGGACTGGTTTGGATCTGTTGTTGCCTGTTGAAGTCATCCCCCAGGGTGACCTACTGGGTTTAATCAAGTTATCTCCTGGTTTCTCCAAGTCATTCTCTGTTCTAATCTGACCTCATAGTATAACCCTGGAGATATGATAGAATCAGGATTTCAGCACTTGGGAGTGGAACTAAATATGGGTTAGCAGAGGACAAGAGCATGTTGAAAGGATAAATGAATAAACATGAAACCTAGAAGTCATAGGATGGACAGATAGTTATGGAAGATTTATGATGTACTGTGTAGTAAGTCTTTATCTATGGAAACACATTTGTATGTATTGAAGGTACATACAGGATGGCATGTAAGATGTACAGGGAGGTGAACATATGGAACATGACAGGTCAGCAACACATTTTGCTTATGAGTTCATATTTCTAATCGTGCCTCGTCATGCTCCCATAGAAAAAAAAGTTGTTACACAATCTCTGGAGATGTTATCCATAATTGTCCTATGAAAGATAATAACACAGTGTCTGTTTGCTTATGTACCCAGATATACACTGAGACTGATAACTGCAGTGTGTGGAGACCTGTACTGAGGTTAACTATCAGCAGAGGTTTCAAAGATTTTTATCCTGACTTCATATGTTTCTCTCTCTCTCTCTCTCTCTCTCTCTCTCTCTCTCTCTCTCTCTCTCTGCTATATGTCTGTTTAGCAAACTCTATTTCTTTCCCCCTCTCCGTCATACTGAAATGCATCACTGTTTTCTCCTAACTGAAATGCATATTCTCTCAGGCTCAAGTCTCACAACATTGATCCATCCGTTCTAATCAAAGTTTATTGCTTTCTAGCTGGAAAAGGGCCAAACTAAGCAGTTCAGTGCAGATTCAGTTTTGTCGGTTTTCTCCTTCCCTCTGGACAGGCTGGGTGGAATGTACTCTCTCAATCCACCCAGATTTGCCGCAGAGGTCTGTGGCCTGTGTGTGAACCGCCTGGCTTTGTTGTGGATAAATGCAATTCAAAGGCCATCCATGTCAAGCTCTAACGCTGGACAAAAAAAGCTCTTCAGGGCTGTTTTGAAAGCAATTTGAGGACTTGTATAAACCTGTGGATTGAATCAAATTTGTTAGAAAAATGCACGCTTTTTTCCAGAGAAGTTTTAAAACGAAATGACTTTTTCTGGTCTTATTGTGAGAACACATTCATTTGAAGGTACTGTAAATAAAATGTTCTGGTCTTGTGATGATTAATTAAGAAACATATCTAAAGAGCCATTCCTTTTGCCTCGCACCGATCTGGAAAATAATTATTCATGCTTTTATTTCCCCCTAGATTAAACTATTGCGATGTGTCTTTCGTCAAGGTCGTCAATCTCACTGACTCAATTATTCAGGATCACGCCGGTCAGACCCAATGGTTGATATTTTTGGGTAGGACTATCACTGCCAACTACCACCATCATTGGGTTAACCACTCTACCACCTGGATTTACCTTCTTCGTGTCATCCCTGGAGCTCTGGCCAGGTGTAACTATCTCTGTGCCCCGCTATTTTAGGTTTGCGGTTGGTGGGTGACCTGCTTTGGTGCTATGGCTTGGTCCGTCAGAAACGCTTGGTTCCTCCGGTTGGCGTTTCCCCCTCCGTTAATACTCTGGCTCCAAATATCATCTGATCATCGTCATTGGGCCTCCATTTGATCTGGCCCTGGATGACAAAAACTCTTTAAGTGTGTTCAACAACCTGTTTAATCCCTCATTTGATATTCTGTTTTGTGTCTGTTGTTGCTGCTGTTATTGTTCTTCCTGTGCCATTGTTTGTTGTCATGTTTTTTGTTTTAGTGTTTTGCATCTTTGGGTTTTAGAAAAGCGCTAGACAAATAAAATGTATTATTACTATTAAATAAAAATATCCTTTCTTATTTAGACTTGTTGCAAAATTCTGCAGCAAGGCTTTTGAAAAAACTTGAAGCACGTACCACAGATCTTGGCATCTCTACACTGGCTTACAGTACATTTTAGAATTCATTTGAAGGTTTCATTGGTAACCTTTAAAGCCAGACATGGATTAACCCCAAGTTACATAACAGAACATGTAGTACAATATGAACAGAGATGCAGTGTAAAGACAGAGGAGGAGAAGACCCAAGTGCAGGTGAGCGGGGGAAAAGCCAGCCAGAAACAAGTTTACAAAAACCAAAAGGCTTTATTAGAATGAGAGAAAGCAGGTTTCAACAGTTGGCTCCAACACAGAAAGAAAGACGACATATAAATACAAACACAGAACAACCAATAAACCAATCACAAACGAGAACTAAAAAGTCTAAATGAAAACGTGTGGGCAATAATCGAAATAAGTCCAGAAACATAATGCAGGCACGGCTTCAGAAGCACCACAAACAAAGAAAACCAGGGTGGATGGGCAAACCCTTTGGGTGGATGAAGCTGTTGTCGATGCTGAGGCCGGATACCGTCCCCTTCAGGCGGTTCCGGTGGCGGCATAATGGCACCACCCACCAGATCTGGCATCTGGATGACTGGACCCTCCTTACCTGGGGGCTTAGGAGTGGGCCCGGGAAGGGAGGTAGACACGGGACAGAGTCCGAGAGGGTCCGGGGATCCAAGAACAGGGGCTCGGGAAAAAGCCCGGGAACTAGGTAGAGGGGCTCGGGAAAAGGTTTGGGGAACTAGGAAGAGGGGCTCAGGAAGTGGAGAACACTGGAGAGGGGACTGGAGCTGGAGAAGAATCTGGAATGGCCGCGGCCCAGAGAGGGGGCTTTGAGGGACTCTGGGAACTTGGAGCTGATGCTTGGGTTCGCCTGGGAGAAGCCTGGGACTGGGGCTCGGGTTTGCCCTCTGGAGAGGCTCTGGGGGTCCAGAGAGACAACGGGCCAAGGAACATGCTCTGTGGCAGCAGCAGGCTCTATAAAAGGCTCTAGGGCAGCAATAGGTGCTGGAACAGGCTCTGGGGCAGCGGCAGGTGCTGTAACAGGCTTTGAGTCTTCCACAGGCATTGGAACCGGAACTGGAGATGGCACCAAAGAGTCCGAAGGGTGAAATTGACTCCCTGATGAACTGCTTTGCGTTCAAACAAGCAGGGTTCTATACATTTCAGGTGTCGAATGCCCAGTCCTGCGCTCTGCCACTAAGCCATCTCAGGACATAGATGATCTTCAAATGTTCCCTTTAAATGTTCCCTTTCCTGGTTCTCTTTATCCCCTAATCCCTTATCCCCATCCCCTTTTTCCTGTGAATGTCTTTGTCAGGGTCTGGATAATTGAGACACAGTTCCAACCAGCAGAGGGAGTCGGAGAAGCGCTCCTGGTCCGGCTAATTAATATTATTGTTTTCACCTGTGCCTTTTGCCAGTGTACTCAAAGTAATAGTTCACCTTTTCGGGAAATAGACGTTCCCAGGTGTGGAGTTTTTACAAGTTGTATTTTGTCACTTTTGTCTGACAGAGCCATGCTAGGACTTACCACTAGCTTACAGCCATTGTTAATGTAGGCCAGGCTACATTTACGAAATAACTTATTATTGGACGAACAAGCATAAGATTAATATCAATCATTTCGTCTGACTAGGGCTAAGCAGGAACAGAAATCTTATTTCTTAAAAAGTTGAACTATCACTTTAAGTTCCTTTTTTGTCTATGGTCTATGTGCGTTCTATGTGCGTTTATTACCATTGTCTGGTTCTGTAAGAATCTTGTGTTTTTGAGTAAAGATTCTAGTCTCTAGGCAGAGCTTTAAACATCCTCCATCTCTTGTGCTATTTTCTTTATCTCCCTTGTGACTACGCTATACTTAGTGCTTAATTCTGCTCAGTGATTTAGTCTGCATTAGGGTCAGTCTTTACCTGCTATTCCTGACAGAATGACTGAACCAGCTGATGGCTCAGCAGACTTTATGGATCTCCAGCGAGTGCTGAGACTACAAGGGGTCCCTATGGGTCAGCAGCGGGAGGATATGCTGGCAATGAACCAGCAACTCCAAGCCATTCTCAAATGCTGGAGCAAATCGCAACCACACAAAGAGAGGTGCAGTCTACCCTTCCTGGGTATGAAGCCACTCCACCCGCTCCAGTCAATCTTCCTCCAGTGCGGGAGAGTCTCCGGCCAGCTCCGGAGAGAAATGACGGTGACCCAGGCAGGTTCTATAGTTTCCTGCTGTAGCGTTCCATTGTGTTCCGTTGTCAGCCCTCAGCTTATCAGAAAAATCCACCCAGGTTTTATACATCATGGGTAGTACAGTGGCTTAGTGGTTAGCACTGTTGCCTCACAGCAAGAAGGTCCTGGATTGGAACAGTGTGGAGTTTGCGTGTTCTCCTTGTGTTTGTGTGGGTTTCTGCTGGGTGCTCTGGTTTCCTCCCACTATCAAAAAACATGCTAGGGGTTAATACTCCTATTGATCACCTGACCAAGGCACTGACAATAGAACTGGAGTCGGTTTGTGTGTGTGATCTGTGGTGATCAAGTGTGATGCAATATGCTGGGTGAGAAAGTCTGGCTGTGGTATCAGTTCAGTTCAAGTTTATTGGTTACACATACATTGTAACAGGTACATTGTGCAGTGATGAGATGAGATGAGATGTGGCTGCCCATCCTCACCACCTGGGGTCTGCCTGGCAGGAAGTCGAGAACCCACCTACATTCTGGCTCTACGTATTGATAATGGCCTCCGTGAGAGATGCTGGCAGCGCAGACAGCCTGGCAGGATTAACGCCCCGTGCCCGACCATATCCCAGCATTGGCTGCCAGAGAGAGTCCTCTTCCTTCCTATGCCTATATTTTCCAGCTCCAAGGGGGAACACACACCTCACATGCGCACGGTGAGCTATAGCATCTCCTCCGGCACCGGCTCTATGTCAAGCACAAGAAATGTTCTTCCACTCCGACCACGGATCTTTCTTGGCTCACGTTATAACTAAGGGAAGACTAATGATGGACAGTTCCAAAGTACATAAAGGAGTGGCCGGTTCCCACCTCGGTGAAAGAAGTGCAATGATTCCTGGGCGTCGGCAACTTCTACGGATGCTTTATCCAGGACCTTGGGGCACTGCCGTTACCTCTCACCGAACTCACCAGGAAGTCATCTCATCCTTGGCCCTCCAGGCTTTCAGGGCCCTCAAGCATCGCTTCACCACGGCCCCTAGCCTGCGACTTCCAGACCCTGCACTGCCATTCATCGTGGAGGTGGGAGCGGGGCAGTCCTATCTCAGTGCAGCTCACCAGACTAGAAGCTGCACCCGGGTGCGTTCATTTCTCGCCGCCTCATTGATGCCGAGCACAGCTAGGGCATAGGGGACAGAGAGCTGTTGGCTGTGAAGCTAGCCCTGGAGGAATGGAGGCATTGGCTGCAGGGGGCTAGCCAGCTCATTTTGGTTTGGAAGGACCACAAGATCCTCACCTGGGCCCACGCTTCACACCTGACGTGCCATTCCGGCTGGACCTGGACCTTAGATTTTCTGCAGCGCCGGTTCTGGTGGCCCATATCAGGGAGCACATGGAGAGGTACTTTGCAGCATGTACCACCTGTGCGCAAGGCAAACGCCTCTGCTCCAAACCAGCTGGTCTACTTTTGCCCTTGCTGGTTTCCATGTCTTTGTCAGTCTAAGGGTCAAACGGAGAGTGTCAACTAGGACCTGGAGACGAGCCTGTCCAGCCTCCAAGAGCCTGACCACCGGGAGTCAGCGACCGCTCTGGGCCGAGTGTGCCCACCGCACCCTGCGACAGTCGGCCCTTTGAGTGCCAGTTTGGCTTCCCAGTTCCGCTTTTCCCAGCGCAGGAGGAGGAGGTGGGAGGTCCCCTCCGCCAGGGCGTTGGTCAGGCCGTGTTGCCCGGCTTGGAGGCGGGCCAGGGCCACTCTCCTCCGCACCGGGGAAGAGCCACAAGAGGCAGGCGAGCCGGTGCCGCGAGCAGACTCCGACCTCTCTTTCCTCCATCATCCGTTGCCTACCTCTGTGTCGGGTTACCCCTTAGTCTTTGGAGGGGGGGGGGGGGGGGGGGTCGCTTGAAACCAGAGCAGTGACCTGGAATTTGATCTTTTGACGGCTGAAAAGTGTGAAAGGCACTCGGGTGGCGAAGCCACACTCACATGTCAGCATTTGCGCACAGATTTTGTAGTCTTTGCAAGAATATAAAGGGTAGGTTGGTAAAGACTTTTAAAGAGTAAACTTTACGCGTTTTTAGGACATGGTAGAATTAAATATCTCAATCCATGCACAAATGCCAGACAAAAGTACAGTTTAGACTCAAGCCAACCCTAAAGTGATCATCTAATTGTGTATATTATGTTATATATTATACCATCCTAAATTAAATTGAACATTATTTCACCCACAGCTCAACTCTTATGAAGCTTCTATGACCAACAAGCACATACAAAGCCACAAACTTCTGCAAGCTTTAACAACAATTGAAAGCTAATTCAGATGAAACAAAGCCCACACTTTAAACGTTCTTTGCATAATTATTATTTATTTATTTTATTACTGAGTGTGAAGGTCAACTGAAACAGTCAGCCTGCTGGTGGGTAACAAACAGCTCCAGAGGGTCTTACCAACAGTCTGACCTTCAACACTGGGAATGTCAGCAGAGCCATAGTTTACCCAGTGCAAATAGAGCCGGGGCCCGCCCTCCTGGCAGCTATGAGCACATGGGAGGTGTTAATCCAGCCAGAGGCAGTACGATAAACAGAGGAAAGGTTACACGACAAGAAGATAACTGAGCGAAAAGACATAGAGTGACAAGGGTTCAGTGACTGATCGTCACAAAAACAAGTTGAGCAAGTAAGCACTCCTAAAGTTCACCAACAGATTCACTGACAGTTAGTTTGCATACTTGTATGTGCGTGTTTGTGTTCACTAAAATAGAAGCCCCTCTAACCAGAAGTGAGAAGAGGCAAAGTTCAAGAGGTGAGCCCAGTCAAGTTGTAGCAAAGTTGTGGTGTCAGCCTAGCTGACTGGCACAGCAAAAGCTGCAGTGATGTAATTTTATAGAAATAATCTTGGTGTACCCAACAAAAGCATAAACATACATCCTCTCCTTAAACAAGTTACTGGGGCCTCTTGTTATAGCAAAATGTTCTGTGACAATTTGGCTAACCAATTGCCTGGGCTTGTCCACGTCTTACATTTTTAAATGGGATAGGCTCAAAATTGCGGCCTTTATGCTTGTTATCGTATGCAAAAACAACTTAAAAATGATATCTTTAAGATAGACTACTTGAAGAAGAAAAAAAATAATAAAGGCACGCTCTAAATGTCTCAAATATGCCATGTCTCTAAGATAAATGTTTAATCAGTTTAAATCCCATGAATCTGATTATATTTGCTATGCTTTCAGGACACCACTTAGATGTGCTCTCATGTGATATTCCAAACTGAAATATGCCTTTCCTGATGACCCTTGTTTCTCTGAAAGAGTCCTTAATTGTGTCAGTAGTACAAGCAATGAAAGTTAAAAGATTTAGACATCTGATTTTTCTACCTGTCTTTGATTTGCATTCACCAGAACACTAAACCTACACAAATAGACAAACATATTTTAGCTAACAGACGCTTAAAGTGATCCTGCCGGCATCTGATTTGCAAACACTTAATAAATGTGAGTTTGGAAACAATTAGTGACGTTAATATCAATGCCAGTTATGTATCATTATTAAAATAAACGTAAGCCAAACCAGGTATTTACTTGTACTAAACATTAACGACAGCTTTTATTTTATTAAGATCATATACCAGGAAAATGTACCTCTCAAAATCGGGTTTCTCTTGGAGAGGTTTTTATTTGATCAGGTTGCAAAGACATTCTAGCAATATTACTTAGCAATATTAACCCCCAAAACAACAACAAGGGGCTGTATTCTGTGGGGTCCTTTCCTGCTTTCACAGTCACACTTTGAAAACGAGGTATTCCAAAACAATAAATCAAAATAGCTGATTTAAAGCGGTCAAAGGGCGGGCAACAGGTTGTATGTGCTCTGAACCGATGAGGCACCACATCTGTTATGACTCATAGGTTATTCTCTCCATGCATGTCTGTGTAGAATGGTTACTATGTATAGGTAATCCAGGCAGCCAAACATGAATGCTTTGGGCTTCTATGGCAAGAGAAAACATCAAAGAGATTATTAGTGGAAGCCACAATTAATATAAAAGTCTGCATAAAAGCCTGATTGCAATACCCGCAATGCTTGTATATGAGATCAGAGACTTTGTGTTTATTTCATTGTTATTCTTATGTATTATTATACTTTTATGATCATTTGACAAAGCAAGAATTGTAAATGTGATACAAACGATTAAAAACAACTAATTGTGTAGATCCAAAATAACTATAACTGTAATAAAAAATAACTGGAACTATCTCTGAGAATACCAAAGAAGTTGCAATAATATCATGTTAAGTTTCAAAACTGGAAATATATGAGTTACTGTGGGTTAAATGTGAAACGGCATATTTTGCTCGTTGAGGGGATATTTGCATCAGGAAGAACATGTGTGGGACATTATACCTTTGTTATCATTCTATACCAGCAAAGCCAGCAAGCATGTCCACCAGGGCAGCGTTCAGCCATATTAAAAAAAAAGCTATTTGTGGAAATGTCAGCTCAAGTGTCTACAGACGACATGTGTGGAAAGACACTTATTTGGTTTTTACATGGTTGACACATCTAAGGACGATGTCCTTTTCACATCTATGGGGCTGTGTGTGATAGTTTACAGCAAATTCCATTTCCTAGTTTGATCTATTGTCCACAGTACAGTGCAATAGTTGCCACTTTCATTGTATTTCTCCACCATATGTTGTGTTACAACCCTCGATATGGGACAACTGGCAAAAAAAAGTTACCAAAATAAACATACTAAATCCCATTTGAAGTTTGACAGATAGCTTGTTGGAGATACGGAAAACATGGAAAAAGGTTCTCTGGTCTGATGACCCCAAAATGGAACTTTTTGGCCACTGCGCAAAACGCTGTTTGGTGCAAAGACAACACCGCTCATCACCCTGAGAACACAATCCCCATGGTGGAGCATTGAGGCGACTGTGAAATTGGGCAGACTGGAGGGCAAGGTGGATGGAGCCAAGTGCAGAGGAATTCTGGACGGGGAAATTGTTTCAGTCAGGAAGAGACCTGAGACTGGCGCTGAGGCTCACCTTGCAGCGAGACAATGACTCTGCTGGAGTGTAGCAAGCAGGAACCTGAATGTATTAGAATGGCCCAGTTAAACCCTAGATCCCAATCCAATTTAGAGTACATCTCAACACTTAAAACGTGGCCTTCAACAGCGGTCCCCCTCCAACCTGGCAGAGTTTGAGCATTTTGACAAGAGCTCTTGGCAAAGATACTAACTAAATGTGAAGCTGGCAGAGTCCTATTATGTCACGCAACAAATTTGAAAGGTGCTATTGGCAAGTCTAGAGAATTGGGTAAAAATGTGCAAGAATTTCTATCACCACAGCCCAAAAAGCCTGACTCGTTCCAACTAATTCCTGGTTGTCAGTGTTGACACATGCCTGCTCCCTAACTTGAGTGAACTTGAGTAACGCTCCCTCAAAGTGCTCCGTTACAGCTGTGGTTTTAACCGGGAGTGTGCATGCGAGGTGATTGACAGGCAGGTAGCCGCGCCTCCTTGCAACCACTGTCCTGATTGCCAGGCTTCCAAAACATTTTGAGTGGCTGAATGCCACACTCTGAGATCATTTGATTTATTGATATCTGCAGGGAGGTAAAAAACAGTAGCATTTTTCTAAAATGTCATTTCCCGCTACAACCTTTACCCCTCATTGATGCTTCTGAACCACTTTATGCTGGACTTGTTTTGATACCTGCTTTGTCTTCAAGTTGCTGCTTGCTTAGAACTTGGTCTCTAAACAACTAAATTACTCTAGGGCTGCAGGAACAGGTGGATTTTTGTTCTGAGATTATGTGACTTTGACTTTGACTGCACCAAGGTGGACTCCACTCAACCAATTAGGTGACCTCTGAAAACTATTGGTTGAACCACAACGTATGTAGGGGTGGGTTCCACAGCAAAGGGGGAATAGTTATTGTATCAAGACCTTTCTGTTTAATATTTGTAGATCATGAGAAAACATGCAATTTTTGCAATCCATATGCAACGTATACAAGGCAATTCAGGTACATGACATCCCCCCCCCCCCCCCCCCCCCCCCAGAGACTCATGGGAAGTTCTTCCCTTATTTGCCAAGCTAGCGCAAAACAAACTGCTGAGCAAGGAGGTTGCTTTTTTGTCTCACACTGTGGGATCAGTTGGTCGTCACGCAGCTCAGTCTTAATCTGGGATCGCACAGAGCTTCTCGAATAACTAAACTCTGACCGACATATGAGTGAGATTGTGGCTGTAATCCAGAGCAGGCTTACACAATCTATTGTGTGTTTTATGGCCCTGTCTGTCTATGTGGTCCAAGGATACATTCCTGATCACCTTCCTTTTGGAAGTGAATGACACAACATAACGGTATATTCAGCTGAATCTGGTTAGATGTTCGTAGTTCAACGAAGTCACAGTGTGTGTGTGTGTGTGTTCAGGTACCCCTGACCTAACCACTAATCTCTCTTGAGGTGCTCCCTGTGAACAAGAGGTTGTTTTTAATCCGTTCCTTATTCACTTATGCTTCATTCATCATTGACTGGATTTTCATTCACTGCAAACACTTAGCGAAACGGGCCAACGCCCTAGTTGAATCATGTGAGTGGAATTACACTAATAGAACAACGTGTTCCTGGACAACCTTTTCGCCTGCCCAGGGAATAATAGACCAATCACTGTTGTGAAAAGGATGTGTGCATTCCATTTTTTTTTCAATTCTGAATGAGAAGCGACAAAGGAAGTCATCTGTCACCAATCAAACATTTGTTTGATCTAATTTCCACCTCCAGATACCGTATTGTGTGAAAACAAATTAACAAACAGCGGTTCATTGTGGGACACGAGCATTGTCTACAGCAAACTCTGGCTTCTAGCAGACCTCCCCAGAGGGCCACAGGAGAGTCACAGGGGACTACTGTTGCAACAAACAGGAGACATATTTGTGTTTTCTGATGGAGGTTTGTTGACCTTGCAGTGAGACCTGGTTCATGGACTTGGACAGAAACACACAAGACCATATGTTCAGTCCATGACTGAGAGGCCTTTAGTGGGTTATGTGTATGGCTTCTTTGAGTATGGGTTAGAAACATAGGTTTGAAACACAATGTACACATAGCTAGCTACATAGCTCAATGGAATCAACTGTGTTTGTGATTAGCTAGAATTCTCCCCTATTCTAGAAGTGAGGGCTGTTTTGGGTTAGAATGATTGATTTTTTCTATTTTTATCTCTACTATAGAAAATGTTTTGTTCTAGGTCCACACACAATACTTTTTTCTTCAGAAAAAGATTTGCCACCTTAATTCACTGGAACCCTGCTGTAGTACTAAGTTGGCCGCCCACAAGCTAAGGCATATCACCAGTCTGTTCTTCCATGGAACTGGGAACTGCTACACATGAAACTGAGTCAGTAAACCAGCATTCTAAATCACCTCAGCATTCCATCCCCTCCCCCTCGCCCCGAAGGCTTCCCTGGTAGTTTTCCATGATAACAAGTGGAAAACAACTGCATGGCAAGAGGGGGAATTATAGTAACACTTACATGCGGTGAAGAGCAGGGCAAATGTTTGAACATTTTAGTGTTTATTGCAATAGCATTTTAGCCCGAGTGAAGTATATAGTCTCATTTTTTTCTTAATAAGTTAGCGGCAACTTTGTGTATATTGCCTGTCACTTGGCATGGTTACGTATAATAACATATGTAAACAGTGAATGTTTCCTTGTAGAGAAGTGTTTTTTTACTTACTTATGTGTGCACTTAATAAATAAATGTAACTCGGTAGATTGCAGTAATACAAAATGTTTCTTCAGTCATACAATTTAGATGTCATATAGAATTTGCTCAACAAGCCTGCCAGTGACTCTCCAGTCTACACAGTAGGTTGGCCATTCCCATACTTTTCATTTGATTTACTCCTACCACTATTTTCAAAGTCCTGTACCAGAGTACTGTAACCTGCCTTAACTTGGCTTGTGTGTTTCCCTCCACTTAAATTTATAAAGGTGGTTACTATTGGGACTGGCTTCTTTTGTAACACAAGTAGTCTTATGTCATAAACGTTATGTAATCAATTCTCTTTTCACCATTCTAACCATCTAGACTAATTTGTCACACCCAACAACACACACACAAACACAACAACCAACCCCAGGTGTATGCACCCACCCTGAAAGCCAAACACACACACACACACACACACACACACACACACACACACACACACACACACACATATATATGTATATATATATACAAACACACACAAACACACACCCCTTCCAGAAAGCAGCTCTGTTTAGCACATGACCCATAACAAGAAGCCTTTGGGCAGAAAGCCAACAAAGCAGCTGTTCATTTCCATGACGCTTTCAGTCAAAAACGATGCTTTCTCAAGATTACATCTGATGCACCTAGTGTCTTCCTCAAGTTATCGTTAGTTATGTTTAGGTTTCTAGAGAATGTACAAGTTACGTAAGCTAATATGCACACTTTGTCTGACAACAATGTTTGAATGACAAACCGCCATCGCATGATAATCATAAAATGTCAATGACTGGATTCCAAGCAATGACATAGACAAAGAAGGATATACCAGGACACTGACAAAAACTATACATTCTGCTTACAGAGGCTTTAGACTGAATTAGACTTAGCGGAGTTGACAGGAACCACCAATCCTGCTTGTAAATCTTTTTTATTTATTTGTTTATTTGTTTATTTATTTATTTATACATGGTCGACTAATACCTTCCATAGGATCAAATAAATGACCTCCCCCCCATTGACTTCATTGTTTATGCTTTATTATCACAGACAAATAAATAAACATATCGAGGTATTCCAGTGGATGTCACATGGTATTATTTGTGTTTTGGAACATTGTTACAGTACTGACTATTCACAACCGATAAGCAGTATCCTGCCAGAACTTGACATTGCTCCAGATATGGAAGAGGCGAGGAATACTTCTACGGCATTCAAAGTTTGCCCCAGGTAGATAACAAACAAACACGTATGCATACACGTACTGTGGACATGGTACCTTCCATGGATTAGGTTTAATGTTAAGCAACCATAACTGGTCTCTTTGGATTATTCACATGCTGACTTTAGTATTTTTTCTTCTTTCTCTTGAGCTATATTTAACAGTACAACATTGCACTTATGAACTATTTCAAACTAACTTGTCTTAAGGAAATGGTAGTCATGTTCAAAGAACTAAACTTCTTGAAAAGTGTGTATGCTATGATTGACTAAAAATAAGGTTTTCAGTTGTTGTCAGTTACTAGTGGGATACTTTTCAGAGACAGCCCTTCATGACCTGCCAGAGGATAGAGCTTTGTTTTCAAAGGTCATAAATTACAAACAAGGCCCCCTGACCCCTGTCAGACAACCATGTGCCTGGGTCTTGTTTTGGGTTGGGGGGCCAGTTGATATGTACGTGTGACTGGGGTCATGTGAGTTCAAGGTTGTGGGGGCTGGGGTTAAGAGGAACTTTGAGACTCCTTCAAAGACTGAAAAAGAAAAGAAGGAGAAATATTTACATGATCATAAAAGCATATTTTTAATAAAAAATATTCCATGTATACAACCTGGCAGGAACAAAATGGCAGGGGAATTTAGCCACCAGGTGAAAAACTGAAATACCATATTTTATATTTATATGCAAGAATTACTATTAGAGGCTGAATTCTTGTCAGGTCAAGATTTTGACAAAATGAAAAAAAAGAAAAATGATTATCCATAATCATAATGGCTAAGCAAATGATATAAAATCTTTAAAAACTTTAAGGAAAGACATTGACTTCCCGGATGAGGAAAAATATGTGTCCTTCTGTGTTTGGAGCCATTAATTAAGAATTAAAAAATGTAACAATTTCCTCAATTATGTAATTACTACTTCATAAACAAACTGTCAAATGTGTTGGCCAGCATGTAATGGCAAAGTATATGATTTTTGTGTAGTCCTATCTGAATTATTACAAACGTCTCAGATTCCCCCATGGCCAGGTCATTCCCCCATGGTCATTTGTTAGGAAAACGGTAAAAAAAACTACAGCAATGTTTGTTGAATTTAAAGGGTGGTTTAACCCCTTTTCTCATCTAGTAGGGTGTCAAATATGCTTTCCAATTAGAAATCTCTGGAATCAGGTCTTTTCTTTACAGCCAAATGTACAGCTACAAGCCTAAATGGCCGTACACAATTATACATTTTTTGTCATATTAGCTTAACTTAAATGAGCAAATGACTAATTAGAAATGATTGCTATCACCTACGTTATTGAAAAGCTTGATCTCCCAATGACAAGAAGAGATGAAGTGTGCAAATCTACCACTGAAATGGGACACATCTTGTTTCCATTGCTACGTTTTAGTATTGATTCGCTTTCACAACCCATATGTTCACGGCAATAACAGCAAAGTGAAATGTAATCTAATTCAATGTCATCTGACATAATGCACCTGTGAAAGGCATTGGAATGAGTTCACTCTATGCTATTTCTGTTATGGTTTTTTGGGTTTCAGCTTTGAGGTTTTAATCCATAAACAATAACTTATGACTAACACTTTATCAATTTCCCTTTAAACTTCAATTTGCTGAAGAAGTCTTTCTAAAATTAACATAAAATGAAGCTGACCTCTTTTCAAGAAAGTACTGTACTGTTCCCATTGCACATTGCTTAAAATCAGATTTTTTTTTCAATCTCATCAATTCAAGAAGAACGTAATCTCTTCTTATCTATTCTTCAATAAGTGAATGGCAAGGCATTTTTATTTATATCATATCATACAGTGGTAAAGGCTCACTGCAAATGAGATAATTGGGCATTAACATTGATTTAGCATTTTATGTAGTTTAGAAAAAACACGTGTAAATCGACAGTTAATTTGAGCCTACTTATTATGGGGAGTGGACAGACGTTACTAAAAATTTGATTTAGTTAAGAAGCCACATGCATGAGATATTATTGCTTCATAACTGAAGTGAAGGGAGTGAGTGCTTGGGTTAGGGCTCTCCCACTCCCTGAAACAAACATACACGCGCGCACGCGCGCACGCACACAGACACAAACACACACTCTAGCAGTCCTCCAATTTCAAATTTAGATTCCCTTAATAATAAAATTATCCCACCGTGTTGAAGTGCGGCAAAAAAAAAGTTAATTCCTAATGCAAGTATCAAAAGCTTGTTTGTTTTTTGTTTGTTTCAGTTTCATCCGTATGGGTTACAGACAGTAGGTCCCAGTCCTGAATAAATTGTTTCGCTGAATAGATCTGAATAGCTATTGCACAGAACCTAACGTAAGGTCACTCCCGTGAACTAGCTCAAATTATTCGACTTATGCACAAAATGGTCAGGTGACCTTGGACTTGGGCTTATCCATTGAACAGGGTTTAAAAAACATAGTTTAAACTTCATTAGGACCTTTAATTGCTAGAACTGTGGTAATTTAAATGTATTGATATGATTAATACCTTATTGATAAACCTATGGTTTGTGGTTTTATATATTTTTGGAGAAAGAATAAGGAATTAAACAAACTACACAAAGTCCACCCCCCACTGTACAGATAATGGTATGGCCTTCTGCTGAAATTCCGAGAATTAAGCCCTTGAGTTTCTTAGAACTGGATTCTTAGAATTGGTTTCTTAGAACTGGTGATGTACGGAGTTTCCAGGAAACTTTTACAAGGTGACTTTTTTCTATGTTTCTTGGTACTACGTTATGGCAGAAGTGTGTATTAGTAGTTTGTCATCCTGCTTATGCTTTGAATAATATTTAGACTTTTTACTTACATTTTCTACTTTTCAATACGTTTTTGGATATGAAATAGATGTAAACTTGTTTTTAATCAGATATCTTTCAAGTCAATTCACTAACGTGTTTAGCAGTAGTCAGCTTCTCCGCCCATTTAGCGGACAGATCTTTTCTCGCGGAAGTGCGCATCGACTGAGAAATGTTATCGATGTTGGGGCTGTTTTTCATTACTATTATTTTAAAATTACTGGTGTTAACGCAAACCCCATCTTTCCTATTTGAAAAGATGTGCCTTGCCTTTGTGTATAGGGAAATTAAGTGTGGTTTAGCCTACACCTTTATCTAGACTGTAACGAGCAAAGTGTAGGCTATTCTATTATTCCACTAATGTTATAAATCTGTTATTTAGGGCTAGGCCTATGTATTTGTAAATGTTGCTCATCAGATCAAATGTATTTAATCAGATCATTGAAATTCTTATTGTTGTGTTTGATCGGAATGTATACAACGTTTTGCTCTCGCAACGTTTGTTACTTAACACTTGTAACTGTTTAAATGTAAAACTGACTTTACGCCGAGTAAAGTTTGCAAGCTACGTTTTGTTTAATTAATTCATTTAATTTAATCTTATGATTTAATTTTGACGGTTATTTGAAGCCTAATTAACGTTAGTTCTTTTTTTAATTAATTTAGTCAATTATTACTTTATAAATGTTTTATGGATTTAGACGTCTTGCTATTTTTATCAAAAGTTAATATGTTGTTCATAGTTTAATGTTTGGTTATACATGTAAATGTCAAAGGGTAAATAAGGTGGTCTACTTATATCACGGAACAGGAAACCTCTTAGTGGCAACATAATCTGTTCGCCAAAGACGGAATGTACTAAATGCTAAACACGTTTCGTCGAGCCAACAAGTCAGCTTGAGCCAATCTTTCCAGTGGCAGCTGAACAACATTTTCATAGTTTACTCTGATTAATTGTAGTCGCTTTCTAAAAAAAAAAAATCATTATAATATATATGAATAATTTGTCCACACGCAAATTATTCATCTAGGACTACATCATTTTCATAAAGTGGATGATATCACTCAGGTTAAACTTTTAAAATGTTGCCAAACGTAGTGCTGTTATTAGTAGGCTATTAAGGGTGTTTAGGCCTATAGGACGTAGCCTACTTTGTCTGCACACTTTGACATTAATCGTGAAAACGTTGCAAAGCATGTGTTTTTGGTTTGTTCTGGTAATGAATTACTCTTCAGTTTGTCTCCATAGTTTGCACTACACATTAGCTAATGGTAGGCTAATTTTTATATTGAAAACACTTAGCCAATGCAATGGCGCCGCCTATTGATCTTAAATGCATCCAACATACTCACAAAGTTCAATGGTAATTTTATTTATATATATATATATATTTTCTTTACATCGTTGCAATTCTGTCCAGTAAACTAAAATAAAAACTTTACCTTCAAAAAGTCAAATGGGCCTTTGAGCCAGATATTAAAGCGTCTCGTCTTTTCTCAGATTCTGGCAGCATGGCCTCTGCGGCAACTGATGGCTGCATACAGTTTATACGCCATGCCGGTGACGTCCTTCTCAACTTTAACCGACTGCGCAGTCGGAGTATTCTCACGGATGTTACAATCCAGGTGGATTGCGAGCACTTTAGTGCCCACAAGACAGTTCTCGTGGCCTGCAGGTAAACGTCGAAGCCATGACTCATTTCATAACTGCCTGTCTATCTAAATTTCACCCTAGAAACATGTCCTCATTTCATTTGTCTGCGAGAATACACAGTTTCAGCTATTTCACCCACTTTCACTCCCCTAGTGGCCTATTCTACTCCATATTCACGGACCCACAGAAGAGTGGCCTAGATGCCATCACCTTGGACCCCAAAGTGGACCCTGAGAGCTTTGGCATCCTGCTGGAGTTTATGTACACCTCTTGCCTAAACCTGAAGGATGGCCTGGTCCTGGCCACTCTCAACACAGCCCTCTACCTCCAGATGGACCATGTGGTTGAAACCTGCCGCAGGTTCATCTCCTCCAGGTAGGGTGCAACACGATGCTTCCTGGGACGCTAAGCCATTTTTTTTTTACACAAATGATAACCATATGCAGCCCTATAATGAAACTCAACTGATTGGGAGATGTAATGTGATGTTTTTCCCCACCTGTCTCCCCAGGGAGAATTCTCTGAACACCAAGAGGATGGAGCTCGAGAGCACCCCCAATGGCCCGGATCCAGGACCTGCAAATCGAGAGGTCCGTCGATGTGGCCGAGACGAGCTCCACCCTCCAGCACCTGAACGACTCCTCCCCCGTCAGAGACTGGAGGGGCTACATGCCCAACGTCTGCAGGGGCATCAACACCTCCAGCTCTTACCAAGTCTATGGCCACCTCCCCGTTGCAGACAGCATCACCGTCAGTAGCCTTCCCAAGGGAAGCACTGAACCGCCCGAACCCTGCCCGCAAGTACAGAGCCTGGCCCATTCGGAGTTGTCTGCCACCCAAAACCCATTGACGTCCCACTCCTCGTCCCCCGTCAGTATCATCCGCCCCCTGCCCTGCTCCACCCACCAGGTAGCCGTTGCCAGGGGCCTCCAGGGGTCCTCCGCTCCCATGGAGGAGGACCCTCATCGACTTCCCCAGCCCAGCTCGCTGGGCAGCAAGGGGGTGATCTGCAGCCCCAAGAGCCCTCAGCGGTCAGACGGGCAGCCCAACTCGCCCACCGAGTCG
>CM030189.1:10743273-10801053 GCA_017639675.1 Aplochiton taeniatus
TCATTTATTTATTTATTCAATGGAGTTAGATTATTAACAGTTGTTGACAATCCCCACCATGTATTTCATTATGAGGCATGATGACAACACGCACCTGGAAGTACTTCACCTGGAAGATTATTGTATACTCAACTCTAAATGGAAGTTAGCTAAGAACTTAGCATACGAATAGCATACATGGCATATCTCTATTTGTCAATAACACTTGTGAAGGAAATGCTTCTGCTGCCTTATTGGAGACCCAGGTTGATTCCTTTAAACGTTTTTTGAGGTCACACTTTTCCCGGTTGTGATATGACCCAGGTGTGCAGATGTACGTGTGCAACAGAGACCACTATGGCTATCTGCCTCTGCCGCTGAAGCAGCATCAGAGCCTAGAAGAGGAGGTGGAGAGTTTCAGCCACACAGTCACGGAGGCTCTGCGTGAGTACTCTAGCTGCTGCCACGGCTCACTACTGTACACAATAAACATACTGTACATTCATGGGTGCGCTTGTATTAACACTGGGTGTGGTGACGAACAATTCATGTTACCCAATTGTCCCTGCATGGGCTAATTCAATGTGTTTATTAAGTTTTTGTGTTCTGTCCTCTTCACTGCAATACCCAAATAAAGCAATACAATGCCCTTAAGAAATGCCCTAAATGTATTTATGTAAAAATATGTAATTAGGTAATTATTCATGTTGATACCATGCGCAAATAGTTATAGGTCAAAATTCTCTGTCCTTATTTCCCTCCGTTTGTCTGATCCTATTTCTATGTACAGTATCTGTCCATTCGCTTATGCAGCCCTGTCTCTATGAAGCTTTTGGGCTCCTGTCCCTCACTGTCAGTCTCTTGTCAGATTTCTCACTCCTGCGCTACAGCCCTGTGTCCTAACTCATCTGCCCACTTCACCGTTCCCTCTCTCTTTTCAGAATATTCCCACACTCAGTTCGGCTGAGGTGCTTTTATTGAGTATTTATGAACATTTTTAACATCGGCTTTTCTCTGTACTACACACATGAAATGAATTACTATATCCAAGTCTAAGATATATCCTAATGTGACAGCACTCTCATTGTAGTGACTTCAGGCTGGAGCCATCCCAATATATGCACTCTAAGCCCAAGAAACTGGGAAAATTTGGCTTTTGAACAGGTACATTCATTATGAATCGATCAACCATGCACGTAATACATTAAAAACAAGGTCAGTCAAGTTGAAAGTACCACATCTTCCTGCCTCTAGGTCTATCTCATCAATCTGAAGCGTCGCACAGGACCGGCAGGAAGAGAATGCTGAGAACCCTGGAAATCCTAGGCAATCGACTTCACGGTGGACAGAAGCCTGTGGATGGCAAGTACGACCCCAATAATTAGTCCGTCATGTATTGTGTCATGAACTGTACTCAATACGCCAAAAAGCTTTTTTGTCTGCTGCTGATATACAAAACTGACAGATTTACTTGATAAGGAAGAGAAGGAGATTTGTGTTTAAAAGTCTTTGATCTTCGCTTTGCTGTGATCTTGTTATTTAGCTTTCAAAGTCGGAAGGGCTGACTTGACATTATGTAATTTCCTCTTTTCTTTTTTTCCCTTCTTCTTTCTTTATTTTTTTTTTGGTCAGAGCCTTGAACTCATCTCAGCTGCAAGCCATGGGCATAGACATGCTGCCTGGCTACAAAGACCCGTATTCAGGTCGGGTGCTTACAAGAGGGGAGATTGGCTGCTTCCTTAGTCACTTCAACATCTGGACAAAGGTGTTCTGCTCCAAACAACCTCTTTATAAATGTCAATAACGGATGAGATGTCTGATCAGACCTAGCAAGTTTAACTGAAGTTTGAATTTGCTCAAGTCACATTCATAGTCATATTGTTAGGACATCTAATTTGTTTATTGGGGAATTTACTAGACTTAAGCAACTGCCCAGAGATGTGCCACTATACCCAGTCACCCAGTGGTGTGTGTCGCACCCTAGGTAGTGCAGCAGGAACTGCAGCAGGTACTGGTGCTGGAAGATGACGTGAGGTTTGAACCACGCTTTACGAGTAGACTGGTGGCCATCATGGACAATGTGAAACAAGTTGGGCTTGACTGGGACCTCATGTAAGACTGAAATCCCAATACCATCCACAACATTTGTGGATGATAGTAGAAATGAAAGCTACTCTTAAATTTCAACTATTGAAACTTAAGCTCCTTTTTCTCCTAACCACCTTTTCCTTGTTAGCTATGTGGGTCGCAAGCGACTACAGGTGAAGGAGCCGGAGCGTTGGGTGCAAGGTGTCAGGCACCTGGTGCAGCCAGACTACTCCTACTGGACTCTGGGCTACGCCTTGTCACTGCAGGGGGCCCGCAAGCTCCTGGCTGCCGAGCCACTAGGAAAGATGCTACCGGGTGGACGAGTACCTGCCCATTATGTTCAACAAGCACCCCACGGTCAGTCACCTTCTAGATGCCATCTTGAGAATGGAAAGACTATAAAACAGCTTTAATTGTCCATGTCCATGTTTAGTTCGTGTTGGAGGTGAGCAACGTGGGAATTTGTGTCGCCATATTGTTGTGCGTCGGCAATTGTTTTAATTTATTGTTACAGTAGCAGGCAAGCGTCAGAGACCACTTGTAACATATAGTGAAACTAGTTTAGAAATTTTCTGCCACGATATGAGCCTTACCTGTTACTATGTTACAGGATGTAATCCCAACATACATAGATAAGTAATCTTCTGTATTACTTACACGCTAGGTCCTATGGTTATTTTGTTATCCTTCTTATTGCTTTCTGCATAGAGAGGAGTACATGGGGCATTTTAAGCAACGGGAGCTGAAGGCTTTTTCCCTAGAGCCCTTGCTACTTTTCCCCACCCACTACACGGGTGAGCCGGGCTACTTCAGCGACACGGAGACCTCCAGCATCTGGGATGATGAAGGCAGTGGCTACAGACATGGGACCGGCAAAGAAGCAAGCAGGCCCCGGCAGGAGAGGCGAGGGCCTATCCATAACATCTGCTAGTGCTACCAATGGAGAAAAGCCCTCCACCCTCTACCATCAGCAACAAAGAGGAACTTTGATTGGAGTGGAGACGCAAACATCTACGTTCAGATGTACAGTAGCGCTGTTTCTTTGATGTGATTTAATTTGACTGGCTATTCAAATTTCACATTTCTGGTGTTGGTCAGTTTGATGTTCTCTTACTAATAACAACATATACCCAAACAAAGCAGGTAATTTTTATTTTTTTAATTTAATTAAAAAAGCAACTGGCAGTTTTATATCAAGCAAACATTGGAACAAATTAATTATTGTGTTCCATATTAAAAAAAAAAAAACTTTTACAAGATTTTTAACCCACACAAAAATGCTTAAATAAATTAGATTGGCATAATAAATAGAAAAATGAACATGCTATTACTTGGATGGTTGCACAGGAAAAATTAAATTTGAGTGGTCCATTTTTAAACACCTGAGAGAATATAAATATCAAAATAGCATGTTGCAGCAAGTATTAGATTAGTTCCACAGTTCTTCTTATTGAAATAACGTTAAACCAAAGCTGTAATAAGAAGATTCGAAAAGCACAATATTAATAATGTACAAATTAGGCATCATTTTAAAAAACATGTTCTGTACAAACAATGTGCATATCTGATTTAGTGTGGGGGGGTTAGATAGCCCATAAAGTGTGCTAAAACCAAAGCAAATTTGCAAAGCCACCAAATCCCATGTTTTCCCAGACAGATTTACAGAGTATAGAAAATGTTATTGATACATTGATATAGGTCCAGTTAATAGACATTCTGTTAGGGTGAACCCTGGCATTTCTCGGCTTTTATAATTACCCTTCTGCTTCTGTTCACTGTAACAGTGAGTCCCTGATCAAAGAAATTATGTAGAACAATGTGGCCGATTATCGACGCATTTGGTAAACCCAAATAGTCTTTGATGTAGTTTAAAAGGGACACAGTAATAGGTATGCAATACAAAGGCAATAACATGGACCAGGTCCAGCCCTCTCTCCTAAGTCTATGAAAACAACATCGAGACCACTGTTGAAATCAAAATGTTGGAATGACTGGTGAAACCACCGCTTGAAATGGATGTCTACACAAGACAGTGCTGATATAGTTGGGAGGTTTACTTAAACTCCGTACTCTTACTCAAGAAAAGGCTTAACAAAGACAAGGGAGTTTTGTGTAAAGCAAACACCAGACTTTAAGCCGCATTGTCGAAATAGACAGGTTATTACATGGACTACACTGCAGTTCATACTGTCACTTGGATAAGACAATGCAACAAAAATTGAACCATGAGGTAAATTTGTATCGTTAGTAAGATCTTAACTTGCACCCTTCAAGACTTGCCACAAATCATTTAACTACACTATCGTGTATTTTAAGTTGTTACGTCTATGTTAAGAGAAACTGCCAGCAGTTACCAAAATCTGTCATTGGAGGAAAAGTGTTTACAAATTTGAAATGGTGAGACCAGGGATGCATTATACGCGTGTTGCTAGTCATTCATCAGCTATCTTACTGTGGGAATGTTAGAAATCCCAGTTCAACTTCAAAGCAAGCTCAGAGACCACCAAAATAACTTCAATTTCAGTTTCTAAAAAAAAGTATACAAAAGTAATTGACTGAATTATTACAATACCTAGAACACCATAATGCCCCAAAATCAAACTAATTATATCTATTTAAAGTAACACATGATAACCAAACCTATTTTTCATCGCACTTTTTAAAGCACTTTAACCAATGTTGGCATTACTGCCTTTTGCTATATCAATGACAAATACATTTGAAAAAAAATATCTCCACAGTGTTAAGTTGTAGAAGCTAAATATTAACAGTGCAATAACACTACTTAGCCAACTGGTATCTAAAACAACACCTATACCAAAATGTGCCATATTGCATATGTGTATTTGTAAATGTGCCTCTCCAAAAAGGCTTCCGCCAGTAGAAATGACTCCAACAGTAAACATGGTGCAAAAGAAGTCTGAGACAGTTTAAGGCTTTCTGAGTTTCCTGAAGTGTTGTTCTCTGAGATAAAGTAATAGTGTGTCCTTTGTATCTGGACCAACAGTGGAGACAGTGGATACTCATCTTCTGTTTAACAAAACGTAAATAGACACACACACCAACACTCACAAGCAGCGCTATGCTATCCAAGCAAATACTCCTGTCAAGAATAATAGGACGACTACAATTCATCATGTATTAATAGCATCTGAAAGATATATTTCTACACGTTAAGCTTAAAGCTTAAATATTTATATATACATATATATGCATTTGCAGCAGTCTCAGTCGAAATATCACCCTGTATCACAGGTCAACATTTCATGGATAAGAGGAAGCTGTTCTAGACTTGAAGATAGCGTGCAAAAGGGTCCTTATTTATCAAAACTTGTTCTGTTGTATATAGTTACATAAAAAATATGGTTGACCTGCATTTTGAATGCTGAGTTACACAGACAAATACAATATTGCAAAACATAATTAAATCACTAAAATAACTAATTCCATTTAATCACAAAAAGTCAAACGAAAAAAAGAATGGAATGTGCAAACTAAAACTGAGAATGTGGCAATAAGCCTAGCGCTAAGACATTTCTAGTCATTCCCTAACTTGCTAAGCCTCTACCTAACATCACAAAATAGCTGAGTAAAAAAAAAATAAGCCGCGTACAAAGAACCATAAAACAGAGGTATAGGAACCGTATCAAGACATGACAATATTTGGCGGATGAGTGTGTTTATGTAAGAGTTGCATGAAAATCCCTGCATACGTGAACGTTTTCTGTTAGATTTCTGAGAAAATGAGGTTGACGGTTAAGTGGAAGTGGTCTCTTCATTGTTCTGGTTGAATAATTATGAATTTGCCCGCTTCTGTCTGTGTGGCTGGTGGCCCATGAGCCAGTGGGTATATTTGCAGTAGGTGAATTTGGGGACCACTCCTAACTGCAGATGACTCCGGAACTTAACGAAGACGGGGTCACCCCCCTCGGTTACTCTGCCTGCCCAGTGATAGAGGGAGGGGGAGCCCCCTTGTTGCGCGTCAGCATAAAGGGCTGGAAGTCGGGGTGTCTGCGGGCGTGCTTGATCAGGTGGTCGCTGCGCATGAACCGCTTGTCGCACAACGGGCAGAGGAAGCGCTTCTCACCCGTATGGGTGCGGGTATGACGTGCCAGTTCGTCTGAGCGGGCAAACTTCTTCTCACAGTCGGGCCAGGTGCAAGGAAATGGCCTCTCACCTTGAAGTGGGACAAAGGAAATTAGATTGGCCTCTTTTAGAATTAGAAGTTGAATACCTTGTACAAAAGTTGTACAGACATTTTTTTTAAACAATTGGGAGTTATTGGTTCTAATGAAGCATTTCAATATTTTGTGGATGAAACGTTTCCTAGAGTTTACATAAAATGGCCATCATAAATAAGCCTCGTCCAACATCATCAATTCTGTTGGCAGTCTGCCGAGTCTCTGGCAGTCAAAAAGCAACTTAACACCATATGTAAAAAGTTTTTAAGTTAAGGGAAATTCGCGGCCTGCTATCCATAACGACTCTAAGCACTACAGTTGAGACAACCCAGAGGATGCTTGCAGAAAGGCCTGGGTTTTCACACTGAAGCTATGCTACCACGCAGTCTCGTTTGTGGGCGTTCCTTTGCCACCATGTTTCATTCAGCCTAGTTTCCGGTTCTTAATCCGTTAGCGCCTGTCCAATGACCCTGATCAAGCCCCAATCGTATATTTAGTTTGACTTGTTTACGCTTCTGCGGACCCAGTTTAGGGTAACCAGCTGAGTATCAGCACATAATTACTACAAGGTAGCTACTGTTTTTCACACTGTAGCTTCATCGCGACTACAGACATGAGATACGAGGAAATTCGATATAGAATATGACTAGGTATTGCAAAATATCAAGGTTGTCTGCGCAAATTACCGAAATGTTACACCCAATTCCATGTCCATTTTGTATGCAAATCTGGTGTCGATGAAGATTTTCGTCACAGTACTATTTGTCCTGCCCCATTCTTTTGTTCGTTTACTTCTTTGTCACGAACCCTAGTTTGGAGAGTTTTCCCCCTTTTCTTTTGTCTGGCCGAGTATTGTACTAATCTCGCGGGTAAAAGGCAGATTGGCAACACCCACCCACAAGTCATCTGTGTAAAGAAAATGTTCTTCCTATCATCGAGAATACGATAATAACAGTTGGGAGGCGTAACACACTTGGGTGCAAGCAAGTAAAAAAAACTTGAACAAGAGACACACATGAACAAAGATTATCAACTGAGGCCATAAACTCAATCGTTACTCATTAAATATTAAGCCCCTGACATCAATTTAAAAAGTCACCTGTATGGGTTCGAATGTGAGCCTTGAGGTGAGAAGATTTCCCATAAACTCTGTCACATCCGTCAAAAGTGCATTGGTGTCGCTTCACAGGGGACCGCGGCGCCCCTCCTCCCCACTGTTGTTGAGTAGCATTGTACTGTCCGGGGACCGGAGTAGCAGAGGGGGTCATGTTAGGTGTAGTCGAGTCAGACAACGTGGTATAGCCGCTCTCCCCACACGAGGAGTTGCTGCTTTCAGAGTAGGCCGACATGGGGCGAAACTTGCCGTGGAGGTTGGTAAGGATTGCAGCCACGGTCATCATGTTAGTCCCCTCTAGCCTTAGCGTCTCGCTCACCTCCCTGTCCTCGTTCGAACCTTCGGGCTCCCCAGGAAGCAGGCCCTGAGGAGGGGGCAGGGTGGCGGGGACAACCGGGGTGGGTCTGTGTAGGACGGGACCACTTGATATGGAGACGAGACATTCGGCAGCGAAATAATCGGAATAGGCAATCACCGACATATTTAACTGTTGGTTTCTGCTAGCTTGTGGGTTTGAATAAATATCCGCTTTCTTTAGAGTACCTCGATAATGACTCCTATCACTTTTAGTGAAATGAACTCGATGAGCCCAGCTTTTCCTGTTAAACGCTCTTTACTTTCATAAAGTAATTCGATTACCGTAATCGAAAAGATCAAATTACATCAAACAAAAAAACAAGAATTTTCGTGTTCTTCTACCTTCAGTCCATGCGTCCTCACATCGCCCGACTGTTCATTGTGTCTGACTGAAAAGCCGGTCAAACCCTACGCCCCCCTGTTCAGAGCAACACGCAGACACTGACGTTGCATGCTGACGTATGGCACGCCACGGGCGTGGACCGCCACAGCTCTTATTATAATCTACATCGTGGAAACCAAAGGCGGTGGCTAGCGCGTGCGATGATGGGGGGAAGGAAGGCCTCAGTTCTTGAGGCTAGGAAGTGGCACCGTGATAAGTAGGTCACATCTTGTCTCCTCATCTTTTCAGTTTCATTAGCCCCCGAGTGCCAAAACACATATTTTAAAAATATAAGCATCGAATCAAGATGCTCTGTAAAATCGTGTGGACTAATATGGACTGAGGCTGTTATGCCTAGCAAAGTCAAATCCTTTTAATTTTAAGTTTGCAAAACAATTGAAACACTAGATGTCTCTCTTTCCCTGTACTGGATTTGTTCTCCCAACGTGGAGCCTATTTCTCCTATATTTGTTTTGCGTGTACATTAAGAGTTTATTATTATGAACACTACCTGTAGATCATGGAATGAATAGATCAAGGCCATAACACGAAAGAGGTCCACATTAGCAAAATTATATGTTTTTGGTCTTTCCAGTTGTTGATTTGTTTTATTTTAACTCCTATATATGTTCAACAAATTTTGAAGAGTGTTACTATATGATACACAGTGTGTAAAGAGAACCAAAATACAGTGTCAATCTGTTTATATACAGTGAAATACAATAAATTTAATTTGCTCTCCAGGTCAGACCCCTGACTTTGGCCAGCAAGAAAGTATAGGAAAGGGTCTCCTTCTGTAGGGCCCACTGGGCCCAGTGTTTTGTCAAGTGATTGGCTCAGGGGATGTTTGTAGCTCCAGCTTGGAGGGTATTTCCTGATTGATGCCGTGAGCGGTATGGGTCACTGTGGCCAGTCCATGCACAAGCATAGGCCATTCACTGGCTGTGAACAGTTGCCTGTTTTTCAGCCCAACTTCTTACATGTGGAATCTTTTGGAAGCAAGCGGCCGGCAGTGACTCAAGGCTGCCATGGCCATCTCCTTGTTCTTTTACTCTGTCTCTGCGTGCTTTATATGGGTCTCATTCTAGACAGTGAGTGGATTTCAAGGTTTATTTATTGCATTCATTAAGTGCTGTTGCCATCTTTTAACCTGAAGTGTTACCCTTATCGACTGTCTAACTGGTCAATATAGTAGAACCGTGAGAATAAAACCACCAATTCACAAATTGTCTTGGCGCATTGAATGGATATTGTTTAAAGGGTGTCCCTACTAAGTTCGGCGTTTCAGATTTTTAACTATTGGTTTCACGTAGGAAGTGATGGCTATCAAACAGACGACCCCACTCTGTGACTCAAGTTGCGTTGATGACGGTAAGGGGACAACATTGTACCAATACTTGGTTTTTAATGCCTTTTGTTTAAAATTGTCTGCTGGTTGGCTATGTTAACAAACATTTATGTGACACAAATAATAATTGTGCTGTGTGGACTGGCAAGTTAAAACATTTGTACCTATTTCATTGGTTCCTGGACAATCTATTAGTTGCCATGTCCCGGGAAGCGGGCTACCAGAGGGGGATGAGGTACACCTACAGGTACACCACCACCATAGCCACCACCCTGCACGGCTCTAACTCTGGTAGGAACGGGATGGCTCTGGACTGTGTGGTGGACATCGATGTGGTCGGCAAGTGTCAACTCATGCTGCAGGTTAGTGTTTCGACTTGGTGGTTTATGTGGTATTGTGGAAGAAACAGAGTCTTCAGGTTCTTTTAGTATGTAACATCAGGTTGTAAGAAATTATTCAGAGTTACATCATAACACAATCCTGGACAAAGGAAATATGTCTCGTTTGTCGATGGGCCTCCTTTAAACAACACTACTCGATGATAGTGGTTCACTACCTAGGTGGAGAGCCCTGCACCAGAGTCTGCACAGAATACTTATACCCTGGCAACAGCAACACAATCCTGGCTTAGTATAAACAGGTGATAACAGAATTGAGTGAAACAGTCACAGTTTGAACCCTTATCAACTGACCAGACATGGTGGTACCAGTATTCCTAGAACACGCGTAATATGATTAAGTCACTGTAATAACTGATATGGCAATCAATAAACAACAATTATGCAAATCATAATATGGCAATATATGATTCTTTCAATAGTATAATACTATGTTCCAACTCTATTTTTAGTGTGTGTTTTTTGAATTGCTTCCCCAGATTAGGAATCCTCAGATAAAGCGCCTCTCCCCTCAAAAGGAGCATTCTGTGCAGCGCCTAAAGAGTTTAAGGCAAGGGATTCATGATTGCTTTTTTATTTTCCATAAAATGCCTATTTTTCATGTCTGTACCTTGACTATTGTGTGAGATTATTTCTTTATTCTTATAGAGTCAAACCCAATTGGAATGTTGCGACTGTTTTCTTTCTAAACGTGATACTGTGTTCGGACCGGCGTTTAGCCTAGGGTCAAGGGGTCACGGGGGGGCTCAGCTGATGTTTTTGTTTCTCAGGGAGGCACTAGAAAAAAGTCGCCTCAAGTTCTCCCTCCAGGACGGAAAGGTTACGTCCCTCTGTGTGCAGGAGGGTGAGCAGGTGTGGACCCTGAACCTCAAACGAGCCCTACTGAGCATGCTCCAGACCTCCCGCACCGGCCGCAAAACAGAAATAGTGAAAGAGGTGAGACTCAAACCTGTGTCATTCTCCAATTTAGAATGACCATGACCCTGGATACTTGATTATATATGTTCTGATTAACATCATTGGTTGACTGCTGTGTGGTTACATTATCCACTTCTCACTACATGACAATCATTTACATTATGGTCTGTAATGAGTACTTTAGTTTAAAAACTGTACAGTAACACTGTTTTACTCCAGAGTTTCCCAGCTGTTCCTCCAAAGGTGTACTGTTTTCGATCAAGCAGCCCTGATATTGTGATCTTGACATTTCCCCAGACGGATGTGTATGGGACCTGCAGTAGCTTCTATGAGAGGAGAGGCTCTGTGCTGGTGAAGACCAGGGATCTCACTCAGTGCCAGCAGCACAGACTTGCTGACTTTCTGGCCACATTCTACGGTCTGACTGAGGACACTGTAAGCTCTCTCTCTCTCACTCTCTCTCTCTCTCTCTCTCTCTCTCTCCTCTCTCTCTCTCTCTCTCTCTCTCTCTCTCTCCTCTCTCTCTCTCTCTCTCTCTCCTCTCTCTCTCTCTCTCTCTCGCTAACTGTCTGTCTCTCTCTCTCTCTCTTTCTCCTCTGTCTCGCTCTCTTTCACTCTCTTACTTTTACATTCTCTGTCTACTCTACCTTATCATGCTTTGTCTTACCTTTCTGTCAAAATTATGTTGAAATTGCAATGTACTTCTGAGATTGGGAGTTCCCCCTTATACATATATATTATATAGTTATTTAGTTATATTATATTATATATTTAGACTTAATACATTGGCAGTGATAAACATTGACATTTAATGTTAAGGTTTTCCCTTTTTATCATTTCCAGACAGTGAACTCAAATCTCCAGTGTACCCAGCGGCAAGGAACGGTCATGGAGGAAGTTAACTGCATCGAGAACATCTCCGTGACAACACTGTCAGGGACAGCTGGCGTGGTGAAGACCCAAACGGTCTCCAGTCTCATCCTGCTCCGAACCCAACCAGGGATGCCTACTGGATTAGGTAAGTATTTTCCCTGCTTTGACCTAGTGTACCTTCTCTTGTATCTGATTGAATAAATAATATCTTAATGACATTTTCTTTTGGCCTATGCTCTGACCAAAGACAGTATTATTATGCTGCATTCATTGTTACGGTCTGTAAAATTATAGGCACTACTGATACATATATTCATGCAGACACATATTGCCCCTCTACGTGTATTCAGGCAGGTGTAACTTCCTAGGTTGTGTTCTCCATCTTTTGTCAGGTGCTCTGGTTGCAGGGGTGCAGACGGACCTACAGTTTGAGGTGGAGGGGACAGAGGCTACGATCCACGGCAGAGCGTCCATGCAACGGGAGGCTAGCGGACACAGTGAGGAGGCTGTGCGGTCTCACCAATGGTCGACAACAGGTAGGACTGGACCTTTTAGGCCTTCCACACTGCGGTTTAAATCTAAAGCGTCTTGTGTTTCAAACCACATCTTTGAAGGTGTTATTATGTGTAAGCAACTGGGCCGGCTTGTTCAAAAGTGGTCTGACCATTGAATAATTATGACCAGCAGATTACAAATGGCTATCACACTGTCAGTGGCATCATTGTAGAATTTGAAAACTCATCCACAAAGTTAGATAGCTTTTAATTTGATTTCTCCCTTAGGGGAACTTATTAACTGGTTATCATTTCAATGATCGCGGAGTCGATCTGTGTTATGTGGTCCTCACTTTTAAAGTGATAGTTCAACATTTTGGGAAATAAGATATGCCCCAATGTACCCCTAGTCAGACGAGATGTAGCAAGGCTACTTTTACGATTACCCGTAACTAACTCAATACTGGACGCACGGACATAAAATGTATATCAATCGTCTCGTCTGACTAGGGGTAAGTTGGGACATATCTTATTTCCCAAAAGGTTGAACTATCCCTTTAAGCTTGAGTTGAGGTTAGAAGTCTGGCCCACAAACAATTACAGTAGATTAAATATTGTTTAAAATATATCGTCTGTTTTAAGTAAGATCAGTAGATTAACTCTTCTTTCTCCTGAAAATGTTTATATTTGTCCGTGAAGTATCTAGCAGTACATGAACATGTTAATGTTTGATTCACTTTAGATATCCGAACAGTTCCTGCATTTGGCTTTCCAGTTGAGAGCTCTATCCCTCCCACAGCTGAAGAAGCTCTGGCAAGAGGCCTCCTTCAAGTGTCGAAATGATTGGTCAGTTGCCCTGAACGTCAATGTCAATCAACTCTCCCCTGCAGTTTACAGACGTTGTTCTTTATCCTTAATTAGAACTTTTAAGATGTTAGAACCTCACTTTTGCTGCCTTCAGCCTCGATGACCTCATTATATAACAATTCATCTTGACACTGTTACTGTTACTTGTTTACACTGTGTGCTAGCATGCATGTCCTTGTGTGAGCACATGAGCCGCTATAGGACCTTTGTTTATAAACTCTAACGTGTAAAATACTCCACGTGCTTGGTTTTAAACAATGAGCTGTATGTCTTTGGGACGGACAATTTTCTGCTGCACTCCTCCCAGAGACGATACTATTAAAACGCCCCTAGCTAAATAGGACTTCTCCAAATGGTGATTTAAATCTAATGTGATAGGCCTTATGTCGGTTTTGTGTACTGATATTGAGCCACATGTATGTATACCAGTGTGTAGCCATGCCTAGAAATCCCTTACAGACCATAGATTCAAGGGGATCACTGCCTCTGCTATGACTAACAGACACTGTACTATGAAGCCCGTCCGGATTACTGGATCACCTTTCTGTTGTATCTGTCATCGTGCCAGGCAGCCTCTTTTGGACGCCCTGCCAGCCTGTGGTTCTGAAGCCTGTTACCTCCTGCTGACAGGGCTGGTGCAGGCCAGGGAGCTAGAACAGGACCAGGCCCACTCCTACCTCACCACCCTCTCCCTCATATCCCACCCAACTCCTAAGATCATCGGTTCCGTCAATGTAGGACCCATTGTTCTTCTCTTCATCGGTTATCTGAATGTGTCCGATGGGCTCGTCGCGTTCAATTCAACAGCTCCATGTATTCACTCTTTAGATGAAACATGACTCATGAATGTTACATTCAAACGTTTTAAATGTCTTCAAGTTGGCTTTAACTAGGCATGACAGCTTCATACAGAAACCGTTTGGCCAATTGTCCATAAGCCCATAAGTAATCTACACAAAATGGTTGTCACATACATTTTGTCTAACCCTCAAACCTAGGAGCTGTTGGAGGAGCCTGAGGTGCGGGCCAAGGCCTTGTTGGTGGGCTCCTCACTAGTCCACCTGGTGTGTCAGAGGGCCCAGCCCCCCTGTGGTCTACTCCCGCAGGTCAAGGCCTTTGTCCAGGCCCTGGAGGACACCCTGGGAGAGGGTTGTGAAACGGAGGAGCAAGGCACGCAGACAGAGGTACATTTCACAAGGAATGATCCCGTGAACCGTTACGCTATATTAGAGTTTAGTGACCGGCCAGGATGTTGGTGAAGGGGAAGACGACACTGATGAACATGTACTATCGAACCTTATCACCCGTAGCAACCCCTTTTAAAATGGAGGACATTGAAGTGATGACGTACTTGAAGAAAGTTCCAGTAATTTAAAATGATTTGAATGTCCCCATTACAGCTTCTCTATGCTTTGAAAGCGGTTGGGAACACAGGGCAGTCTGCTGCGGCCCTTGCCCCCCTGTTGAACCGCTGTGCCCAGGATCACTCCACTGCCCTGGAGCTGAGGCTGGCTGCCATTAAGGCCTTCAGGCGGATGCCCTGCTCGATTGATGTGAGTTCAGCTCAGAATAAATCAGCTAAATGTTACGCTGTAGTCCTGATATAGTTTAGTGGGTATGGCTCCCATAATTAGTATTGAGGACTAATTAATGATTTAATTCTTTTGCG
The DNA here is from genome assembly GCA_017639675.1 of Aplochiton taeniatus. Taxonomy (NCBI): domain Eukaryota; kingdom Metazoa; phylum Chordata; class Actinopteri; order Galaxiiformes; family Galaxiidae; genus Aplochiton; species Aplochiton taeniatus. The sequence goes on from CM030189.1 coordinate 10,757,942, forward strand.
GACTTTGGAGTAATCTGCACCGGAACCTTCATGGCTTTGTTCCTCTGTTGCTTTGTCTTCCATTCATCCTTTCTCAATAAAGAAAAATGCTGAAGGATGGGCAACTGCCTACTCTCCTAACAGAAACTACACACATAGCATGTACAATTTTAGAAAACGGGTCATTATATTCTTTTAGAATTGAGTGTTACTCTATTTTATGTGATGAAATAATAACTGTGCCAACGTAATTAGCTTTTTGTCAACTGCGGTTACTTCAGAATTGCGGAGGTGCAACTTAGAAAACAGAAAGCCAGAGAAATACAGCATTGATTTACTCAAACAGATCTATTTTGATCCTTAACCTTTGTTGACGTCAAAATTAGGAAATGTCCTTTTCATTAGTCTAGTAAGAATGCCGACAAAGTGTAGGCAATAACAATCAAGGGCATGTAAGGTGGTAACTTTCCATAGCGTTTCCTTTATGCGTCCGATGTCTTCATCGTTGGATAGCAAGAGGCGATAATTGGACCATGATGAGGTGAGAGGGAGGGTGTCAGGTGATTGACGGCCTATTTCCTCCCCAGAGAGGCTCGATGCTGCAGCTGTATCGCTCTCCCCAGGAGGACCCCGAGGTTCGGATTGCTGCATACCAACAGCTCATGCGTTGCCCTGACCCGGACTTTCTTCGGCTGGTGAAGATGACTTTGAGCAATGAGACTTCCAGCCAAGGTCTGAATTGGGGCCAGTTGGATTGGATGTCCTTAAAGCCATCAAATGCTCATTCAAAATTAGTAATGCAAAGTAGATATTTCTTTTTTTGTAGAATTGTCAGGGTATAGTGAAGCTAAATAATATAATTAAATTCTACTCAAGATAATCTGATACACACAAATATAAGTTATTTACTAATCCTATAACTATTATTTTAGATGAAAAGGATTTATTAGGAGCTGTCTAAGCATTATGGATTGATTCTGTCACTGACATTTCAGTGCATGTTTTGAAAGGTTGACCACTTTTAACACTTATTTTGACTTATTGCTGTTTGACTGGTAAAACTCTCTCTAGCACTGCAGCTACAATTTGCCATCTGTCAGAAGCTATGCCAACCTACTCGTATTTCACATTTTTGTCCCATTCAACGCCGTAAATATAAAACATATCCCAGCATTTGTAGAGACTTAGAAGTAAAGATAGACTGATAGAGCCGGGATATTTATTTTTTAACCTTTGCCTTGACTTTACCTTGAAAGAAGTACCCTAGGTATGTAAATATGTATCATTCAGTGCCTTTTCTTTCAAGTGGGGTCCTTTGTTTGGAGTCATCTGACTAACATCCTGAGGACGGAAGATCCCTTGAAGCAAACCCTGATGGAGGCACTACCTGATGACATCATCAGCAAAGACTTTGAGGCAGAGCCTTGGAAATACTCCTCTTATTCAGACTACACGCTGGACTCGGGTAATCACGGTGGTGGGGGTACTATTAAGTCATTCATGTTTGTCTGTTTAGGCACGTAGTGTCCACCTATTCCCATTTGTATTGGTTGAAGTGGTTAATTAATAGTTTTGTATTTGTGTGTGTGTGTGTGTGTGTGTGTGGGGGGGGGGGGGGGTGTTAAGGCGCAGGGCTAGCAAACATGGAAGGAGCCCTGGTGTTCTCCCCCAAGTCCTTTATACCACGTTCTGCCATGGCCAACTTGACAGTTTATGTCCATGGTAGAGCATTCAATCTTCTGGAGGTGAGTTTGGACACCAACTCTCTGTATGTGTTATTAGAGATAGTGATTAATTTAAGCCTAATAGGTTGGAGTTTCTTTTAGCAAACAAAAACTGCCTTCTTTCGGTAGGTGGACCTTCGCGTTGAGGGCCTTGAACCTCTCCTAAAGGACATATTTGGTCACCAGTCTACCTCATCTAATGTGGAGCCAACCAGTGATGATGGACCAGAGAGGAGGGGGGGGGAGGGGGAAGGAAAGAGCATGACTGGCAAAGATGGCTGTTCACCCAGCATGCAAAGTTACTTGAGCCAAGCAAAGAACATGGTGAGAACTTGCAATTAAAGACACTATTGTATCACTGTAGTTGCGGACATTTTAGACATTGATGGGACAAGGGATTTATGAACGGAATACCTGGCTTCATGTAGTGTTGAGCTCTCTCTAAGATGGCTGCCTAACCGTGTGTCCCCCAGTTTTCAGGAAGGAGGGGGGACGTGAAAGCAAACAGGCCGCGGTGCTGGGTCAGCGTCAAGGTGTTTGGGAACGAGCTGAGCCTGTTGACCTGCGATGACCTCTACGCTCAAGTGAACCAGCTGTCTCTCACTATGGCCGGAGCTGCTGTCAAACTGCTTAAGGTAACCCGGGGTCAAGCCCAGAGTGATGAGAAACATAACTGGTATTTTCTTTGTGATCTACGATGAAGACCATAACCACTGGTAACCGTGGTAACCGTGTGCCTCAGGGTCAAGAGGTGGAGCTCAGCCAGCGGGCAGTGTTGATGACAGAGGAGCTGGTGCTGCCCTCTTTGTCTGGCCTGCCCTTTCGATTGGCTGTCAACATGACCGCCCTCCTGTCAATCAGCCTTAAGGGTAGTGCCAACTACAGGAGCTTCTCCCATTTCTCCTTGGCCGGCTACATCAAACCCAAGTAAGTTTGGGTTTCTTCAGCATTCCTACAAAAGGACACGTAGACAAATTATTTTAAGCCCCTTTGAATATAACTCCTGTACAATGTGTAAATGTAAAGAATGTAACTAACATGATGTATTGTCAAGATTTAGTAAAAAAAAAAGAGTACTTTTTATTTTTAGGTTGCTTAATTGTGCCTGTGTGTGTGGCGCTCGTGTCCTAGTGCCTATGTAGGCCTGTCAGCCAGGATCGGGGTGGACAGTGCCCTTGGCCGGGCTGGTGTGGAGTGGACTTCAGAGCTCAGGACCTCCAGCAGCCTGGACGGCAGCATCCATCTCCAGGAGGGTCGTGACCTTAGGGTGACCCTAAACACACCTGAGGACCTCATGGATGTCGTCTCTCTGGGGTGAGCGCAACATTTCGATAAACCTTTTCAAAATCAGCAACCAGAACATTTTAAAAAAGCGTTTTATTTACAATCCTTTCAGCATAGTTATCACTAGTGTATCACGCAATAGCGTCACAAAACAGTTGAACCCGAGTACAGGGAAGAGGCTCCTTTATTCTAAGGCTCTGGTAACGAGTAAATTAGAATACGAAAAGATTACTCACACAATGTGAAGAAAGAGACTCAGAACAATCTTTTCAAGGGAGGGGATTCAATCACAGAAGAACATGTACTGGCAACACAAGGATTAAATATAGGTAGTTACAGGTTATAACAATATTTAGACACAATAATGAACCGTACGGGAGGTGCGCTGGATCCGCTGTCTGGTAGGATGCGGGGCAACTCTGGTGGACGGAGCAGGCTGGCTGATGGGATAGAGTACTGAGCCTCAAGTTTTTCAAAAGACACACAGTATTTCCCTTTGTGACAAACGTGGATAAGAAGTAGGTAATAGAATACCTAGTCCAAAGCCTTGACCCTCTGAACTTCTCTGTCATCAAGAGTAGGCTCAGAGCAGTCCACTGAAGAGGAGTGGGATGGGTTAATCCTTTAAAAAGGATTTCAATAATACCATTGACAGCTTGGAACTGCTGGGAAACTTTAGACCTTTGGAGACAAGATGTCTTGCGAGATATTGACCTGATATTGGACAGAAATTGAGATTCATTCAAATGATCTCGGCATTGTGCAGATGAAGTTCCAAGAGGTTCAAACGTTTCCAGAAAATCTCACTCAATGCTTTTTTCTAATAAAAAAGTCTCCGTTTACTTTTGATTTATATTTTGCCAATTGTCAGATCACCCGACAACCGTTATTGTGTATGATGATTTGAGAACCAGTCCGAGCTTTATATCCTGGAAAACACTATCCCTAACCCTAACCCTAACCCACAACCGTCATTGTATATGATGATTTGAGAACCAGTCCGAGTTTTATATCCTGGAAAACACTATCCCTAACCCTAACCCACAACCGTCATTGTATATGATGATTTGAGAACCAGTCCGAGTTTTATATCCTGGAAAACACTATCCCTAACCCTAACCCTAACCCACAACCGTCATTGTATATGATGATTTGAGAACCAGTCTGAGCTTTATATCCTGGAAAACACTATCCCTAACCCTATCCCTTACCCTATCCCTAATCCTATCCCTAACCCTATCCTTAACCCTAACCCTAACCCTAACCCTATCCCTATCCCTAACCCTATCCCTTACCCTAACCCTAACCCTAACTCTAACCCTAACCCTAACCCTTACCCTTACCCTAACCTTATCCCTATCCCTATCCCTATCCCTAACCCTGAGCCTAACCGTAACCGTAACCCTTACCCTTACCCTATCCTTATCCCTATCCCTATCCCTTACTCTAACCCTAACTCTAACCCTATCCCCAACCCTTTTCGCTGGTGTCTCACATGAGACGAGGGAAGAAGCAGAAAGACGGTGATACCAACCAAATACAGAATGTTTCACCCCAGTTTTATAGTTGTTTGTTGTTTTTGTAAACGTAAGGAAAAACATGAATTACCTTAAGAGGTCATTTGTCTGGTTCATAGAGGTTTAGATACATATTTGGGTAAGCTGAAGTAAAGACCTTACTGTACAAGCACTGTACAGCACTGTACAAGCACACTAACATTGTTTTGAAACCCAAAACGTACAAGTGTAGTATACATTATACACGGAAATTATGTTTTTGTGTGACAGCTCCAGGGTATTCCATTTGAGTGGTGACCATAGGGAGGAGATGAAAGGCCCAAAAAGTCGCATGGAGAAGACCACCTGCACACCAAAGGCCTGTAAGTCCTGAGCAATGTAAAACTCAACACTGGTTGAGCTGGTCTGGTGAGGAAAAAAACAACTGTGCTATGTAAGAGGATAAAATAGGATAAGATTTTGCGTTGCTCCTCCCAGGGTCAAAGGTGGTGGGGTGGCAGCTGTGCTCCAATGTGTCCTATCCTTTATCTCCGGGTGGGATTAGCCTCCCCCCTCCTGGACCGGTCTACCTCTCCCTCAGGCTACTGAAGCTGGATAGAGGACTGAACCATTATCTGCTGGAGGCAGCCTACACTTTGCTGTTACAGGTGACTGACACTCACTCTGGAAATATTCTTTCTTGTGGTTTGACACAACATTGCTGGTCCAGCAGAGTGCTGTTATCTAGAACAATCTACGGTAACACACAAAATTACACACAAAAAAGTTACAGGTTAAATGCTATGCTAGTTATGTAGGGTGCGTCTTCTTGGCCTATTGTTTATGGGTCTACTGTGCATTGCAGAGGGGCCGGTGGCTCCCCCGAGAAGCCTCCCTCCACCTCCTCCTGGCCACCCCCCAGTCCTCCATTCCCAGGGACATGTCTCTGGACCTGGCTCTGAACCCCCACCGGCTGCTCTTCAAGATCACCCACCCCCTCAAGACCATCCACATACATGGTCAGCTCATGGTCAACCTATCCTAGAGAATAGTACTGTCATGTTATATTATGTTTGACTCATTTTCTCACAATAAAAACTCGACATCTGTTGAGCCTTCTCGAGATGTTGTGGGCTAAATTCAACGAAACATCCAGGAAGAAAGGTGCCCACTTGAAAACCCCAATGACATATCTGCTGTCAACCCAAATCCTTTCTAAACATTGCTCTCTGAGGTGCTCATCTTGGATGATCACATAACAGAGAATATAACACCGTGTCCTGTGTATTTTGAAGCTGTGGTAATGTCTTTTGCAGGGCAACTTGGACATGAGAGAAACATTCAAACAGGAAGGCTGGAGCTTCTTATTGACAATGTTTATCTTTACTACATTATGGTAGGCATGTTTGCCAGACTACAGCACACATACTGTACATACTGTATATGCAGGTTTTCTGTTTCTTGATCATTGAAATCAATTTCTTTTTCATTCTGCTGAGATCCAACAATTTGTTGTGTTTGGTACATCCAGGGTTTGATTGACACGCAGAACCTCCAGTCAGAGCAGAGACAGCGGTACCACCTGGAAGCCAAAATGGCTGCTGACGGACGGCCGATGGTCTTTGCGGCCAACATCACACGTGGGCTTGGCAGAAAGACTAGCTTGTCTGCCACTTTGAAGAATGTATTCAAAGAGACAGCTTCGTTCTCTGGTATTAGGAAACGGCATTAACACTGGTTAAATATATTAAATATATTTAGATCTAAACAAATCACAGCATGCTCAGTATTCAATGGGTCATTTCTGGAATACATTTTTAAATGACTTTCAAATGCAAATCTAATACTATGAGCCACTGTTTCAGAATATGTATTGCACATGTACTGTATAGACCATGCAACGATTCTTGAGACATATGGAATGAATGAGAAGGATATTTGCAACTCTCTAACGCCATTAAAGTTCAAATAATTTTTTTTTATGAGCTAACCCCTAAGCATGTAAAGGTCTTATTTTAAAAGCATTCTTTCTTCGCCTCCAGTTGCCCTTGAACGCAGCCTTGACGACAGGCACCGGCAGTACTCTGCGGAGGCGGAGCTACTGCTACCAGGTGTGATTGGCAGCAGGCTCCTAGGACTGATGAAGCAGCAGGGCCAGCAGTGGAGCTCCTCCGTGAGGCTCAAGTACGGCCTGGGAGGTGAGCTCGGGCTCTGAGATGCTTTCACTGTGTTTTTTCTGACGGGGGTTGAAACAGTTTCTTATTCGAATAGATGATCTTGTCTAGTGAAAGACCGCCATTAGCGACCTTTGTTGACCTTTGACCTTCAGGGGATGCGCGCCACCTGCGTCAGGAGTGCTACATGTCTCAGAATCTGAGGAGTGAGAGGAAGCCCAACTTGACGTACGGCATGGGGGCCGAGCATGAGTTTTACTGTTCCCACACAGCCTCCATTAACCACAAGGTAACGTGTCCCTTGAAGGGTTCGGATGAGGTCTGGGACTTCTACACACAAAACATTTGTTGTTATTCCTTGGTTTTGGTGTCAGCCCCGTTTTACTAGTCACCATCATATAGGACAATGCGATAAACAACGTTAATTTTATTCAAGTATGAATTGAATATAAAAAAAAAGTACCTGTTACCGCCAGGAACAATTCCAACATCCTTATTTCCAGCTTTATTTTTCCCCCCTCTGCTGTAAATGCAGATCCAGTTGAGACATGAAGAGAGCCCAAGCCTCATCAAGTCCAGTCTGGAGGTGAGCTATGGCAAACACTGGGATGAGATCAACAACAAGCGCCGACTGCTCCTCAGTCAGATGTTCAAGAACCAGTCTCGACACAACCACACTAGCTACGCTCTGGAGGTAAGGGATCAATAGGTGTTTGTTTATCAATGCATCCTCTTTCTTTTTCTCATCTTGTGACTGATGGAAACACTATTACGTGTATACCCCTGGACATTTTACGTACACACCGCATGAAAGAAAATGTTAAAGAACTAATACAGCTGGGAGTTAAATGTAAGATAAAACAATACAAGAATTATGATAGCATTTAACAGAAATGGGAAATGTAAGTGAAAAATAGAGGCAATAACAATAATAATACAGTAATAATATATGAAAATGAAATTACCTGTGTTTTTTTGGAATAATATTTAAACAACATTTCATCTAACACTTGAAATCTAATTTTGATCAATACGTTTCTAAGAGGTATTGTGAAAATGTACTGAGGTGGCCAATATAACGTCAACAGGTAGACTAGGACCAGACTAGTGACCCAATGGCAAAATCCCAATGTAACTTATGCTCATCCATACTCCCATTGTTACCTCCAGTTTAGCCTACAAGTCCCTGAGAAACATCTGAACTACAAGTCTCAGCTTCTGCACTCTCACGTGAGAGAGGGTGGGTCAGAAAGTAGCACCCACCTCAAAGTGAACTACAACGACCAGATGCCACTCGTGGCTGGACTGCACTGGAAGGACACCTCAAAAGCCTTGCTCAGAAAGTGGGAAGGTAGGATAAGGGTGAACAAAACTGCAAGAGCAAACATGATGTTTACATCTTTGTCGATACCTTCTAGTTCACAGTTTCTATATTTCGCACGTCATTGGACGACCACTTCACAAAAAAGCCTCCCTACGGGTTTCTCCGCCCTGCCAGGTACATTCAACATGGATACCCCCTGGCTGTACATCTACACCGCCCACAAGCTGAGGCAGCCCCAGCGCCGCACTTTCCAGTTTACCTCGGAACTGACGGCCAGAAAATGGCTGACGGTTCGTAATCTTCTCCTGGAGGGCCTCCTCAGGGAGCGGGGCCAGGAGAGGGAGGCCCGCCTGCACCTCCACACGCCTACCACCACCTACCTTAAGGCAAGGGCGAGATGGAAATATATGATTTAAGGCCCCATGCAATCTATTTTATGGCCATGGCTTTATAGATTGTACAGCATTGGATTTTGAAAGGGGTGTAAACATGTCTTGATGAATATTAAGTTAATATGTTGAGAATGCAGAAAAAGGGATTATGTAACTTAATTGCGTTCTATGCAGTCCATACATCCGTAACTCTAGTTTGTGCAACCTATATGCTAGACAATGAATGTTGACTTGGTTAGAAGAAGGCTAATTCAGAATTGAACTTATTCGAGCAATTAATGTCACCTGACAGCTGCGGGTGCCAGATCCATTTCTCATCTGGAAACAGCTCTTCTTGGGCCTCAAACGGGCACATATATGAATCCCCGAAAGCGTAGAAATTCTCGGAAACTCTGCTCCTATTTTCTAACGTACTGGTTCTAATTCAAGGTGGGAGGATGGACCATGCGTGGCAAGAGGGCCGCCAAGGCCTCCTACAGCCTGAGCTCGGCCTGGGGTCCGGCCCTGAGAGGAGACCTTGCTCTGGAGAGCGGCAAGCACGGCCGCAGCCTCCAGCTGGCCTCCAGCTTTGGCAAGCAAAACCTCAGCCTCAGTGCAGCGGTCAGCTCCTTGGAGAAGGTAGGCGTAGAGGCGCTGGGTCCAAGGGAGGACAGCTGTTCTCTGTCTTCATAGCAGAATTTGACTATGTAGACCAATCTTAAGTTAAAAGTTATTTCCAACAAAGTGGATCCATTATTGGTTGATGTGTGTTTGTGTTCCTAGACTAAGGCTTTCCCATTTGAATGTGTCCTCTGAGAGAATTCGAAAAGGAAGCAGGTGATGATGAAGGTGGTCCTGTCCGAGCCTAAGATCCCGTCGATGGAGCTGGAGCTGGAGGGGTCGGTGGAGGAGCTGAGGAGAGACAGGACGATGTATCAGAAGAGAGCCACGCTATACCTCAGGTGTGTGTCCATTGCACAACATAACACTGACTTTTTAAAAATACATCAGTGATGATGCTAGTTATTGTGATGATGATGATGATGATGATGATGATGGCGGTGCGTTCTCATAGACAGCCGTTCCAGAGCTTCCTCCAGAGCCTGCTCCTCCAGGAGACCTTCACGGTGGACCTCCTCAAAGGCCTCTACCTCCTGGAGTCCAAAGCCAGCCTCTTTGGCAGCACAGACCTGGTGCACACCCTCACCCTGGGTTACCACCCACCAAGCCGGTTTGTGAGTCACGGACCGCTTCTGGTGTTGAATGATGAACCAATGTTATTCATGATTACATTTGCGATATGCAGTTTGTTCACAATAGTGTGGTTTCCACTTGCTTTCGTTTGAGCCACGATGATATAATAAAAAACATTTGTTATTATTATTTCTATTTATTTTCTTATTTATCCTTTTTTTCTATTTATTTATTTTATTTATTTATGCTCCTTATCTATAATTCTTGAACTTGGTTCCTCCATTTGTTTTTTTATACTGTTTTGTAAAGGACACATTTTCCCGCATGGGGATCAATAACTTATTAATATTCTGTTCTATTCTAACGGATCATTTCTGTCTGTCACAGGTCTGCTCTGCCCTGACCCACTCTTTCAGCTCTGCCACCATCCCCACAGACTCTGAAGTGTGCGTCACTGTCACCAGCAAAAAGGTATGCCGATATCGACATTCCCATGTGGCAGGTTATCTGCGGTCGAACGGAGATAAATGTCTTGGCTTCCCACAGAGCCAGAGGGAGCTGCAGGGGAGGCTCCGGGTGGGAACCAAGGACAAGTTCTCCTTCCACGGTCGGGTCCAGATGTCGCCGCCATCGGGAGACTCCGGGCAGCATTGGGTCAGGGTCCGAGCCAACTTCACCAACCTTCTGCAGGTACACCCCGGATCTCAACGGGCTTGGCCCCCCACGGGTGGAAAGCCTGGCGTTTGCCTCTCAAGACTGGGTGGAAGATGGGAACACCCCACCACGATTTAGGGACTTTTGATTGACGGCTTGCTGAGGGCAACACCTCTGTCTCCGGTCCTTTGGTTGTGTGACACGTTCCCTGTTATTGGTTTCAGCTGCAGCTCCCCTCATCAGCAGTGCTGGAGGGGGACGTGTCTTGGAACCCGAATGACGACCGGGGTCTGGAGTACCTGGCCCGAGGGAAAGTGGGGATAGAGCGACAGGAGTGTCAAGTACTTTGTCATTTACAGACGCCATGGACCAGATTCGATTTCAAAGATGAATGTCAAGTCAACGTGTCCAGTGTGATTCAGTTGCTGTTTGTTTTTCTGGTCCTTTCAGTTTTTTGTCCTTCTGAACGGGTCAGCGGACACAGTGGGCCTGTATTCCTCCCTAAGTCATCCTTTCAAATCCAAGGTTCCTAAAACCCTGGAGGTAATTTTGCTCTTTGAGTCTGCATTGTGTCGAATAAAGTTGAAAATACTCTGCTTATGTCGTCCTATGGGTAGCACAGGCTTTGCATGCATATGATTAACAACCTTATTTAACCAGATAAGTCAGCTGAGAACGAATTCTCTTTTACAGTGACGACCTGGTCCAATATCGATCAATACATGCATCTAAACAAGAGAGATGATATATATATTTTTCCTTGTCTTGTTTTCCGCTTGCGGTCCAGGCCCAGGCCACTGCCCGCATGGAGCCTGCTGGAGCCCAGGGCTCGGTGTGTGTGAAGTCGGACGGAAAGAATCGAGGTCTTCTGAAGGCCCAGCTATCCCATCGGCTGGAGGGAGGAACCAGGGCCATGGGACTGAAGATGAACTTGACCCAGAGTCTGCTGCCCTCCGCCACCAGCCTGGACCTGGACCTCGCCGCCAACGTCTCCACAGAAAGGTGGCGATGCACTGCGATCTCACTGCTCTGTGTTAAACTGGTAGCCCCCTCTACAATCAGTTGCTGGTATCATTTCCACTGGGTTAAGCGGTTGGGATAGGGTTCGTATTTACCTTCCATCAGACCAAACTGAGCTGGAGTAAACCAAACTGTCCTGCTGGACGGATGGCTCATCCACGATAACACTCCACTCCATTGCTGGACATTTCTGGCTTTTTGCGTGCAGTATCAACAGACACCCTTAGTGGGAAAATGCTGTAGGCTTATCACTGGTATGGTAGGGCATAGGTTTGGACATTTTGTCCCACTATCTGATAAGTTGAACTCTGGTAAGATATGATTGTCTTCTCGTGGTTTTCTGAAGTCTTATTCCCTCTTATGGCTAATATCCACGGAGAGTTTTTCTCATCCAGTCCTTCCCTGCTTCCTTCCAGCCTCTACATGCAGGGCTCCTACAGCCAAGACGGACAGGCTCTGCTGGCCCGGCTGAGGGGCTCACTGGAGCACACCCCTGGGCTCCAGATGGCTGTCTCCGGGGACCTGAGGCACTCCCTGGCCAGCCTGGCGGCTCTGCCTCCGGACCTGGGGTTGGACGGGGCCCTGGGAACCTCGGACATGCTCACGGAAGGTGTGTCTGAAACTGCTTAATGAATGAAAAGATGAATATTGACTATTATGATAATGTAGTAGAAAGGATTCACCCGTGGTAGTTGTAGAAATATGTGTATCACGTAACTACAGAAGAAAAATGGCCCTGTTTCAAAGGAGGTTCCTGTTATTTATTTTAACACATCCTTCTGTGTGGCGTGTGCGTGTGTGTGTGTGTGTGTGTGTGTGTGTGTGTGTGTGTGCGTGTGTGTGTGTGTGTGTGTGTGTGTGTGTTGCAGCTCAGCTGAGAGTGCACGTGCAGGAAGCTGTGTACAGTGTGGAGCTGAGACACCAGGGAGATCCCAAGGCTTTGGAGGGAGAACAAGGACCAGAGGATATGTTTGGAGACCAACAGGGAGGCACACTCACGTGGCTGTGTGCCCGGGTAGGGGAGGAGTCTCTGGGCCTAAACGTCAGCCGCAGCCTGGGGGGCGGGGGGAGAGGCGGCGTCAACGGCCAGCTCTACCACTCCTCCCCCTGGCTCCACGCGACAGGTGATCTTTCTAATGCATCCCTCTCTCTTTCTCTCTCCCTTCATCTTTACCCCCCCCCCCATTCCACTTGGTTCTATTAATAAGTCAAGATTATAATCGCTGACGCTCGTGCCTCTCCATCTCACGGGCATTTTCGTCTTTTGCTTTGGCTCTTACAGTCCATTCACACAGTGATCATGCATGTTGGACGATTGTGAGAAGGTGTGATGTAGGATAATGTTGTCTGGTAGGTTATAATCGTGGTTGTAGATTGTTTTATGTACAGTGGACCGCTGTGTTGTTTGCTGAATGTGAGGATCGATCCAGTCTTTTCTAATAAGTCACCATGTTTCCAAACTAGTGGGCATTCCAGGTAACAGCAGTGTCCAGTTACGATGGGCCCAGGAGGAGGGCAGAATCTCGGGGCTGGCTAATCTCAAGACTGGGGTCCAGAGCCTGAAGGCTGAGTTTGACGGGGTCAGGACGGGCCAGACTAGCCCAAAATGGGAGTTGGCCTCCAGGCTACAGCACCAGAGCGAGGCCCTGGCTCGGAGAGGCCTGCCCACGTCTGTACAGGCCAAAGCACACTACAAGGTGCATTACAACGCTCTCAGATCATCGCTTTCTAAAGGCTATGCTCCATTGTGGAGAAACTATCTTGAACGTTCCTTATATGACATGCAATATCACTTATCCATGTCACTTTGGATAACTTAGTGGCACACTGTTCTGGGGACACCCGCCTAGGAGTGCTGTTGGTTAAAATAAATGTTTAAAAAATGGCTCAAAGTTTATTGCTAATGCTTGTCTCCTCAGGGAGAGCCTGACGGAACGCATGCCAGTCTAGACCTTCATATGGAGGAGCAGAAGAAGCTGAGCCTCCTTGTCGACACGGAAGTGACTAACAGCACTGCTAACCTCACGTTATCTCTATGGCAACAGATGGCACCGCTGAAAGGATTGATACCCTCCTCCTTAAAGGTGACAAACAGACTCACAGCGTTCTGGCCGGTCTAAAAATGCAGTTGTCAGTAGAGTGATACGGTTGTGCTTTTCATAATGGCCGGTCTATAAAATCCCTCACTTTCATGTATCTGAAATGGTCCAAACAAACCATGTGAATTTGTGACAGAGCCGGAGGGGGGGGGGGGGGGGGGGGGGGGGTGCGAGGCCTAAAGTATATGGAAATCCATTAATTCTCTGATTTCATAGGAGCACTACAGATGGTCAGAGCTTTAGCCAGTTTGGGCATTTTCTGTTCTAGCTCGAATGCCCATCCCATGGTATACACGCTGCTAAGGAATTCTGGAAGGAGTTTCAGAGTTGTTGCAGACTAGTTAGATTCAAAAATCATTGTATCCCTATGTCAATAAAACGTTCAAATAACGCCAGGGAAGAGGATTTGAGCAGATCTTGTATGCATGTGTTTATATTTTTGTACGTATTCAGAAGTGCTTTTAGGAACCTTATTGTATGTTTATATGTGTTAACTTACTAAAATTTGTGTACGTGTTTTTTATATGTAGACTGTTGGTCGGTATGGCTGCAGCGGGGTGGAAGCCTAAGCTCGATTTTCCACTTTGTGGGACAATAAAGGGAATCTTAATCTTAATCTTAATGCGCCGGTGCTTTGTGAAATTCCTATGCCTTTTTCTTTTCCATGATGGTTTCCTTGGATAAACAAACTGAGCTCACATGGGGTTATGTTTTCACAGATGAGCTGCACGGGAGACTCGTCCATTGACCGCCTCTCGGCCGAGTGTTCCGGTAGTGTGGCCAGCCGCCCCCTGGAGGTACGAGCCTTTTCCTCCCACAGAACGCACAGCCGCAGGCTCTGCTTAGGCCTGGCGATAGCCCACCCCAGCCTCCGGGCCCAGGCTAAAGGATGCTACAGTCTCATGGGCCAGGCGGAGCTCAGAGCCAACCTCAGCCACTCCTCCCGCCGACTGCTGCTCTCCCTGGGCCTGCCCGGCAACTTTAGCCTCAGGCTTCAGCTCACGCCCGGGCCTCCCAGATGGGTCCTGGGGCTCGGGTTGGAGTTGGGCCCCTGTAGGGTGGACCTGAAGGGGGGGCTGAGGTTGGAGCGTGCTGGGCTGCATGTATGGCACGGCCTGGTTGAGTATGGTGCCCCCAGTGGCTCACACAAAGCAGAGATGAGAGGTCGGGTGAGGGTTCAGGGGTGGTGTCACGTGTGGGCAGACGTTAGTGGTGCCTGGGACTCGGTCAGCACCAGCCTGGTGGCGACAGGTCGCTGTGGAGGGGTCAGTCGCCTCAGCTGGGTGCTGGTCAGGGACAGGGAGGAGGGAATCCAACCAAGCAGGACTTCCCTGAACATCCTTGGGAGAGCTGGGAAGGACAGGCTGAGGGGTTACATCGGCCTGGAGAACCAGAGGGACTCCCTCCACTGTCTGCTGTCCGTCTCGCTGAAGGAGCGGAGGTCGGAGTTGGGCTGGACCCTCCAGCACCAGTGGGCCTCCCTCGCAGGCTCCATCCCAGAGAAGGTGGACCTTCACGGGTCAGCTGAGCTCCAGGACACCTCCCTCTCTGGAGGCCTCCGGCTCTCCCTGGAAGACGGTCACTCTGCCCAGCTGGACCTCACCGCGGCCTGGGTACCTCACTTCTCTGCCAGGGCCATCCTGCAGCACAACCTGCTCCTGCTCCCCCCTGTGCGGCTACCAGAAGCGACGGTCGTTAGCGTGACGGCAGGTCTCGGTCAGGTCCGGGTGGAGCTGGAAAGTGACCTGTGCTCCGTACTGGCCCTGGGAACCCTGCGGAGGGGCGGAGGGAAGATGAGAAGGAGCTGGAGCCTCTCACTTCAGCACAGCTGTGTTCCACTGAAGGTTAGGCCGGAAACGGGGCTCGGCCTAACAGACTGTTCACGTTTCCGCACGCAAGGAAAGGAGACATCTTGAACTCCGAGATGACCCTCCATTTTCTTTTTCTGAGTACACCATCAATAACTTGATGCCTGCTCATCTACTGTATAGAAACAAATGAAACGTACACCCGTTTCAAGCATCTAGAAATGTGTGTCGTTATGTGATACAACCCTGTTACCAACTCCATAGCGTGGACTTGATATAGCTGTGTTAGATCTACAGGAACTTGGGTAAATAAAGTAAGGAAAGATGCTGTTGGTGCTTAGAGCTATGAAGCTATTCTCTAATGGGCCTTTTTACTTTTCCTTGGACACTTACATTTTTGTGTAACATCTTTTTCTTCCTCTCTTGTCTAGACCATCCAACTCCCTCCTCAGTTCTTCGTCAATGGTTCCCTGCTGCACTACGGCTGCTCCACACAGCTGGACAGCCATCTCCTTGCTTCAGGCGAGGAGTTAGGCGCCCTGAGTCTGGCCGTGTCCTGCCATCCTCACCTCAGCTTCAGGGGCTCTGGCCGACACTCCCTGGAGGGGCTCCGGGTTTGGGGCGTGCCCGATCGTGGCGCCCTGCTCCTGGCTGGGTCGACTGGAGAGCTGCCCTGGGTGGAGCTGGGCCTGGAGCTGGGCCAGTGTCACCTCAAGGCTAAGGCAGGGGAGATGAAGGCTTTGGAGTCGTCATATGCCGTAAACATCACCCACTACTGCTCTGCTTTACAGGTAAAGACGTGTGTAGTATTTACATATTAAATAGCGTATCTACAGTTCAAACCAAGCATGACCTTCTTACTTTTAGGAGTTTAGTTAGCCGAAGCAGGAACTTTTGTTGAAGCTCTGAAGCATGTTGCCGTCAAAAACCGTCCCACCGTTTGTTTTATATAATATATATTTTTTTATTTTAGTCTTGTTTCTGCCACTTTTATTTAATCATTTTATATTTACTGTTTTAGCAGTAGAGACAAGTCCTGACTTAAGCCAGCTGGAAAATTATTAAGGCTGGGATGCCAACTTTTTTTTACTATCAACATATTGTAGCCCAAACTATATATTTATCTATGTATTGTAGTTGTTATTAATGTTTAAAAAAATATATATATATCACAATTTGACACTGCACAGCTTCTTACGTTGAATTTTGCCTCTCCCGTTAGAAAGTCTAGGCAACCAAAACAGGGATAAAAAAAATAAGCTATTAGCAGTGACATTACGTTCTCCTTCAGTTTGTTACGTTGGCAAAGGTTGAAACGACTTGATAAATTGTCCAATTCAGAGACAGAGGGGTGGGGCATAGAAGGTTAGATTACCTTAATCAAATGCAGAATCAGCGAGTCACATTTTAATAGTGTTGGACTGCGCAGGAAAAAGACAAAAATCTAAACACAAAATACATGCCTTACAATCAATAGTGATCAAGCGATACAATATGTCGATGGATCGATGGATCGCCTCAGCCTTAAAAATCCTCCAGTCAACCAAGCTAGACTGTCTTACCCTTTGAAACAGAAATCACAGCCAACCAACCCTGGCCTCATTAGGTGCTGGTGACACTGCATTGAACTGTACTGCTGTGTCCACATGGTCTACTGTCATAATCACGCTCCCATGAAAAGTGTGTTAAGCCTGCCGACAGAAGGTTTATGTGTGTGTGTGTGTGTGTGTGTGTGTGTGTGTGTGTGTGTGTGTGTGTGTGTGTGTGTGTGTGTGTGTGTGTGTCCATGTGTGTGAATTGGCGTGGCTTTGTGGATGCAGCTGGAGTGAAGATTTTGTTTGGTTTGGGGGGGAAGGGGAAGAGTCGAGGGAGTTAGTTAAAGGCACTTTCACAGGTTGCAAAACATTTAATTGTATATTTGAAACACATGTTATCCTGTCAGGCAATTGACCCTAGTGATAGGGGAACTAAGCTCTTGTGAAATATTTCTGCCTGTAAAAACTGGGTTTCTATGGTGTTTGCGGGGATGTATTTGCTTTTATGAAGAGTTGGCTTTCTTTATCAAGGCCATGTGTGTTGTGCTATCTGCATGATGATAAAATGCCTTCATTTCTATATAATTTATATCAAATCAAAGAAATAATCCATATGCTCATGGCTCAATGAAAAAGTTCCACGTGGTCCCTTTAACAATTAAGTGTTGTCGTTGTCCTCCAGGGAACAGTGGTTCCTACCTCAGTGGTCTTCCAGGGTCTCCTTTCCACGCTCCCCTGCCAGATAACCTTGTCCTCAGCGGTCAGGCTGGAGAATACCCAGGACCTGGCCTTGGAGCTGGGCCACACCTGCCAGCCCCCCCGCCTCTCTGGCACCCTCACCCACTCCTTCCCCGTGCTCCAGAGCTGGGGCCTGCCCATGAACACCAGCGTTGATGCCTCCCTGCCTGGGGGCCCTGGAGAGAACGGGGCCCTGCTGATCAAAGCGGGCCCCTGTCAAGTCAGAATTAGAGGAGACGTGGGGGCCGAAGGCAGGACTCAATGGTTTTGGGCAACAGAGTCGCACTGTCCATTCTCAAGGGTAGCTATTGCCTTGTATGTGTATGCCTTTGACACACGAAAATGACTTTTCCTATTACATATTTTAGTAGTTAAGTGTAAAAAGCTAGATTTATATACATTTTCCCTTTTTTTAATCATGTAGTAATATAATACAGAAAAATTTAGTTTTGTACGTAAAAATACGTATGTGGACAGCGATACTTTTGTTGCTTTGGCTTTATGTTAGAGATTCTGTTACGTCTGCATCTACTGACTTTTGAGTGGACTTAAGTTAGAAAAACATGTCAGCACACTTTTACCAGTCGGCTTGGCTAGCGGTCAGGTTGATGTAGTTTTCTCTGGACAGCTGCCTGACACAACTACACTCAATATCCTGGAGAGTGTTTTCTCTATGTGTTTTCTCATGTTTCTTTAGAGGTGTTTGTCTTTCATCCTCTACTTTTGTCTTGGCACTAAAAGTTTGCTTGCATTTGCTGAGCTCACCAGTGTGTTACTGCTTTCTAACAATGTACCAGAGTTGATTTTGACACACCCAAAGTTATGGATGTTTGATTTACTGGTTCACATTAATCAGTGTTGTGCTGGCCTGCCTTGCTGACTTTACGACTTTATGTTCAATGCCAGAGTCTGAACTTCAGCCTTAAATTACAAATCCAATGTTCCAATCCATTGACTATAAGGCCACAACAACCAAAATGTGTGGCTGTTCAAATGCATAAGGTCAGCACTGTATTTCCTTATCTATGTCCAAGAAAATACGTAACTTTAGAAATGTCTCTTATTTCCTTCCCCGCTCAGGCTCTTGGGCTGCCTTCACAGGCCCACCTGAATGGTTCAGTGGGGCAGAACGCCCACGGAGGATGGGAGGCTCTGGTGGATTCCAGCCTGGAGGGGGAGAGGGGCTCCCTGAGACTCAGAGCCCAAGGTCCGGGTGCTCGGTCTGGGCTAAGGCTGGAGGTTGAACTGGACCACAACCTCGCCACAATGGAGGGTGTGCCGCAACACAGCAGCCTTCTGCTGTCAGGATCGACAGCGTCGTGGGGCTACCAATCAGAGGCGGAGCTGCGTTTGGGGGGGTGTGTTGCCAGGGCCATAGGGAGTGTAGTAGTAGAGGACCACCTACAGGGGGCAGTGGTGTACCGCAATAACTGCACTACACTACAGGTAACAATGGATGGACGTTTAGACTATTGGTGGTCGTAGCCCTAATTATAGCTGGAATATTAGGCCATTTAGATCAGCATGCATGGGTAACACTTTTGAACGTGTCCACTGACATGTTTGTTTGTCCGACTCCGTTACATTTCTACTAGGTGTTGGGGTGGCCAAGTAAGATGGAGGCCTCCGGCAAGTTGTCTGTCACAAAAAGTCTTGTAGACTCCCAGCTGACCCTGGCCATGGACGATGAGGAACTGCATGCTGTGCTTACATTGAACAATACAGAGGTATTAATGCACTGTCAGATAATATGCATGCGCTTCAGAAATGCTACTTTTTACAGACGTGGACTACGTACAACTTGTGTTTTGATAATACAAAAAAATGCAGAAGCATTTCAAGGACTTGAGTTTGTCATTGAATCCAGGTTGAACAGGAGGTGTCTGCCCAGCTCCACCACTCTGTGTCCAGGTTGAAGAGGATCGGCCTCCCTGTGCACACTGCCATGACAATGCACTCTGATATCCATGGCAACGGCTCGTACCACCAACTCCTGCGCTGTAGGGTGGGAAAGCAGCAGGTGGGTATTACCACTCTAGTTTGGGGTAAAAGTACCTGTAAAATAAGATGGCTTTTTAAAATGTGTGGTTGAAGCCTACAGTTGTGTGTAATGTATGTTTCAAGCAAATGTTTTTATGTCTTATGAATGTTTTCAGCGTTGTGTGACGTTAAACTTGTCGCCAGCTTTCTCACGAGGTTAACGTAGAGAAGACTCCAGAGGCCATGCGATTACAGAGCCTCCTCCATCACACAGTGAGCCATCTGAGGAGTTGGGGGGTCCCTGATAACAACAGTGTTCAGGTTAGGAGACACACTGTGTACTCAGGCCCTGGCACACATTGTTGTCATGTCTCGTCTTAGTAAATAATGTAATAAAGGAACGAAATATTGTAAAATGTATTCATGTTCTGAAATATTTCAAATGAAAACTCCAGTTAGTCATGTATTATACTATATACTGACCTTTTTTATTGTTTTTTATTACTTTACTTTCTTGTTTTACTATTTGATTTCTTTTATGTGGGTCTAGGTGGAGGTTGTTTCCAGAGAGGGGAGGACCCTGGCCTTGCACTCCCAGTTTGGATCTCAGCGTGCAGGCCTGAGGCTCCACGTGAAGGCCCTCCCTAGGAGCACTGAGCTCCATGGGGCCTTATGGCACACCTGGCCCTGGCTACAGCAGAGAGGACTTCCCCTGCAGTCCGAGGTAAACGTTGACGTGCACGGACATTTAACATTCTTCTTTTGCGCACGTTTTGTCTAAATACCTCCGAATGGCGTTAAGTCTCTCAAGGTTGGTCCTTCTCCCAGGCTGTGTGCTCTGTCCAGGGGGTCCTGTTTCAACTGCGGTCCAGGGCTCAGCTCTCCTTAGACGGGCACAAGCTGCTGGCCTCTGGCCTGAACGTGAGCCTGGCCGACGGTCGCCTGGCCTTCCTGCTCTCCGTCCGTCCCCCCGCCCCACAGCACTTGGCATGGCCAGTCAGTCTGGACGCAGCATGGACCGCTCAGCTCACTGGTCAGCTGTGTGCTTGCATCAGCCGAGATATCAACAAGCGTTATTGTTTTTCCCTGAGGATAATATTTCACTGAACGGTTAATGTAAACATGTTGTAAATAACGTCATAAAAATCGGCCCGTCTCTTCTTTTCATTTCTACGTTCATAGTTCTGTGTTATTTATGTTTCCTGTGACCTCCTGAAGCTTGTAGCTGTAATGGAGTCAGATAGGGGCTAAACCCCGGTTCCTCTCCCACAGGCCCGCTGAGGAGTGCATCGATGGATGTGCGCTGCGGGGGCAGAAAGTTACGCCTGGCGGGGGACGTGAGGGGCTGGGGGACTGGAGGCTCCAGGGAGGCCAAGGTCACCCTGCAGCACAGTGTCCTGGGCCACAGCAGCCCTGTCCTACAGGTGGGCCTCCCACACAAACGCAGTGTGCACACTCTACACAGATGTGCGTCAATGCATAACGTGTGGAAGTGTGTGTGTGTGTGTGTGTGTGTGTGTGTGTGTGTGTGTGTGTGTGTGTGTGTGTGTGTGTGTGTGTGTGTGTGTGTGCGTCTGTGTGTGTGTAGGTAGAGGCCTGGAGTAGACTGACTGACTCCCAGCTCAGGTGCTCTATGGCGCTGAACCCTGAGCTCAGCTCTTCTCTGGCTCTCATTGTTCAGGGACACCATCTCCCCAACAGGTATAAATACGCTGTGTGTACACACACACACACAACCACGTGAACACATTCTCTGTCTCTCTCAAACACACACAGACGTCCAACCCCCTCACTCAATCCAGTTAACGTCCTAAGCTTGTCTGTAATGTGCAGACTTGGTTGATGGTTGTTCCCCTGTCCAGTAAGGAGTTAATGGTGAAGGTGGTCCAGAACATTCCCCAGCTGTTGCTACGCCTGCCAGCTCAGCTTAACATCAGGACACAGGTGCGTGTGTCTGTGGGCCCGTGGAGAACAGCTGACCATTGTCTGTTTTTAGAGAGATTTGGAAGGAGATATGGACAGAATTACATTTCTCTCCTCTCCTCCTCTCCTCTCCTCTCCTCTCCTCTCCTCTCCTCTCCTCTCCTCTCCTCTCCTCTCCTCTCCTCTCCTCCCCTCTCCCCTCCTCTACCTATCCCCTTCCCCTCTCCAGGTGAATGTGTCTGACTCCAGTGTAGGGGGTGTTGTGGAGCTGTCATCAGACCGGAGGAGGCTATGGTCTCTGGGGGAGCTGGCCATGACTCAGGGGGGGTTCAGACAGGCTCTGGAGCTCAACCACACATACCCACAGGTACTGGGAACTGTCCGACATAGTTTTGTGAGGATTAAGCCTAATTTACTTGTTTTGCTTGAAGCTGGTGAAGAACCAGGACTTTTAGGAAATTCATTTTTCGTTGGCCAATATATAATAATAGCTAGAAATATTTCAAATCTGTTTTGGTTTAATATTGAATTTACAGTCAGCTTTATTTGTTTTGTTTCCTTATTTGCTGTGCACTGAATGTTTATAAGAATGTCAAATGCCAGGTTGTATGTAGATGCAATGTGGTGCCCAACACAACTGTCATAGCCATGTATCGACATGACTGGATGGATGATGGGTGGATGGTAGAATCCGTGCAGGAACTTTGTGAACGGTAAACGAATTGTCATACGATGTCATTTCACGTCAAGTGCGTAACCTTGCTCCCCCTGGTGTCCCAGCTGAAGCCCCTCCCCAGGAGCCTAGCTGTGAGGACGGTGTACCAAAGTGGGCCCTGGAGGTACCAGCTGCAGCATGAGGTGGTGTGTGGGGGCCAGGAGGTCAGCCTGGCTGGGCTGTACTCCTCTCCTCCATCTCTGGAGCTGGGCAACCACACACTGCAGGGTAATATATTACCAAACGTCTATACAAATATTATGCACCCGTGCAAACTGGACTTAAATATAAGAAAATGATAAAGTGATAATTGTAAACTTGCACTGTTTTTTTTGTTGTTGCTTTAATCAGTTGTTAAGATGAATCTGCGTATCTTTCGTTGTCCTCAGTTCAGATTGCTTCTGTTCCCCGGGGGAGTGGTTTAGAGGTGACACTGGAGCGCACTTTGCACAGCAGACTGGACAGTGTTCTACTGGGCTGGACCAGACACAAGCGACTGGAGCAGGTCAAAAATGCAATGGTTTACTGTTAGCGGCAGTTGTTTATATGACGTTGTTTTTATTTGGTAAGGGCATTAAATTGTGTGTTCTAGAATATAAAGTTTATTGATGATTTTTTTTTTTAAGTTATCTCTGAGAATATGAGGATGTGAATAGTGGTAGGCACATTGAAACAGAACTATGTGTGTTGTATCTCTGGGTTTTGCCACATCAGTCTTTGTCCACATGAATGTAACAGTGCGCTGCGTTGTTCAGGTCAAAGCCCTGAGCTGGTGGAGAGTCAGTGGGGACCAGCATGAGACTGGCTTGGTGCTGGCTCAGCCTTTCAGCCCCACGCTCTCCCAGCTCTCCCTCCACACACTATGGCACAGCTCCCAGACACAGAGACGCAGCAATCATCAGGCACGGAGCTCACGCAAACCCTCACACAGGAGCATCCACGCTCACACATAACTTTCTATGTGACAGTTTCTCCCATTTAATAAGGTCCGTCCTCTTTGTATTGCCAGACCCACATTTCCTGGGACAGTGGAGGACCTGTGAACGTCTCTGTGTCCCTGAGCAAGCAGTGGCATGATAGATCCAGCAGGGGGCAGGCCTGTGCCCTCTTTAGTTCCAGACAGGTGACTTAGCCCAAATTGCACTTGAAACTGAAGCTTATCGGAGAATGTTTGATTATTGTTTTGGATGGTTTTCATCTCAATTCGTCTGATGTTCTGTGTGTGTCTCTGTATCTGTGTCTGTGTGCATTTCCCTATGTGTAGAAAGGGGCTCCCTCTAAATTAAACGTTGAAGGTTGTGTCTCGGGTGCCCAGGAGGGAAACTCATACTCCCAGAATGCTGAGCTGAAGTGGGGCGACAGCAGTGTCAGGCAGGGCATGAAATATCAGGTGAATTCTGTTCGTTGGCTACACCCGGGGTTCACATTTAGACAATGACACAATAATCTAAATCGTTTTGACAATAATTCAGTTAATACATTTAAAGGTAATAAGGTAATACAAAAGACAAACGGACGGTGGTGAATCGAGACTAAGATCAATCACGTATTTATTCAGAAACATAAACACACATTTCTACAGTACCCACGTAAAGTACAAATACATGACGTGTTTCGGAACCTTGCCTCTCCTCTAGAGAAGTTTGGAAGGAATGCACACCTTCCAGCTGGATGCCGGGGTGGAGAATGTGTCTCCAGCCCCCTGCCCCTCCCACAGCCTACTGGCCCAGGTGCACACCAACCTGAGGGACCGTCTGGAGCACACCCTGCTGCTGGGCCTCTGCCCCCCCCACCCGGTGAGGCTCAGCCCCTCTCCTCGGCGCTTAGGATTTCTCCGAGCTATAACACGTTTCATTAGAAGGATTACTGGAGTGTTTCAAGCATTGTTGGTTACATTATTTTACAATAGCTTGCAGGGCTACTGAGAAGGTTTTCCTGTTTAACTACGGCTTCACTGTATATGTGAAGTTGAATGCCACTTAGAAGCTGCTTTGGGTTCTGTTGAAGGTACTTTTGTGGTGCTGGTTTTGCCTATGCAGATATTTTAAAGTTTGCATCCTTACCGGGTGAGGTGGTATAAATGACAAACCCTCCACATTTTGTGCACCCTTTTGCAGTCCTGCATTTGTTCACAGGAGTCGTAAAAAAAAGTTAATAGTGAACTTTCTAAAGAACAAAAACCCCAATGTGGCTTGATAAACGCATGCTTTCCGATGTAAAAAAAATGCCACATGGCGTATTTATACGGCTTTCTTCGCTGTGTCATCACCTAGGATCCTGGGGTGTCATAAAGCAGGGACTCCAATTTCCCACTGCTCATTGTGTTGTCCCTGTTTCTCTCTCTCAGTCTCTTTCCTGGGCCGGCCACCACAGAATAGAGCCGGGCGGAGCTGAGCTGTTGTACAGCCAGAGCCTTGTGTCGCTGACCGGACAGCCCTCCTACTGCAGCCTCACCCTGGCTCTGTCCAACTCCTCAGGCCCTCACCACAGCAACATCACGCTCTCCACGGAGGTGGCTGCTCGACCCTTTTAGAGGGGTCTGAATCCCTCACGGGCTGCATGTAGATTTAGTCATTCACGCCGCAGACCCGCAGCCGTGGAATCGCATTCCCATCCAAACGTCTTTCTTGACTTCTTACTTGTTTGATGTACTTCACTTGGAATATGGCATTTTGCTCTAACATCTAAAACATGTGTAAATGGAAGTGAAATGGAAAACTGAGACATTAACAAATCGTCAATAGACATCGATTCCAATACAAAGCGGTTTTAAACTGAAAATGCAAGCTTCCGTACAAACACATTTTTATCAGAAATAGTTTCAGACAGTTGGGGAAGTCTTAGGTTGGAATGACTAAAGTTTGACTTTGCTTTACTACGTCCCTTCTAGGTCTTTCTAACATCCTTGTTAGGGCCGGGTATATGATCATGTACATTGGACCTGCACTGATGTGTGGGGCTAGCACCAACACTTTGTCCAGCACTGGTGTAACCGAGTGTACTGTCGGTCTGTCCATGTGTCTGTGCTGTAGTCCAGGCTGGGGAACTGGAGTGTGGAGGTGGCAGGCAGCGCCCTCTCTTCCCCCCTGGGAACAGGCTTCCACGTCCAGGCTCAAATGGACCACAGTGATCGTGTCTGGCTCAGGGGGGCGCTAGAGAGACCCTGTCTGCGGGCCACTGCAGGATATGGAAATGGTAACATTAGGGAAATTATGAAACAAGAAAATGACTTCAAAATGAATCCTTTTTTCCTTTTTTGTGAACGTTTAATTTCCTGTGTGGGCACTGATTTGGATGAACATTTTGTGTGTGTGTGTGTGTGTGTGTGTGTGTGTGTGTGTGTGTGTGTGTGTGTGTGTGTGTGTGTGTGTGTGTGTGTGTGTAGTCAAAGGCGCAGATGAACAGCTAACCCTTGCTATGTGTCTGGAGGCGCAGAGGAGATTGACCCTGGAGGTGCTAATGCGTGCAGGTGGGGCTGAACCCACCACTCTGGCTATCGTCTCTGTTGGCTCCGCCAATCAGAGCCTGACAGTACGCGCGCAAGGATGTGCGGAGAGCCTATGGGAAGTGGAGGTGGGAAAGCCTCCTCAATCGAAGCAAGCCGTTGTTTGTTTCTCACGCATGACCGATGCCACGGGAGCATCTGATCCACCTTAACACATCTGATTCTGTTTTGGTTCCATCACTGCAGGCTCGAGCCGAGCATCTAAACTCTCAGCTCAGGAATAAGCTGCTGGAGAGAGTTAAGACGTTACAGATGCTCCTCGCCGAGTTCCGGCGCCAGGTAATCATATCCACTGTCTGACCGTCCTCCGAAACCCACCGGCTATTTAGACTTTTCCCAACGGAATCTGTGGCGAGGCAAACTTCTAATTCCGGTTCTAACCGGGTTTACTGTTTAAACCCAGTCAAGACTCCTTTGTTTTCCATATTTATATTTTCCATGGTCGGCAGTGGATCCATTAGAATGTGTTCTCCTCTGACCTGCTCCTCAGTCCAGAGACAGCTCGGTGCTCCAGGAGCTCAGTGCCGGACCGCTGAAGCTGACCCAGCGACTGGAGGCCATGCTGGGCCAGAGGGACAGGGGCCTGTGGGCCCTCTGGAGGTATGGACACGTACGCCACGTCCTGACCGACAGCCTGCCACGCGTGCTCACCCTGCTGCAATACGCCACGCTCATGGCCCAGCAGGAACTGAAGAGTGAGTCTTGGACAAGAGACTTGATTCGTTTATTCTGAACTATCACGACGTTATGGCATGGTGAAACGCCCAAGTGTGTCATTACTTAATTGAATTACTTGCAGCCTATTTTTGGTGTGTGTGTGTGTGTGTGTGTGTGTGTGTGTGTGTGTGTGTGTGTGTGTGTGTGTGCGCGCGTCATAATGGAAGGGGATATGTGTGTGTCACAGGTACGCAGACAGACACCGTGGTGACAACAGTCCTCATAGTACATAAACTTGTCACAGCCATTCCTTTGTCCACCCATCAGGACCGCTGGTCACATTAGCGGGGGCCTACCATGACGTGAGCGGCCAGAGGCTGGAGGCCGCGTGGGGGGAGGCTGTATCCCTGTGGACCAGTCGGCTGGTGGAGGTCCTGCCCCTCCTTCTGGAGAACCCCCAGCTGAGGCCCTTGGCCCAGACCACCTTGACCACCCTCACCACGGCCCTGGACCTGGTGAGTCTGAGGGGCCAGAGAGAGAGAGAGACTGGTTGTTTTATATATAGATCTGTTTCAGTTCAGTTAACTTTCCTAAACCAGTAAGCAGAGGAAAACAACTTGGTATATCTGCACTGTACGTTAATGGTAGTTGATACTTTTTGAATTGAATTGTTTATTGTGTGTGTGTGTGTGTGTGTGTGTGTGTATGTGCGTGTATGTGCGTGCGCGCGCACCAGGTAGGCCAGCAGACATTCCATTGGGCTGATGCCAGGTTAGCAGCAGCCTTGTCTGGAGTCAGGAGAAGACTGGCCTCGGTCTACAAACTCTCTCCCAGGTAGTACAGGTGCACGGATATTAGTTATTATACTGTACACCTTATCATCTCACATATGCTTTATAATAATTATGATGAAAATAAATGATCTCCAAACTACACAGGATATTATTTTCGGGTATTGCAGTGGTACCCCGTACTACTTTTGGTACTACTTTTGTACGTCCAGCCCTAAGAAAAAGGTGTGTGTTTCTTTCCTCTGTTTCCCCAGTGAGTGTTGGGTGAGGCTGGAGGTGGCCCTGCCCTTGTCGCGGGGCCCCTGGTCCCGAGTGGGGGAGGTGGGAGTGGTGGAGGTCCTCCTGGAGCAGTGGCTCCTAAGGCCCCTGCAGAGCCTGGCCTCCCTCCAGCCGAGCGCCGAGCTTTACCGCCTCAAGAGACGCATCATGGACAGCCCGTTCACATGTGAGTTTGGCGGGCGTTTCCGGACGGGCCCGATGAATGGAGCTGGGGCCCCTTATCTCCCCAACCCGAAATCTGTAGAAAATAGCAACTGTCAATTTCCACCTCCTCCCCTTTTTCCCCTCAAGTCCAAGCTCTAGTAGTGGGGAACCAGTTTGTGGTGACATTCGACGGACACCTCTACGAGCTGCCAGCCACGTGTCTGCTTCTCCTGGCGCAGGACGTCGCCCAGGGCTCCTTCACTCTGCTGCTCAGCTCAGACTCTCTCTCGCGTCGCTCCCTGGTGGTTGGGATGAACAACAGCACGGTCACTATCCACCACCACGACGGACAGGTAGGCTTTCAGGTAATGAGGGTGTTCCGTAGTGAGTCGACAATGTCAGCATTCTAAGACAGTCCCACGCTTTCCAACTTGATATCATTATATTGTGTGCAATATAAACTGTGGGCGTATGAATGATGTACATACCATGGTGCACCCAAACCTCTTTTTTCTACTTGACGCCTACTTGAGCCCTGATGATTCCAACCAAAAAATACTTATTCTCAATGGCCATGAAAGACTTTCCTCCAAGGGAACATGTAGGTCACTGTCTTAACTAAAAGTATACTGTTCCAGGTCGAGGCTAACTGCCATGTGCATGGCTCACACACACCCTTCAGTGAAGATGGGGTGGTCATCAAGAGGGAGTCCAACCGTGTGGTGGTGTCCAATCAGGAGGGAGTTTCAGTTGCATGCGACCCCCAGCTTGACCTCTGCAGTCTGACGATTGATGGCTGGTTACATGGTAGGAGCTATAAATATACAATGCATGTAGAAAATATTTACACCCCTTCACTTTTTCCACATTTTGTTACATTACAGCCTCATTCTAAAAGGGATGAGATACATATTTCGAACAACAAACAACGGAAAGAGGATGCATATAAGCTCAAATTTGAATGTCGTGATATTTGAGTATTTTATTTTTAATACATTTGCAACAATTTCTACAACCCTATTTTCGCTTTGTCATTATGGGGTATTGTGTGCAGATTGATTGATCCTCAAAAAATTTTCATAAATTGACCAAGGCGCTTGCCGTTAGAATAAAAGCTATAAAATATGATATTTATATATAGGTTATTCATTGTAAGAATTAAAAGACATCTAGAACTGCAGTTATCTTTCATCTTACTTTATATGCCTGTATAAATAACAAACACAAGTGGAACTATCTCAAGTACCATATATTCCAATTGCATGAACTCCCCCTACAAATGTCTCTTGCCGATAAGACTCCATACTTCGTGCTGTGTCGATGCAGGTACGTCCACTGGTCTTCTGGGGATTAATGACAATGAAGCGGGAAACGACTTTCCTTTTCCTGATGGCTCGCAGTCCAGCAGCATCGATGACTTTGTGCACAGCTGGCAGGTTGGACAAGCCGTTTTTTAGCATTTATTTCCACCTTTGTATCAAAAAAGAAAATATTGACGCCCTGTGTAAAAGTCAAAGGTGTAGAACACGTCATATGCAAGACATGTTTTAAAGTAATGTGGTGTGTTCCCACAGATGAACCCAGAGTGTATAAATTCGCATCAGATAACAGAGCCCTGTCCTAAAATGGAGGCCTCTGACTCAGTGAGCTGTGACTCTCTGTTCTCAGCATCTGACTCTCCACTGGGTTCCTGCTTCAGAGTGGTGAGCGGAAAAGAATGGTTTTGCCTTTCCATTGGGGCTTGGATGTTTTTTTCGTACCTCAAATGAGGGATAGTTCGGGGTATTTGATGTAGTGCTTTATCTCTGTTTTTCTTGGAGCTGACCCGCTCTTGTCCAGCTCATTTTTACATATACTTTGGCCGTGTTTCCATATAGCACTTAGCATTAAGCAGTCATGTCAAACATAAAACAAAGAGACCTTTCCCCTTTTTCCTTTTATGAGTCTGTGGAAGTTTTTAAGACGTTTTTTATTTCTCTGACCTGACTTTGGGGTTGTCAGCAGCTAACATCTACTTTCCCTTCCCACCTCTGCCCTCAGGTGGAGCCAGGCCAGTTCCTCTTGTTGTGTGAGAGCAGTGGCTGTGGCTCGGGCCCAAGCCCACTCAGAGCCTTGTGTGGGCTAGCCGCTGCCTTCATCCATATGTGCCAGAGAAACTACGTTCCCCTTGAGCTCCCTGCCCAATGCTGTGAGTTATACTATCTGCAGCCATAACATTTCTAATGAGTTGATGACAGGGTGAGTAATAGTGGGAACCTGATTGGAATTTGACAGGTTTGAAGTGTGAAAACACTGTAATTAATCATGATGTATTTTCCTCTCTTTCCTTTCCAGTGCGAGTGTAAAATGGGAAGAAGCCATTATTTGTTATTGTATAAAAAGTAGTTTGCTACATGCATGTTCACCACATGGAACTAAATGATTGTGCATTTATGTGCATTTTATTTTTGTTTAGACACATGGTGGATACATGTGGCAATAATAATAAAAAAAAAACGTTGTGAATGTATACATCTTGAAAATGCTTTTTTTTTTATTTAAAAAAAAAACACATTGTTGATTCTGCAGTGTTTGATGATTTTGCATGTCACTCATTGCTGTCATAATAATTTTATTATCAAATGAATCAAATTCAAGTACTTTGATTTATTGTCATCTATGTTGTTTCTTATCTCTAGAAGATGGGAATGTAGTTGTCGATCTTAGCCTTCCGGCCCTGGGTGATACATTCTGCAATCCAGACAATGTTACGATTCTCTTGCTCCTTCAGTCTCATATAGGAGTAGAACACTGCAAAATGGAACTGCTGCAGAAAGGATAGTCTGTTCAACTTCACCTGAGGGAGGTAGGCGAAATCGGATAGAAAGATGACAAGAGAGTTGGAGGACGATAGAAAAAAGCCACAGCATTTTGAAAGACAGAGAGGATACATTAAATAGCTAAAGAAAAACCCAGAGGAAATGGAAAGTTCAAAATTAAACAGAGAGCAGGCTACAAGCAGTCTCAAAATATCTCAAACTAAAGTCAACAAAGAAGGTAATTGTTTCATACCATAATGATCATGTCAATAAAGTCTAACTTTAATTACCTCGTACTCAAAGAATCTGTCCTCCAGGGTTTTCAATTTGGATCTGGCCTCCTGGTTGTCAAATATGACTTTATAGTCCTACAAGGAAGGTCATTTGTCAACTCAGCATAGAACTAACACACAATGTTATGCCATGTCACAGTAAATCTAGCATGGTTATTAACCTAGCACCAAAATGATCTTTCCCCTCTTTATATCTTTTCTAAAGACTACCATGAAACTAGTTCAGCATACCACTGTGTTGGCCCCGGGGACTCGCAAACTTTAGGGGTTGCCGCCCTACTATAATTTGGAAACCTTAGGCAAGCAAGCCTGACAGAAATAATAGCATCCCTTATGGAACGAGGGCCCATTACGGCGCCTTAGCCTGGTGGGACCAGAGCAATTTCAGGGCCTCAGATTCTCCATGCTACTAAAGTGAAACAAGCTGTAGTATAATAGTATATGTAGTATAATAGCATCCCTGATGGAACGGGGGCCCATTATGGCGCCTTAGCCTTGTGGGACCAGAGCAATTTCAGGGCCTCGGATTCTCCATGCTACTAAAGTGAAACAAGCTGTACTGTAGCGCCAACGGTTCAATACAGATTCCTCGGCTGGAGGTGCATAGAAAACAAGTTTGAAAAACAACAAACCAGCAGACCCTCTGAGGGGTTTTCTAAATGGCCTATGGTACGTGAGGGACTCACGGGGTAGAAGTCGGCCACAGCTTTAACCTGCTCGGGGTCCTCAGCCCTGGCCAGGAGCCGGAGTCCCTCTGGGTGCAGTCTCCCACAGGACGGGAAAAGAGAGCTCCTCTCCGTCCCACTCAGCTCCGTACCAAACGAGTTCACCGTGATGAGGAAGGCCCTGCGGTCGGCTTCAAACTGAGAGGAAGATGCATACATTCACAAAGAGGCATGTATATACATAAGAGAATACAGTAATTTAGCAGAAGTAATGCACATATATGGCCTAGAGGTTGAGTAGACAATGAAACCACAAGTTATTAAAATGTAATTATTATATATACGGGCCATCGTCCGACACTGTCAAAGAAGACTCTTCCATAAAACGTTCCTCTCACGTTATTATAAAACACATTTTAGATGCTTTATACAGCCCCAACTGAGACTGTCTCTTTTCAAGTAGTTTCCTGTTTAAAAGGCAAGTAATTTAAAACAAACTAAAACAGCAGTTCAAAACTGCAGACCTATTCAAAGCCATGTAAACAAAGGGATTGTGTTTGAGAGACAGAAATGTGCGGTACAGAACCTCCAGGATAGGACACATTATGTCCATGGTGGGACCACCAATCTCCTTGCAGAATCTGTGGAAGGACTCTAAATATGCCTGGTTCAATTAAGAAAGAAAGAAAGATCAGTTCTCATCCATTGAAAATGTGTCGTTTCGTAGGCCCCAAATTACTTATTTAAATTATAATGAAGGTTAGAAACATGACTTAACTAATCAGTTTCATCAAACCATCAACCATTTCAGTGATATTACATTGTGGTTTTGAGGTTGGGTTTCAATTTCGAAGTCATGACTGAGTTATTGTGTTTAAATAGATTGGTCAAACGCCTTCATTTTGATTTGTGTGCATGCACTAACAGTTATACAGCCCAGCACCATTTGGGTTCTGTTTTGATGGTTCTAGAGTGCCGTGTTGGGTTACCTTGTAGAGTCTGTTCCTCAAGATCTCAGCTTCCATCTGATCCAGATTGGCGTCGGATACAGCGTCCTGGAAATATGGAGCTGGTAGAACACCCACAGGGTTGACTAGGACCCAATACATGTATCAGGCACATACATATCTCTGCTGCTTATAAGTTTCAAAGAGATCAGTGAACATTATTCTGTGTACATTACATACTAAGTCAACAGCAGAGGGCGGTGCTTTGTGAAGACATTATACGGGATTACTAGATTGCCATGGTAATGCTGTATGGCATGATTTCAGCTCCATCCTAGAATTGATTGGCCAGACCGGATGCTGTCCATTACCCAGTGGTGTGTCCACCAGGATGGCAGAGTAGAGCTCCGCGGGGGTGCAGGCGATGCCCACTGCTGCCATCTGGTCGAACGCCCCTAAAGGGTGGCACCGGGGCAGGAGCTCAGCCACGTCCCTCCGCTTCAGGGCCCCCGTGATAAGCAGCACTACGTTGTCAATCATGTAGCTGTAACTATAGCAACAGCGAGAGGGGTAGCGTTTCAGGTGAGGGCCCAGTTCCAATTCTGCAGCTTTTTCCCTTCCCTTTACTTATTTTTCTTGCCTATTGACTTATATTTGACATTGTTTGTAGAGATGAAATGCGATGGATTATGAAATAGAGCAACAAAAATCATTCCTATTAGTATTTAAATCTGTGGCAGTTCTGGTTTACCATAAATGGTTGTGGCAAAGTTGGACCTGTGTGTTCAGATTTTGAGACATTCCCTTTGAAACAATTCCTGTGAAGTCATATTTAGGTAAGCTTACAGCATATTCATGAACATACGTGATGTAGTCAAGGAAGGTGGAAAGAGGTGGCAGAGAGTTGGCACGCAGACAGTAGAAGTGGGCCACAAGGTTTTCCTTCAGTTTTTGGTCAACCAGGCAAACAGTCAAGTCCTCGTCACTGTCTGTGGCCAGGAGGCTGCCGTAGTCTGTAGTCTGCAGGTGCTGCTTCATGTCTAATGGAATGGGACAGAGCACAACAGTAGAGTTGCTACTTTAATGACTACCATTTAGCTTTCACTTTGTGACACAGAATGTAACTCTGCGATATTTATCTTGTCTCAGTAGTAGACAACAGTACAGCTGAATGAGAAATGGGACTCAAAACAACAAAATGGAATAACATTAGGGTGTGTCAGCAGACTGCCCAGCCGTGGCAACATCAACTCAGCTTTTTAATACACAGCCATACACCACTGTGCTTGAGCTTGGGGTACTAATAATCTTCTTTCTCCACTCCAGCCTCCAGCCTCCACCTTAGGCTAAACCTGTCGAATATACCTCAATGGTGGTGGGGGGGATCCAGCATAAGTAGTGCTCCCTGCTTGTGGTTGTTAAGCAGGGGTCCATCAAATCTTCCGACTTTTTGCTGATCTAAAATTATTTCACCTTGATTCTGGTCAAATAAAGTATTATGAGATGCATTCCAAATCAATCAAACTGTGGAAATTCCTTGTGCTCAAGTAACGTCAGACTAATTACTAATTGCATCTCAGGCTGTGATCGAATCCTGGCCCTGACAGAGGCAAATGTGTCAGAACACAATTCCTTCCCCAGGAAGAACTGCTGGTGAATAAAGGCCAGAGAAAACACACACTTTACAATGGCTACAGTAAAACCACTCCATTATGGAACAATGCCTGTAATATTTAAAAATGACACAGCTGCCCTACAGACCTACAGAGATGTATAGACAAGGTAAACCAGCAGCCATGTTGCCTCCACACAGACCTGCGGTGTGGCATCTTACCCTCCAGGTTGTCACACTGGGCCAGGTTTTGGTAGTCCGAGCCTGTCAGGATCCCAGCCTTCAGCCCGCGCACCAGGCCCTCCAGATAGCCATGGTTGATGTTGAAGTTCAGCTCTGGACACGCTGACATGGCCCCAAACCAAACACGCAGGGACAAACTGCCTGCTACTTACGGATACTGATTTAGTATTGTCTTTATCTCCCTCAGTCCTGTGCCCTGTGTGTCTCTTTGTCACTTCCACATTCTCTAATAGCCCTCACTCGTCTAGACTGACACTGACTAACGGTTATTTCCCCTTTTTTCCTCAATGTTAAACAATTCCATCAATCTCCACTATTTATACAGTAAAGGAAGCAGTCAACTTGGTTTATTCCAGAGCAAGGTCTACGTATTTTTTTATTTCACCCAGTTAGAACACAAAAGTGTTTATGTTCAATAAAAACACGGTGACTCCTCTGGCTATATTGATCGTTGTTTTCATCAATAGATCTCAGCGTTGTACGTGCGTGCTGAACAAGTTTCCTTTCGGTAATCTACTCGAAGCCCTTTTTTTTCTTACAAAGTTATAGCTGTAATTTAACATATACATTTCACTCAGCTCCTCAAAAATCTGTTTTAAATACACGTTTTAAGTAACCTCCATATAAATGGAAGAGTAACATTAATTTCATTAAGAGTAAATCATGGATATTCATTGCCTCTTACACACCACTTCACACATATCAGAAGCTTTGGATGTAATAAAGTGTGTGAGCCATCAGGCCAAAAACATAGATTGAAAGAAGGTAGCCAGCATGTAGGAAGGCCCTTCCTATATCTTTGACCACACTGGACTATTTCATTTCATTATTTTGTTACCTCCAGGTAACTATCGCCTGTTCCTATTATTTGGTTGCAAATAAAACATGAAAATAGCTCCTCCATATAAATTAATATCCGTCATTGACTGCACTGCTAGGTGTATTCTACATACAGAACAACTGTTACCTGCTGTCCGGCTTGTTAAGTTAGGGGATATAGTTTTTTATATAGCCTCAAATATCTTGCTAAGGAGGTCATAAGATGTATCTCAGTATTGGCGAGTATCTTGTAAAAATTACTTAAAACGTTCAAAATAATTTGTGAATATACGATCTACTTTGATTAAAGTGCAACCACACACAAATAACACTTGAAAACTGATGTATGTATGTCCCTTGCTGTTTAAAGATTTGTATCAGTCCAAGTGCATCAAAAACCTCCTGAAAACTACTTACAAAAGTCTATGTATCTTTTCTGCGACTGTAACTCCTGAGTCTAGGATTTCATTGGTTGCATTCCCTTTACGCATCAAAAAGTGTGATGCCTTTTTTGTGTGGTCCCTTTTGTGTTCTCAATGAACAACATTCCACCGGCGGACTTGAAAGAGAGACTAGCAATAAAAGATGGATTGAAAGAGGCTAAAGTTATTTATTCAATAGCAAAAATATATCTAGAGGGCCTTGAATACAAGTTATTTGATAGACTTGGATCACAGGGTCAACATGACCTGAGCTCTAGCAGAAATGTGCAGTTATACAAAAGCAGCAGTGATACAGGGAGAAATACACAAATCCATATGCACTAGCGTGCCTACATACATACATTTAATATTTACATCAAATATCCTATTGGTGCTTGGACTGTGTTACATGTGTGTGTGCTTTTGTGGCTTGGCTGTGTTTGTCTATGTCAATAGATTTAATAGGTCCATGTCTTTTACATCCATGTTTATGATTTGTATCGGTTTTCCGTCAGCTTAAAGAGGAGGTAGATTTTAGTTTTTAACTGTTTGTGCCTCTGTGTTTCAATGCCACCCATCAATACGGATATATGTGACTGACTGTAACGTGCATATATTTTTGCCAATTTTTCCTTATGTGTGTGCTGTGGTCTCTCTCTCTCTCTCTCTCTCTTTCTCTTTCTCCCCCCCCCCCCCCCCCCCCCCCCCCCCCCCCCCCCCCCCCATGTGCGCATGTGTGTTTGTGTGTGTGTGTGTGTGTGCCTTTGTGCTTGTCAGGTCAGTGTGTGCATGCCAGCTCCTAAGTCTTCTTCGAGCACTGCGGCCCCAGTCTCCAGCACAGGCAGATGGTGTTAAAGAGGCGACAGCGGCAGGAGGCGCAGGGGTCGCAGCAGGGGGTGTGGAAGGAACAGCTCTCCATCAAACGGCCACAGCGCCGCATAGGGGCAGCCGGCTCCAGCTTGGCCTTAGGCTACACACAGTAGACACACAGATCATCCAATGAAATTGTTCTGTGCGAACATATGAATGCCTTCATGGTATGCAGGTAATGAAATAAGGACTCCTAGCAGAGCAGTATTTTTGTGTATGTTAACCTATTCTGAACATTATGAAGAACAGGGACGCTGCACAAAAAGGGTTGGGTTACTCTTTGTTTTTAGGTGTGTGAGATATGGGACAGAGAAGCTGAGCTTACAGGAATGTAGTGGTGCCCCTGGTGGGGAGAAATCCGTCTCCTGGCAAACAGTCGCCTGGGCTTCCCTTGGCTCCAAACTGCTGTTGGCAACATCACACCACAGACTTAATAATAGATAACCGATTTCTAGCCAGGTCAAGCAACGTGAATTTCAGTCTATTGGACTGAGACAGTGCATTTATCTGGGAATTGGGAGCAAAACATTCATGTTAAAGACCAAAAAGCTGATACATAGAAGAACTTTCGTCTTGCAATACATATTCTATATTATCCAAATGAAAAAGAATGATGTATTTATGCAGTTCTGAGTCCAGTATTTGGTCATTGTTTTCTAATGGTTATAACAATATTATTTGCACAATAAATTGAAGCTTGCATTAGATAACTTAAGCGACAGGTAACTGATTTTATCTGTGGTTTAACTTGATTATTATTATACTTTTTTTTTTTTTTTACTTTAAACGTTCTTTTGATTTTATAAAATCTCGATTATTTATCACAATGGGCTCGATTTTTATGACATTTTTTTGCATCAAATCCTAATGTTTTTTTCACTCTCTTTCTAATTACCCCTAGCACAACAACATCTTTATCACGCTCTTGCTTAAGAGCAGCTTGTGGGAAAAACAACAACTCAGGATTGCATGTTATTGTCTTCTTGTGATACCTTTTCCTCGACCGCAAGCTTGCGGCTGTTGAAGGCTATCCCAGTTTGTGGATCAGGATAAGAAACAGTCTCAGGACTGAGCATCTCAATGATCTATATACACCACAGGAAGCCAGAAGGCCTCGAGCGGAGAATAACTCAACGAACTATGAGGAGGACATCTGGGTATCTGGACTTCGTGTGTATTTTCTGTGCGTGCGTGTGTGAGTGTGTGTGTGTGTTTTAGCCTTGCCAAAACAAGCCGGACCTGATGAAGAGACTCACTAGAGGCTGACTCCCATAGGTTCTCAAAAGCACTGAGAGAAATTAGAGAATTTATTGCACAAAACATTTGGCAAAAGGTTTGGACCATGCTCAAATGTAATTGCTCTGGTAGCAAAAATATATAGTCACTTCCCAAATGGAGAATTTTTGTTCTGTTTTACCTTCTGTGATTATCGAGTAAACATAATTCTCAATTATTAATGGTTTACAGATTGGTTGAGCAAAAAAGTAATGTGTTAACTATGTCCGACAGGTGCATGATTGCTTAAGAACGTTCAGAAATATTGAGACACTCTACTAAGTGAAGGGTGCGCTATGCTTGGGAGCTGTTTGATTAGCTCCATCGTTAGCTATATTCAGGAATATTCGTCTCATTTGAAAATGAATTATGTTGCGAGCTTAGCGGGTCATCATTTTGGTTGGGAACAATATTAGCCCATGAACTATATTGTCAAACCATTTGCACCTTTGCGTTGTCTACGCTAAGTCATGATTAAAAACAAATGACTAATTTAGCCGAAATGGTTATTTAAATCAGCAACATAAAGAAAGGGACGCGTTACCTGAATCGTTTTCATGATCCTTCAAATTACGCTTCGTGTGTTCAGCAAAAAATAACGGAATTGCCACTGTCAGAAGACACATCCAAAGAAAATGTTTGCCCATTATCACCAGCAGCCACAGCAAATCTGCAAGCAAGACGAGCGAAATACATTGACATCACATTTGCATGGATACATCTGGTGCCATTGTAAAGTGGAATAGCTTACAGGTTATTTTGTCGTCAGTGGTTAAAAAAAGCATCAATAAATGTTTCCTTTTCTCGAACCCTTTACATGCCCTCAAAGGTTTTGTACTAAATGATTTCTCTTCATGCTGCGAGGTTGTTAAAATGTTGAGACAATTGCAGGTGGGAGGGGAAAGTGGTGTGGAGAGCAGAAAATGGGAGGAAACTAGAAGCCAATGCATCTGCCACAATGATGCCTATCTAACAGTATCAATGAAAGTAAATTACTGTTTCGGAGAGGGTTGTAAGGTAACCAGGTAGCAAATCCAGAAATATTGTTTTATCCAAGGTGTAGGCATAAACATACATTTTCAATGCACTAGCTTCACCTCTAATTACTCTAGTATTATGAAGTTTCCTGCACTGCAATTCCTAAACCCAACAAAATACTTCGATACCAAGCCAAAGTTGTCTAAAATATGAGATTGTTCTCCAATACTGTAATGGATATATGTCATATTTAGATGTGGAAGAATGCAGGTTTAATTTACTGTATGTTGCTCGAATGGCAGAAAGCATAATAAAAATAATTTCACACATCATAGATTTTCATTTAATCCACAACCATGTAAGGGGACAGTTGCCAGATTAGGACAAGGACCTCTTTGGAGGACTCTACCCGAAATCCAAAGATGTTTCGGTCTACTACGTGGATTATATTTCTACACTACTTGTTTCAACCAAATGATGTGTCTGTCTACTCTTTTGGGAATCTCCAAGTGAAAAGTTATATGGTTGATAACAATGTAGAACCTTTGATAATGTAAAATGATATGAATTATTTGTTACTCCCATAATGTAATGTGTTATCTCTAAAATAAGTTAAATGTTATCAAAGCATACAAATAATTACAAAGTGGCCTAATTGGGGCTTTAATTTCAGTTATCAGGTCACACATGCATAACTGCTTGTGATCTGTTACTATCCAACAATGGCAAACTGTTGTTTGTATTGCATTGATGTAATTCAAATATGTATGAAACGTTTTGAAGTTGATTCTCTTTTTAAAGACATGAGACCAGGGCAGTTTCATCATGACTAGAGTGCTTGCATAAACTCTCAATAGTTCAGAAAGATGATTTGCCTGTTCTCTCCCTATCTCACCTTTGCTTTTAAAGCTCCTCCCTCTAAAATGAATACAAAAGCAGTCAG
The DNA here is from genome assembly GCA_017639675.1 of Aplochiton taeniatus. Taxonomy (NCBI): domain Eukaryota; kingdom Metazoa; phylum Chordata; class Actinopteri; order Galaxiiformes; family Galaxiidae; genus Aplochiton; species Aplochiton taeniatus. The sequence continues at coordinate 10,797,201 of CM030189.1, forward strand.
TGCAAAAACCTGACGAAGCTGTATGAAACTGTATTAAAGCGACAACTTGTCTACGTACAAATTAGTAAGATCAAATATAGTTGGAAAGAAATAGAATAACTAAATATATATTTTTTAACAGATCTATGTGTACATCCATCCATAACAGATCTATAGGTACAGCCATACTTTGTACAGAGAACACTTTTTGTTATGGTTTATACAGTAGAAGGACTATTTTCCCTCTTTTTGGATGTTGGCTTTACTGACCAACATATGACCTTTTGTACGCTCCACTTGATTTGCTGTCTTCAGGTTGGTTACCTCCTGCCTGTGAAAACCCATATGAAGTTCTTTAAGACAATCCATCTTTCAAATCCAGAAGGACCTTGTGTACACATTATCAACGTTGTGATATATCTCCAACATCCAAGTTAATATACATTAACAGCGGGGAGTTGATATTGGACTAACATCAGAAAATCTTTTCCTCAGGCGTTCCACCAGTACATGCTTCCTTTTTTCTCTCTAAAAGAGCTTTTGCCATTTTAAGATGGAGGCATTATTATTTGACCTACTTATTGGTCTGAGTTCCTCAACTAAAAGGATAGCGGAACTATAAAATAACATTTATATCATCACATACTCACCCCCTTTCTACGCTTACACATCTGATATCCCTAATCTCGAATTATCCATTCCAGGTTTGTTCCATCAGGTGCATTGAGTTAATCTAAAGATGATAGTAGTTTTGTTAAGAATTTGATATGTTTGTTTTCCGTGAAAACAAATATTAGATTTTCCTCTCACTGTTCCAAAACCACCAATAGATTTGAACTCAAGACCACATATGGCTCCGGTCCATAATTGTATGTTGAGCAGTAAATTGAATGTTCTATAGGATGAAGTTAGGGACCAGGTACAAGTTGAAGAAAGAAAATCAGACTTCAACAAGTCAGCAGCTGAGGTAGAGCAGCATGGCTGCAGAAGGAAGGAAGATACATCCATGGATTTGTGATATCAAGTTCTATACGAAACCTCTAAAGGATATAGGGATTTGAGACTGAACTTTTTTAGCTCTCAAAGAATGGTGCTCTTGATCGTATCTCTAGATCTGTATGACCGAGGCAAGTGATATCATCACCCTGGAGGGGCAAGATGTGTGCAACTCTGCAATCATTCAAAATCCGTCACTGTCCAACAGTAATATTTCACCATCTCCTGAGAATACTCTCCACAACTTCTCGCCAAAGAGACAGCACCTGCCAGCTCCACTCTGCACATGCTCCATCTGAAGGGACGTGGGCCAATCCCAAGCTTCTCCTGAAGTGAAACAGGAAACAAAGGTGTCATTGTGCATGATTGGTTTTGACCTCCCATTAAGCAAGCAGCCAAAGGGCCTCTGCTCTGCGGAGGGGGCTGTTGTTCCTTCCATTCTGCTTTTTTTGAACTGCCTTATTCAATGTTTGTTTCAAATCCACCACCAACTAGTACCTGAATGGGTAGTGAGAGCGGACATTGCTCATTGAGACAGGCTTTTTTTAGGGCTAACAAGCTCCTTACCATTGGCGCGACTCGTACAAATTCTCCCAGACTTAATCAGTCCTTAGCTAGGGCCTCTAAAGAGGGACTATTAAATGAGTCATAGCTTGAATGTTTCCCTTCAGCAAGGTCTTTTCAATTGTTGAAGAGTGGTGAACATTTCATCCTAACTTGTGGTTGAGGGATAACACACAAAATGTACTTATTTATTGGGCAGATTCAATAGAAAAGCTGTCATGTTATTAATAAAAAACCTTCTACATCAGTGTATTCTTATGAACAACTTTATCACCCCCCCCCCCCCCCCCAAAAAAAAAAGTGTGTTTTCAAAAAGCTGAAATAAGTGTTTGGCTAACTGTGTGTGTCTTTTACTTTTGTTTTTCATATTCTGTACATTTTGTCCTAATAATTGAATGTATAAAATAATGATCTATACACCATTGGAATTTAGCTTGCTGGAACCCAGCAGGCTCCTTATTGTGTACAGGTACATCAACAAGACCTTAAGTTCATATATGGCACGTAAATAGTTGTTGAAAATACTTTAAGTAACTCTAGCAAAGTCAAATTGCGAAAGGGTGAATAGATTACTACCTTCGCTTTATAGGTACAGTGGGGCCCAAAAGTATTTAGTCAGCCACTGATTGTGCAAGTTCTCCTACTTAGAAAGATGAGAGAGGTCTGTAATTTTCATCATAGGTACACTTCAACTATGAGACAAAAATGAGAAAAAAATCCAGGAAATCACATTGTAGGATTTTTAAAGAATTTATTTGAAAATTATGGTGGAAAATAAGTATTTGGTCGATAACAAAAGTTCAACTCAATACTTTGTAACATAACCTTTGTTGGCAATGACAGAGGTCAAACGTTTCCTGTAAGTCTTCACCAGGTTTGCACACACTGTAGCTGGTATTTTGGCCCATTCCTCCATGCAGATCTCCTCTAGAGCAGTCATGTTTTGGGGCTGTCGCTGGGCAACACGGACTTTCAACTCCCTCCACAAATTTTCTATGGGGTTGAGGTCTGGAGACTGGCTAGGCCACTCCAGGACCTTGAAATGCTTTTTACGGAGCCACTCCTTTGTTGCCCAAGCGGTGTATTTGGGATCATTGTCATGCTGGAAGACCCAGCCACGTTCCATCTTCAATGCTCTCACTGATGGAAGGAGGTTTTGGCTTAAAATCTCACGATACATGGCCCCGTTCATTCTTCCCTTAACACGGATCAGTCGTCCTGTCCCCTTTGCAGTAAAACAGCCCCAAAGCAGGATGTTTCCACCCCCATGCTTCACAGTAGGTATGGTGTTCTTGGGATGCAACTCAGCATTCTTCTTCCTCCAAACACGATGAGTTGAGTTTTTACCAAAAAGTTCTATTTTGGTTTCATCTGACCACATGATATTCTCCCAATCCTCTTCTGGATCATCCATATGCTCTCTGGCAAACTTCAGACGGGCCTGGACATGTACTGGCTTAAGCAGGGGGACACGCCTGGCACTGCAGGATTTGAGTCCCTCTCGGCGTAGTGTGTTACTGATGGTAGCCTTTGTTACTTTGGTCCCAGCTCTCTGCAGGTCATTTATCAGGTATCACCCTCCGTGTAGTTCTGGGATTTTTGCTCACCGTTCTCATGATCATTTTGACCCCACGGGATGAGATCTTGCATGGGGCCCCAGATCGAGGGAGATTATCAATGGTCTTGTATGTCTTCCATTTTCTTACAATTGCTCCCACAGTTGATCTATTCACACCAACCTGCTTGCCTATTGCAGATTCACTCTTCCCAGCCTGGTGCAGGTCTACAATTTTCTTCCTGGTGTCCTTCCACAGCTCTTTGGTCTTGGCCATGGTTGAGTTTGGAGTCTGACTGTTTGAGACTGTGGACAGGTGTCTTTTATACAGATAACGAGGTCAAACAGGTTCCATTAATACAGGTAACGAGTGGAGGACACTTAAAGAAGAAGTTACAGGTCTGTGAGAGCCAGAAATCTTGCTTGTTTGTGGCTGACCAAATACTTATTTTCCTCCATCATTTACAAATAAATTCTTTTAAAATTTAAAAATCCTACAATGTGATTTCCTGGATTTTTTTTCTCATTTTTGTCTCTCATAGTTGAAGTGTACCTATGATGAAAATTACAGACCTCTCTCATCTTTCTAAGTAGGAGAACTTGCACAATCAGTGGCTGACTAAATACTTTTTGGCCCCACTGTATAGTTAATTTGGTCTGAACATCTCCTTTCTCTAAATCTCAGTATATGTGGATTCAATAAAACATTTCAAACTGTAACTAGCAGATTATTAGTGTAATTGAAACTAGCATGCAGAT
>CM030189.1:10844898-10967398 GCA_017639675.1 Aplochiton taeniatus
AAAGTCTACCATTGTGATATGTAGCCTACCAATCCCTCATGAAAACATTATGCTGTTAATATTGTTGTAGGTTAAAGTTTATTTTGAACTTATGGATAACTGAGGAACAAGCTTCTTACAATGTTCAGCAAAAGACAATCCTTGCAGTTGGCCATTACTGACTTGGTAAGTGTTCTTGCAGATGTTATATATATATATATATATATATATATATATATATATATATGTGTGTGTGTGTGTGTGTGTGTGTGTGTGTGTGTGTGTGTGTATATATACACTGCTCAAAAAAATGTAAGGAACACTTTGAAACCACATCAGATCTCAATGGGGGGAAAAAATCATGCTGGTTATCTATACTGATATGGACTGGGTAATGAGTGAGGAACGAAAGGATGCCACATCGTTTGATGGAAATGAAAATGATCAACCTACAGAGGGCTGAATTCAAAGGCACCCCAAAAATCAAAGTGAAAAAATGATGCGGCGGGCTAGTCCATCTTGCTGAAATTCCATTGCAGCAACTCAAAATGGTACTCAGTACTGTGTATTGCCCCCACGTGCTTGTATGCATGCCTGACAATGTCGGGGCATTTTCCTAATGAGACGACGGATGGTGTCCTGGGGTATCTCCTCCCAGATCTGGAACAGGGCATCACTGAGCTCCTAGACAGTCTGAGGTGCAACCTGGCGGCGTCGGATGGACCGAAACATGTCCCAGAGGTGTTCTATTGGATTTAGGTCAGGCGAGCGTGGGGGCCAGTCAATGGTATCAATTCCTTCATCCTCCAGGAGCTGCCTGCATACTTTCGCCACATGAGGCCGGGCATTGTCGTGCACCAGGAGGAACCCAGGGCCCACTGCACCAGCGTAGGGGCTGCTAATGGGTCCAAGGATTTCATCCCGATACCTAATGGCAGTCAGGGTGCCGTTGTCTAGCCTGTAGAGGTCTGTGCGTCCCTCCATGGATATGCCTCCCCAGACCATCACGGACCCACCACCAAACCGGTCATGCTGAACGATGGTACAGGCAGCGTAACGTTCTCCACAGCTTCTCCAGACTCTTTCACGTCTATCACATGCTCAGAGTGAACCTGCCCTCATCTGTGAAAAGCACAGGGTGCCAGTGGCGGACCTGCCAAATCTAGTGTTCTATGGCAAATGCCAATCAAGCTCCACGGTGCCGGGCAGTGAGCACAGGGCCCACTAGAGGACGTCGGGCCCTCAGGCCACCCTCATGAAGTCTGTTTCTGATTGTTTAGTCAGAGACATTCCCACCAGTGGCCTGCAGGCAGTCATTTTGTAGGGCTCATCCTGTTCCTCCATGCACAAAGGAGCAGATACCGGTCCTGCTGATGGGTTAAGGACCTTCTACGGCCCTGTCCAGCTCTCCTAGAGTAACTGCCGGTCTCCTGGAATCTCCTCCATACTCTTGAGACTGTGCTGGGAGACACAGCAAACCTTCTGGCAATGGCACGTATTGATGTGCCATCCTGGAGGAGTTGGACTGCCTGTGCAGCCTCTGTGGGGTCCAGGTATCGCCTCATGCTACCAGTAGTGACACTGACCCTGGCCAAATGCAAAACTAGTGGAAAAACAGTCAGAAAAGATGAGGAGGGAAACAGTTTCAGTGGCCTCTACCTGGAAAACCATTCCTGTTTTGGGGGTCATCTCATTGTTGCCCCTCTAGTGCACCTGTTGTCAATTTCATTAACACCAAAGCAGCTGAAACTGATTAACAACCCCCTCTGCTACTTAACTGACCAGATCAATAGCCCAGAAGATTAATTGACTTCATGCAATACTCTGATTAAAAAGTGTTCCTTTAATTTTTTTGAGCAGTGTGTATATATATATATATATATATATATATATATATATATATATATATATATATATATATATATATATATATATATATAATATAATATATATATATATATATATATATATATATATATATATACACTGCTAAAAAATATATATTTATATATTATATTTTAATTTTTTTTAACCCAAGAATAGAAGAAAAAAGAAAAAAGAAAAGAAAGAAATAATAATAATAATAATAATAATAATAACTTCAATTTATATAGCACCTTTCTTATACCCAAGGTCGCTTGGTTATAAATCCCACGGTACAACTTCTACCTATGTTTCTTTCTGCTGTGCCATAAAAAAAACGTGTTGCCTGTTTGCTGACAACTTCACCCTGATGGAAAATGTTATGAAGTAATACCTCTGGATTTTTTTTTTTATATAAAACGTGTAGATAGAACACAGAAATCTCATTAGTGTTTTGGTTCTGCCAAAGCAGAACCAAGAATCATCACCTGTTTAATGAACAATCAGTCCAATCCCATGTCCTTTCTTCTAAAACTAACCCCAGTCTCCTTTCACCACTGGATCTGTTAAAAAAAGATAACGGCAGAACCTGCACTGATGGTGAGGGATACTCTAACAGTAGAGGATCTACAACTACAATTTTCTATAAATGTACCTTATCTAAAAATAAGCAAACTAAAGTAAACTGTTTAGACATGCATGTGAAAAGGGTTCAATCCACATATTATTTGAACAATTTATCTGAATGTGGAAAATTCAGCAAAATTCTGGAAAGTGGTTGAATCACTGTCTTCTTCGGCAGATAATAATGCTAGACTTCAATCCTGTAACTGATTAAAAGGAGCTTTGTGCTGTTTTTAACCTTCATTTTGTGAAATCAGGCTCCCGTTTGGAAGAATGCAGTAGAGTTGTTTGGGCATAAATGGAACCAGGGACATACTGTTGACACTAGCGTAGAAAAATATAGATAATTCCCATTTAATTCCCAGAGAAATAACGCTCCCTTCTTATTTAGACAATTTGATTGCAATTTGACGTGCCTTATGCAACTCTAAGTTTATGAGAAACTCTGATAGGGTGCAGATCAATTAGACCCGTATCTGCTAAAGCTTCATAGCCAAGCCCCTTCATAGCCAAGCCCTGTACACATATTTTTTTATTTAACACTCTCCTGGTTTGATCCCTAAAATATGGAAATCAGCTCTGGTTACTCCTTTGCATAAAGAGGGGATGCAAGTGACTTAAATAATTAGATGAAGTAATCTAACAAAGATGTTAGAATCTCTTGAAAATTAACAGCTTCATACTTTTTTGTTCACCAATATTATTTGAAACCCTTTTCTGTCTGGGTTCAGAGATAGTCATAGTACTATTACAGCAGCCACTCTTGTTCTAAATTATAGTTACTGCTCTTGATTCGAAGAAACATCGTGCTGTTTTGTTTGTGGATTTGTCAAAGGCTTACGATGGGTTGATAGGTTTGACAGGTTACTTCTGGATATTAGCCTTGCAGGGATTTGATGACGCGGCTATTGGTTTCAAGACTACCTTTCTGGTAGAACACAGAGCATATATGGTAAGGGTTGCAAATCCAAGGTTGTAGCAATAGAGAATGGTTTGCCAGGTTCCATTTGTGTCCTACATTAACACTTGATATTTGTGCCTCTGTAAAAGACTGTAAAGTACATTTCTATGATACCATTCTTTATTCTTGTGCACTGTTCATAAAATGGGCAATGTCAAACCTTGCAAGAGCATTTGTTGACAGAAATCCCTTAGATTAAATATATGCTTTTCTCAAGTGCCAAAGAGTTACATTTTAAGGCTTGCTCCCTAAATGGAGCCCAAATTGAGAACATTGCAATTTACAAATAGAATTTTACTAGATTAAAATAGAATTTTACTTGATTAAAAGTTATTATATACACTCTAGAAACAGAATGACAATTGTAAAATAAACCTTTATGCCAGTCACAGAGGATTATGGTGATCTTGTGTATGCATGCAGCCTCAAAGTCCCTTAGTACAGTTTACCACAATGCTTTGCATTTTGTAATAATGAGTAGTTTTAGAACTGATTGTACAGTATAAGGAAGTAGGATGGTATTCTTAAGCCCAATTCGCAGTTCAGGGACTATTTTAGGGACTTGAAAATAGTTGAGGCTATATGCATACATAATAACCATACTCTTCCATGAGTGCCATGAAGGTTTATTTTACAATTGTCATTCTGTTTTCAAGAGTAAATAATAACTATTGATGACAGGTGAGAAAAATATTGTCTATTTTTTTTTTTTTATTACAAGGCAATGCAGGGCAAATTGCCATGTTACCTTACTTCCTTTTTAATGCACAAATCTAGTAGTCATTGGACACACTCACAGGACTTATTATCACCCTTAAAAGGCCAAAAGTGATAACAGATTAGCATTCAGTTTCTTTGCTTCAGATCAAAGCAAGACTGTTCAACAGGCATTGAAAATAGAGCCATTTCTATTGGTTGAACAATTAAACTTTTTATTGGATATGGGAGATGAAGAACGTTCAAGTTTTGATTGAAACTTAAATAATGTGCTGCATTGTAAATATTGTAACATATTTGTATAATTTGCTCATTTTATATTTCCTCTTCATGATCTTTTCATCATGTCATGTTAGTTTTGTTGTCATTTATATATTCCGCGGGAATTGCTAGAAAATAGACCTAGTCTTATTGGTTACCCATGTGTAAATAAATAAAATATATAGAAACACAAAGGTTTTGCTCTTTGTAAAGCATTTTGCAGCTCAAACCTCAGCATGATGGAGTTTGGGAGAATGGAAAAAAGAGAGAACAGCGCAAACACACAGACGTTTGGAAACTTAAACGAGATACCAAATTGAAACATTTATTATCTTATACATTTGTGTGTATGGAATAGCATTATACTTAAAACAAAAAATATTACAATCAATGTTTTGTACTGGTCTGTCACACAAATGTTTCATAAAACAAAAAATTGTAGCAGAAATGCACACAAAAGTATTAAAATTCAATTCAATATTGAAATAATGACATTCCGTCGCAGGCCCACGTGTTTAGAGTATGATACAATAGTATTTGTCTGTCTGGGTGTCAGCTGCTCCGAGCGAAGCCCAACCACATCAACTAAACACTGGGACAGGAACGATAAGGTCCAAGATGGCGACTCATCTCCAGTTGGCTAGAGTCGACAACAAAAAGCCCGATACTAAAGATAAAAGCCCCAAACACCACAAGACGACCGAAGAGGAGATATGCCTTTTTTCATGTAGTCTTTGTTGTGTAAAGCATCCCAGTCCTGAGGGTAGAAAAGGCAACATAGATCTCAGCCCTGTGCAGTCCCCCTGTGGTCTGTTCACCATCTCGGTTGTGTTTTTTTTCTCGTATAAACCACGTGTGGACGTTCTTTTAGTTTGGGGCTTCTAGACGGCCGTGCTTTTGGTGCCAATGTGCGGTCGAGCAAACTCCACAAAGTCATCAATAAGGACAGGCCACGCTCCTTGAATAGGGTGCAATGAACACAAGAACATTTGTGTTAGGAGAAATATGATACACACATACCAATAACCTTTTATATTAGAACCAGGTACGCCAGGGGAAAATAGCAAGATATACGATCAAATCTAAAGAGGAAAAGTGACAATAGAAAGAGGTCAATACAATCATTTGAGATGCCCATTTAACCCTGGCTAAACAAATTACAAACCTTCCTCGTCGTAATTGGACATATCATCAGTTATCATTGTGCTGAAGTCTAATAGAAGGTTCCATGTGTCTTTAGGTATTGATCTTTTATGATGCTCCTGAGAACAAAAAAGTTGGAACACAATTTGTTACTAGTAATTCAATCCAATAGTAGGAACATGCACTATCATATGTTTTACTTATAATTGAGAATTTTAGAGTAAACCCATTCCTTTGATTCTATAAAAGTAATACTTGATATAAAATGTTATTCAGTAGAGCATCTGTGGAAAGTCTATTGCTAGGGGCTTCATTCCTAACATCCAAACAACTTTAAAAACATGAAACTCCTAGACAGAAAAGCACCCCAAGGAAAACTTGATGAAGACTTCATCTGAAGGTGAAATATATTAGCAGTAGTGTAGGGACTTATGCGCATGGAAATTAGTCTGTGGAATCTGTGCAAATACTTTCTTGTCCATAAAAGCCATTTTCTTACCACTAAGAATTTGTTCCAAAGGTCCAGAAACTTGAATCTTCCAGCAAGTACTAAATTCCAATATGCAATTGCCATTTCTAAGTCTACAGACAGAGACAATGAAAATAAATAAGTAAATAAAAATCCACACCAAATCAGTAGATGGTGAAAAGTGACTGAAGAAGAAAAAAATGTGTAAAGCTACTTACCCAAGCCCTTCTGGCCAGGATTCTTTGCAAAGTTAAATGTAAACTGGTAAAAGTCCTTAAATTTCCCTTGCTCTTTTAACTCTTGCTCCATTTTTGGTAGTTGAGCTTTTAGCTTTTCTATACTGTCACATCTAAGAAAACAAAATAATGGGTTCAAAGTTTTTAGAAAGCACATTAACTGATATAAAATGACCATATTTTAATGTGCATGAACTTATGTAAAGCACGTTATTCTCTGACTAGATGGACGACCACCAAACAAGCAGATCCTAATCAATTTCCTGTGGTGCCTTGCAACCCTTATTAGCTTCTAACAATCGACCATCTTTGATTAATTAGATCAATACCTTGCAATACCTATACACCGCTTGCACAGTAATTATTTCCTTAAAATCTTACATTGTTGTGTTGTTAAATATTTCCAGTAGCGCCCTGTACATAGGAAAGTAAATGAAATGCCAGATTACAGCTAATATGAAAAATGTACCCCATCTCACCCTTGTTCTGTCATTCCATCCATAAATTCCTGTTTGGAGAATTCACACTGTGTTGCCGCTCGGAACTTCCATGCAATGAGGAGCACACTTATACTGGCTGGGTCCAGTCCAAGGTCATCACAAAACTGCTGGATCCCGTCTATACCAATCTTGTTGTCATCTTGAGGGTCTAAATTTGTAATGAGGTTTAAGAGAATAAGGTTATGGTAGGTGCCGCAAGAAAGTCACTGTAATGCACATTTGCACATAGATCACAACACAAATTAGATAATAATCTAATCTGACCCAATAACTTTTGTTTGTTGATGATAAGGCCTGTCGACATCGACTCACCTGTCCTGAAGAAATAGACTGATACTCACCTCTGTATCTGTTGTAGAGCTGCTCAAGCCGTTTCTTGTCCAAAGCGCCTTTAAGATTTGAAACATAGAGGTCTGGGTTTTGGAAGAAGTTGTCAGTGGCCACATCTAATTTCCAGTCATTCTGCGACAGACAGGCCAATGCAGTCTTCTCATTTGATTGTGTGAAGATCATAAACTGACGAACTTTATCCTTTTGGGAGGACTTCAGCTTGTTCTGTGAATGACAGCAAGACAAAGCTTTCAGGGCTATATAAGAATGGACATCAAAATCTTGCGTATGTGTTACCGTAATGGAATAGCTTTACACCATTGCTGCACACTAGTGACAAATTCGCAAATTGTTTTTGCACAGTTTGTTATTTTTTAATAACTGCTAAGTTATCTACACTACAGTAATTTTCCTTTTCATTAAAATACAGACAGGGCAACGACCCACATGCATTGCTAGTTAACTTAACAGTGTGTTATCAAAGCCCTGGTAGACAGGTAGTTGTTTTTTGTCGACGATCAAAATCATCAACAGAAACTACAGGTCGTTAGCGACCAGTGGCTGTTCACCTTAGTTCAATTCAGCCAAAATCCAAAAACATAATTTGCCTTGTTCAAAAGGCAAGGCTTAAGATGAAATAGGCTAAATAAGTCGCAATGCAATCTTTGAAAAAAATAACAAGTCAACCAGAAGTCAGACAAGACACTGAAATGAACGTTTACAAATCTATCTGGCCTTCAAGAGTTACAAACACAAAGCAACCTTAATATCCGAATCTTCCCGTGAAATCAGTTTAACTCTCTCTAACGATGGCCATGTAGATTTGAACAAACGTTAGCAAAGCTTTTGTCTAGCGTTATTCGTGTGTGTCCACTACAGTTTTGTGAAAAAGTCAGTGATGTTCTTGCCAGTCAATTTGCTGCCCTGCTGCTGAACAACTAATGTTACTAGTACATTACGAGCTAACAGCTTACAGTTACATGAGTACTAACCCAACTCAACTGTTAGCTAGCTACTGTCGGCTAATGTTAGCTGGAGAGCTAACGTTACCTTTGTTTTTATCCATTATCACAGCTGATATGAAGCATTGCGGGAGTCATTTCATCAACTCCGAGCTAACACGTGTTTACTAAACCTAACACACTTGAAATTGCAACAAAAACAACGACAATTTTAATAAACGTATGTATTCCTCACCATGTTTGTAATTGCCCGACTCTTTTTTTCCCATCCAGCTGCCTCGCTCTAGTCCACCTTTTCCGCTCATGCGCACTGGATCACAACATATGGCTGTCATTTGGATAATATTTTGATGGATGCAATGAGCTTTACATTGTGTGATGCAGCCTGAACTGTTTAATAAGACACAGCTCCGTATTCTCTTAATGCTGGCATATTTTACGGAAAGATTTAAATAGATATTTGATTTGTTTTATGCTGATGATGGGTTGGCAATGTCCCAGGACATTTTCTGCTGGGTGGTCACAATCGGAAAAGGAAAGTGCTCTGTAAAAAATGTTTGTGAAATGTGAAGCGTTGTAAAATCGTGAACTCAAAAAGTGTAAATAGGTAAACAATGAAGCAGTGTTTAATTTTCGGAAATATTATGTAAAACACAACTGTTCATTTTAAAGTGTTAAAATAATAATTTTCCTTTCACAGATTACTGTAGTTTAAACACAGAAAACTGTAATACAAAAAGCCATACAATACAGTTAAAATGACTAGCTGTTATAACTTTTTTTGTCAGGTAGAAAGAAACCATGAAAGAAATTATCAGTATGACTATAGCAACATTTAAAATCTCTTCTAAATGTATTCATTGCAATTTAAAAGGCCTTAACTGTTAACATTCCTGTTATATGAATGCTCAATCTCTAAGATAAACTGTAAAATAGTTGTAATGTAATGCATTTTTTTACAGCAAAACTATTGTAATTAAAGTTGATCTAGGTAACTTTTGGTGTTAACGTATCATCGATCCATTTCTGCTGATTGCACATTGTATGGAGAGTGAAAACATGGCGGTTGAGATCATTCCACTTGAAGTCTCAATATTTAATAATACTTTTGTCTGCCACCGGGTACGATCTCCCGCAAAACTGTGACGAACTGCTTTATGGCACTAGGAAGTGCGTCACTGAATCAGGAAGAGATTTATTTGGGCGGCTTTATAAGCTGTGTATCAATTCAGCGGCCACATCCTTCGAAGGATACGGTTGTAGACCGCGAAGGCCGAACCAAGTATTGTTAAATTAGATTAAATGAGACGTTCTGGTCTACTGAGGATTTCTCATTTGCATCACCAGCTGTTCTCACCCTTACCCTTACTTCACGACACTTGTATCTAATCATCACTGGCGCGCAATGAATCTTGGGATAGGTTGGGCCGGGAAGGATCCAGCAGTTGGATTAGTTGTCTCAATTCACACGTCGCATCTTTCGAAGGACTCAGTCTACGAAGGCACGCCTCTGTAGACCGCGAAGGTCGAACCGAGCGTTGTTAAATGCGATGAAATGAGAAGGTCTGGTCTATTGAGGATTTTCTGTTTGCGTCACCAGCTGTTCCCACCCTTACCTTTGCATAATGATATTTATATACAATCGTCACCGGCGCGCAATGAATTCTGGGATAGATTAGGCCACGAAGAAAGCAGCAGTTGAATCCTCCAAATTTGGGAAAAGAAGGCCACATTTCTCGGCCGCATTTGAAGGAGCCTTTAAAATAGGACAGGTGCGGTGCGCCACTGTGACACATTCAGTCTTCAAATGCAACCTTCAAACGGTAGTGGGCTCCAAAATCACCTTCTACAGATTGTTGCATAGATCAGCTTTAAAACCTTTCTGAATTAACTTAGCATTTTCAAACTGTTCATAATTACAATTTCCCATACGTAAAATAGGGCAGCAAAGTTCCGCTTTTTATATACAATAACCATTGAAACTGCAAATTAGTGATAGATTACATAAGCAGGAGGAAGCCGTGTGAAAACCTGTGGCCTGAGCTGAAGAGGAGAGTGCACAAGAGAGGACCTAGGACCCTGGATGATCTGGAGAGATTCTGTAAAGAGGAGTGGTCTCAGATTCCTTGCTCTGTATTCTCCAACCTTATTAGATGTTGCAGGAGAAGACTTAGTGCTGTTTTATTGGCAAAGGGAGGTTGTGCAAAGTATTAAATGCAGGGGTGCCAATAATTGTGGCACATGTGGTTTTGTTAAAAATAATTATTTCTTAATGAGGATTTTTTCTCTCAGAATAAATTTACTTAAATTAAAGGTTGGATTTTTCTAATTATTTCACTGTGAGATTAAGCTATTGACCAAAAGGTGAATTTTTTAGAACCCTTTTTACTCATCTTTACCAGGGGTGCCAATAAGTGTGGAGGGCACTATATACCTGCCACCACAATCAGGTACTAAAGTGCTTGGCAAAGCTGATATATGAGGCATACGAAAGAAATAAACTTGGTTTAGCGAATTTGAAGCTGAAGCAGAACAGCAAGGCTTGAGAGCAAAGGTGTAGGGAAAGATTTGTCTTTTCAGGTTAAGGTAAGTATCCTTGCAGAGCTGCCAAAAAGAGCCTGCAGGATTAGGGATGGGAGTGTGTGAACGTGTACACAAATTTTGTGGTGGGAATTAGTGGTATGTTTACAAAAAAGCTCTATACGTAAAAACACATTTTTGGTCACCATATATCCTGTGTATTTGAACATATATCAGCACAAAGTGGCAAGTGCAGTACATACAGTTTCTGTGGTGGGTTTTGAACAGAAATGAACACCCTATAAACAACAAACTCCCACAGTGCATTACAAACTCAAAAACCCCAGGGCAGAAATCAACAAGTTGTATGATCAAGTTGCAACCTTTTGCCTAAACACCGAGAAGCCAATCCAAACCAACATTATTTTGTGACTTTTCAGCGTTAAGTGTAAACTGTAGTGGTATTTTACCAATTTAACTTTTATTTATACGGAACATTTATATTTAAACATAACAAGATGTGCAAAGTTATGTTTTAGGAAATACAGAAATTTACACAAACAAGTTGCAAAATAAATAATAAAGTTATAAATAAATAAAATAATTATAAAGTGATATTTTATTTAAAAGCGCTTTTCATAAAACCTAAAGGCACTTTACATTAGAAAATAATGCCTTCCAGTGAAATATGTGTTCCCAAGTAGACTGGCTATGTCAGGGCTGTCAGATACAGAACCTAAGCCCTTTTTATTTTACAGATCTTCACATATGTGTGGCCACATTATTTCTGTTCTGGTTGCACGACTTGTGGGAGCTAGGCTTGTGGAGTCCGTTTCAGTTATACAAAACTTGGTTTCAAGCTATGGTGTTAAGAAACTAAATTGTATCCATAAAATAGAGGTTTTGAATTTGTAGTCTAGGTGTATTTCCATGTTTTTTTTAAAGCAATCGATTACACTTTCATTTGAAGTTTTATTGAATTGAAACTTCTGTAGGCCAGACACTTTTCATTTAACTTGGACTTACACCTCTATTTTATGTTCTGCATTTATGTACAAAAGCTGAGTTCCCATTTGAGTGTATCAATTGGCAGCAAATGTGCCATTAAAATTATCTATTTTACAAGGACCAAAACTTTATGCCATTTATTTGTCTGGAGACTAGTTTGGCCTGCCAGAGACACGGTAGTAACCCAAGTACGATTCATACGGCAATATCCTTACGCTAAATAATATAGTTTCTCAAAGCTTTCCTCCAAAACTTGAGTATTGTAATCTTTCACCACACCAACCCTGTCACATTGATTTTAAATCCATCTAAATATTTTCATATTTCACAAAAAATACATTTATAAAGTAAATGTAATTTTTTTATGTTACTCGTCAGGGAATATAGTCCGGCCATATAAAAGAAGTTGTCTTCGTTATCACCGGTCTTTACATTCGCATGCTGGAGTTGTGGACGGGTCATGTCTAGCGATTCTGCTGATTATAACAGGTACAACAGTGTGTAATTCTTGTATTCGGTTAATTATTTTGCGTTAGCTGAAACAATAAAAATAAAGTATATGTTTGTTTTGCAATTTGCATACATTTGTTGTGGAAGATGTTAGTAAATGTGCAGTCAGTGCCAGTTGGCCCTCTACTACTACGAGCTTTTCCAGTCCACACATGCCCCGTGTGCTACTCTGCTAGGCTAGGCTAACGTAAAGCAAGATAGCTTATCGTTATGCTAGCTAGTGACTTTTGGCAGAATGCTAATTTAAAGTTAAATAATGGTTAATTCGAAAACTTAAGTCATCATAAATATGTGGAGCATTTTCGAGACTGGTGTAACGTTACATTTTAAGTGCTAAATTAGCCTGGCCAGGCTAAGTCCAAAGCCAAGGCGTAGCGCTAAAGCCAAAGGACCTCACAGTGGGAATGTTAATGAGAGGACAATATGTTCATAGGTAAGTGTGTTAGGTTAGGTCATTTGTTGTTATTGGCTAATAATGACTGAAATTGATCGGTGTTTAAGCCAGTTTACGTTACCAAATTATCGCGACATGGGCTTCTGGAAACGGACATGTTCGCCGGCAGGATTAAGCGATATGGGTGTGGGCCCCATATCATGTCATCTTAGTTTTTGGAACGTGTGAAATGATGGCATATCATCTTTCGGGACTGACTAAAAATGCTGATAGCTTTGTCATTTCTGATCACACCCCCAACTTAGTGATGGAAACGTTTGGGTCCCTTTCAATTTTGGCCAACACACCAATTAATTTATAACTTGTGGCTTATTTCACTGCACACTTCAATGGGCAATGCTCTGTATCTTGTAGTTCAAGAGAACAAGACCATGGGGGGCCAGAGGGAATGGAGCCTGATGGTGTTATTGAGGTAAGTTGGCAAACACATTATGATGCATTAAATGAGTTCTATTTTTAGAGTTGTTGTGCAAATATAAGCTGTTATAATGACTTGGACTTGGTCGCTGTTAGATCTTAAGTTCTCATAAGTATAACAGCCAATAGTTACTTTTACAATTTCAAGTTTTATGCAAATTTTAGTGGGTCATCTGAACCTGTAATGACTGGGCTTCAGACATTAAATTGATTTCATCAACTCCTCCCCCCCACTCTTACTGTGCAGAGCAACTGGAACGAGATTACAGATAACTTCGATGATATGTGCCTAAAGGAGACCCTGTTGCGTGGAATATATGCATATGGTTTTGAGAAGCCATCAGCTATCCAACAGAGGGCCATCATTCCCTGCATCAAAGGTTTGGAAATAGTTATTTTATCCAGTATTCTTGTTGATCTGAGTGAAATGATGCTTACCATCTTTCGGGACTGACCCAGCTATGGAGAGATTTTTTTTATACCACTGATCACTCAAACTTTTGTCACTCATAGATATAACTTTATTTTATAGAAATTATCGTACGTCAAAGGCAGCAATTAAAGAATCAAAAATATTCGCTTCATGTTTTTCTCTGCTTTGTTTCCAACAGGCTTGGATGTCATTGACCAAGCCCAGTCGGGCACTGGTAAGACAGCCACTTTTGCCATCTCTATCCTGCAGCAGCTGGACATTACGCAGAAGGAGACCCAGGCTCTGGTGCTGGCCCCCACCAGAGAGCTGGCACAGCAGGTATGCTGTACCTGAGGTCAGGATTAACTTAACTGTCTCAGACCAAGGCGGCGTAATGGGACAAAGCCTCCATCCGAAGGTACTATACTTTTCAATACTGCTTAATCTGCTCAAAATTAAATTCACAATTACTTGATGGACCCTCTTATGACTGGTGTAGTCCCTGTCCATGACTGCATTGGTCTGAAAGGTGATCATTTTTCATTTGCTTTGCTGGCTATTTAATGTTTTGTGAATGTTGCGTTTAGAGCATTTTGAGTGAAATGATGTTTATCATCTTTCGGGACTGACCCTGCATTGGAGACAAATTGTTTTACTGATCACTCAAGTCACTCCCTATATATCGATTACTCCTTTATTCTTTATAAACTCCTAAAACCCCTAATTTGTGCTTTTCCTGCTTAGATCCAGAAGGTGATTCTGGCTCTGGGTGACTACATGGGGGCATCATGCCATGCCTGTATTGGTGGCATGAACGTCCGCAACGAGATGCAGAAACTTCAAGCGGAGGCCCCTCACATGGTGGTGGGCACCCCAGGGCGGGTGTTTGACATGCTTAACAGGAGATACCTGTGTAAGTACTCATCAGTGTAAGTATCTGCCTCTGACACAACTCACTTAATATTTCTGTTTAGTCAAGTCCTTGCTTGGTTTTGGTTTTCTGTTCCCTAATGACGTTTCACCTTTTTAGCGCCAAAGCAAATCAAGATGTTTGTCCTCGACGAAGCTGATGAAATGCTGAGTCGTGGGTTTAAGGATCAAATCTATGAGATTTTCCAGAAATTGAGCACCAATATTCAAGTAAGTTACTAAGGGTAATAGGGGGTGGCATTTTATTAGTCTACCAAATTGTATTACGCTTCAAGTAAGCACTAGGGAACCTCCGCATAAAAGAACTGTACTGAAATTGTGTGATCCAGGATTCCTTGGTTCATGCAGTAATGCTAGTAGAGTAAACGTGGAAGGAAAGTGAAGCGCTGTGCTGCAAATGAGATGTGGTCGAACCGCTTTCTTAATGTTCATTGGCCTTTGTCTCGATGCCCAGCGACACATTGCCTGTATAGTATTATAGGTCTGTTTCAGTTGGGATGCGTATATTTTGGTACCAACCTGTTTGTACTATGTACGTTTGCTAACCCATCATAAAATCCTGCAGTCATTCAGAATTTATTTTTCCTAGGTCGTCCTGCTCTCGGCCACCATGCCGGTTGAAGTGCTGGATGTGACTACAAAGTTTATGCGAGAGCCTATTCGTATTCTGGTGAAAAAAGAAGAGCTTACCCTCGAGGGTATCAAGCAGTTCTACATCAATGTGGAGCGAGAGGTGGGTGAATTGGTACTGAGATTCTGTCAAGGCTCATCACTTAGTTTCTTTAGTCCCCCCCCCCCCCCCCCCCCCCCTTCTTTTTAAGCACCCTGCTAAAACTGTGAGAACGAAGCTTCAGGGTTTGGTTCTTGTGGATATGTAAGCATGGGTACACCAAAGAAGGAGATCAAAGGCACAGCATCGGCAATGGGACGAGGTCGGACCTCTTTCTAAATGTCCAATGTCCTTGGGCTCAAGATTCTGTGCTACATTTGTCTGCTACGTTAGTAGTAATATCCTGTAAGATTATTTGTACCCACAAAATCAGGCAGTTTGGAGGGGTTTCAGTTGGGCTTATTTACCTGTTTTTGACAGGAAGATAATCATACAAAAAAAAAATCTTTGCATTCCCCAGGAGTGGAAGCTTGATACACTGTGTGACCTGTATGAGACTCTGACGATAACCCAGGCAGTGATCTTCCTCAACACCAGGAGAAAGGTGGACTGGCTAACTGAGAAGATGCATGCCAGGGACTTCACTGTCTCTGCTCTTGTAAGTTGTACTTAAATGCTGCTGAGTACCAAACACTAGATCCCACCCAAAATGAATATACCTAGCAACCGTCCTGTAGTGACCAAGCTGTGAAAGATTTTTGGAGATTGTAGGTCTGTGCTCCACAATGGTTTTCTCTTTGTAGGAATCTGTTACTTATTCTCAGACTACACTTGTACCTACAGTACTCACTACTGCATTGTGAGCGTACTGCTATACTGCACATGAACGGCTTGTCATTTTGCTTCAGTGTTCTGTTAAGTATTTGCTCTTAAATGTTATTTGTGTGAAGCAGGGCTGTCTAGACTCAGTGGATTTGGGTTTTGTGTTTCTAGCATGGTGACATGGACCAGAAAGAGAGGGATGTCATCATGAGGGAGTTCAGGTCTGGATCCAGTAGAGTGCTGATTACCACAGATTTGCTGGTGAGTAGTGGTGTCTCATTTAGTCTAAGCTCAAAATTAATGTATAAGTTTTGAACGTGTGACTTACTGGATATTAAAGGTACAGATGCACCAATTGCAACTTTCTTGGCCGATTTCGATTTATTATTATTAGGATTTTATTTTTTTTAAAGTCCTTATTGCCGATTCTGGTTTTCTTTCTAAGAGCTCTAATTTACAACTAACCTTGAACTATTACCCTGTCCTAATCCAGGCTCGTGGGATTGATGTGCAGCAGGTTTCCCTTGTCATTAACTATGATCTTCCTACAAACCGAGAGAACTATATTCATAGGTAAGCAGTCTCCCAAATATGCATGCATATTGAGGCCCATTCTGACCTAAGAACTGCGTTATTTTTTTTTTTTTTAAAGAATTGGTCGTGGTGGTCGATTTGGCAGAAAGGGAGTTGCTATCAACTTTGTGACCGAAAAAGAGAAGAGGATTTTTCGGGATATTGAAACATTTTACAATACAACTGTGGAGGAGATGCCAATGAATGTGGCTGACCTGATTTAAGCAGACACTGAGATTTTCTTTAAAGCCGTGATGGTGGTTGTGCACTTGAATTGTGCTTATTATGAAGATAAAAACACTTCTCAAATGCTACACTTTTAAACAATTTCGATATTTGTCAAAAAGTGAAGTGACTGATCGTTTTCCTTCTCAGACTGAGTTTCTAAACCTCATAGATGGCAGGTTGGAGTTACAAAGCCATTAAGTCAGTAAAAATTAAGATTGTTAGATATTTCCTTCTGTGAATAGTTAACATGTTAGATGTTCTTCACCATCTAGTAATTTACATGTGGACAAAAAAATATAAGTGCTGTATAAAATCAGCAAATGATGTCATGCAATCATATGAGCAATATAGTGCAAGCAAATGTTGTATTTGATTTTAGCTTTGGTTTTATTTTCTGAATGAGGCTTTACATATCCTGCTAGCTGCAAAATGTTATTTATTATTCACATGAGACTTGGATGGTTTTATTACTTGTTATCCTCAAATGTTGAATGAATAAAGTATTTGTAAATGTGCTTATGCTTTGTAATTATTGATTGCTTTATTTTCGAATTGTAGATAATTACAGTAATCTGCCTCCATGTTATACTAAGTAAAACTTTAATCAACTTGGTTAGCTGGTGGTACTTAATAGTTCGCCCTTAAGTCTGTTTTTCCTTTTTCACGGTAGATCAGACGGATTCTGCAGGATTTGAAAATGTGAAAAATGGGTTCTGGTTTTTAGGATATCTAGCTCCCCCCCCCCCCTTCCTATAGAGCAGGGGTATTCAATAAAAATTCTACAAGGTCCAGTTAGGGGAAATGTCCTCAAGCAAAGGTCTGGAAAATCATAATGTCTAACTTGAGTTATGACTCATCTATATTGAAATAGCACAGTAACATACATGGTAGCATCAACATCTGTGTATAGTCAACAACTGAAAATTATAATTAATAGTATTTCAGCCATATTTATCAGTTTTCACATTGAACTGGAGGGATTGTAAATAAGTGTAAGTACACAAATAATAAATACATGTTTACTCATTTCAAGTCAAACAGGCTGCCGTTAAAAATAAAATAAGTTTTGAAAAATTTGCATCTTAAAAGGTGCAGCGTGAGTTCTATTTCCCCCCCCCAACATCTTTTTTTCATATTTACACAGTTTCAACGAATTTTAAAATCTTAAATAAATTAAAAAAAAACAATCTCAACACATCTTAACAGTTGAACAGCTTTAACGCCTCCCTTTTTCTGTCTTTCCCTGTTATTGCCCCTTTCTCTCTTGTTCAGTGAGAGAAGTGAGCTTCAGCTTGTCCTGTCAGGATTTTAAATCTGGGCTGGAATGGTGTCAGGGCCATTCTCATACACATGTGAAGGTGCTCATTGGTGAGCCTAATGTTTTGTTTTAATTATGTTTATGATTGGTCGATCCATTATATTGGGTGCTTATTAAGTTTTTGTTTTCTATGTCCTTTAGTTCGGATTTTAGTGGATATGTTAGCTCGAATGATGTGTGCTTGGTCTGTATAGAGGCAACCCGAAAAACAATTGAGAGCGAAATTTGTATTGTATTAGGCATAATTTAGCAAATAGGCTATGTACATACGACCCTTTGGTTCTAAAGAAGTTTTATACATTTTGTCAGTTTATTAGCGCCTACTGGGTAAAATTGACCCCTGCGCCAACAATATGGGGTAAATAGGTAGCCTATAAACGCTCGTGTTTTTAATCTGGATTTATTGTGACTAGGCCTATAGGAAGGGCATCAAAATACAATATTTGCATTTGTAAGTGAAAGACTGGGGGACTTCAAATAGTTATGCACAATTGAAAAACCGCTGCTTAATTTACCCCGTGGTTCAAGTGCGGTTTTACAGGTAAACTTTTTTTTTTTTTTTTTTTTTTTTCCACGTCAAGTTTCGTATTAGGCTCATTGAGTGACATCTTTGCTTGCCTAAAAAAAACCAATCCAAAAGGCTTTTGTTCCTGCTTCCTACAAGCGTTTTTCACCAAGCAGGACACTGCGTAATAGCTTCAAAACTGGTGAAAATTGATCAGGTCTAATATTTCCTGCCAATCAGGACTGCGTTCTGCAATTAGGCGACGTTTCCGGAATATACATATTTTTTATTATCACTTCTAAGTCAACTGCCTCCTTGCATTTTCTAGTTAAGTAGGCTATCTTATCCTTATGGATTTCTTTTTGTATGAGTCTGTTCACACTGATATAGGCTAACAAAAAAAACATTTATTTAGCGAGAAAGTGAAAATATGAAACAATAAGAGGCTATTAGGTCTTCAGAGGCCTAAATAAATAACAGTTTTGAATGGCCGGCCCCGACAGTGTGCTCAGACATCTGCTTAGAGAAATTCTGACTCGTGGACAAATGTTTACAAGTTTATTATAGTCCCTGAATCGTTTTATCTTTGCTTGACAGTAGTGGCTTGCCTTTCATCTGTTAGACAATATTGTCTTGTTTATATCTTTCTAGTTTAAATCGTTCTTGTTCAATACTGCCACTTGGTGCCGCTATTGCCGGAAAATGTCGATGCCCACAAGGCAGGATTGAGCCGACCGTTATACTGCAGTCGGTGATATTTTGCTGTGCAACTTAGAGATGATAAAATGCTTATTGGAATACTTTCTCATGTATCTTGGGCAGTCAATTTAGCACCCTACGTAATGTTATGCACAGGTTTTATTTCCGACATTATTATTATAGTTAATAGTTTTAAATTAGGAAATTAGCCTGAGCCTTTTCATTTCAGGTTTCTTTATTTGATGGCCTGTTTCTGCTCTGTAGTTAGAAAGCAGACTGGTTTGGGCTATAATAATGTTCTATGCCTCAAGGGTTCTGTCGTGTAATTGGCCATGGAGCAGTATGCATATATATTTAGCCCATAAACTTTCAAACATTGACTCTCAAGCACAGAAAGTCAAGGCAATTATACTACAAAACGTCTGGGAGTGTGAACAGGTGGAAAATAAATGATCTCATTGGCCTGTTGGCTGATGATAATATATGTCTCTTATGCAAATGGTTTATTTAAACTAGATGTTTACAGATTTTTAAAAAATGCAATCTTAATGTGCACACTCGAAATAGTCCCACTGAAATCGTTTTAGTTGCAATCCACAACATTTGTGTAATTTTTGTGTGTGTGTGTGTGAATCTGCTGGTAAGGAGCTATTGTTGGCAATTCTGAAATGATTCGAGTTTTTCTCTTTGTAAAGTTGCCTGGGAAACAGGGCAGCTGTTTAAGGACTAATTGCAAAGAAATATATTTAGTTTTCTTTCATTGGAATACTGAACCTGTGCCTTAATTGGTTTTCCATTGCCCTATGAATCTAAGACCATGATCATAGGCAGAGGTCTATTAGAAAATGGGGAGGGAACATGGCTAAATATGACATTTTAGGTTTTTATAAAACATATAATTTATTCAAAACTTTCAGTAGCCGTATTGATTTTTAAATATGTATTGCAGTACCAAGCTGGCTTAGCGTGAAGTCATTTAAGCCTAGCCATGAAACAGCTAAAAAGTTGAAGTTATACTTATTGTGACAACCTAGCAGTATCACAGTTTGCTATCTCAGTAAATACCTATTTGACAAGACATGTATTTGCAATGTCAAGAGGCATATTGCACTCTGCAAACCAACCAAATGCCAGCTACTAGTTAAGTTTCTAATAAAATGTATGGGATCTGAATCCAAAACTATACAGGGCTCAAAATCTTAGGAAATGAAGGGATCAAATCAGAGCTGAACTGTTTTATTTTGCTGTCTTTAACAAACAAAAAGGAAAAAACAAGGCAATTCGGATGATGGTGTCACTCTCACCCACACTCCTGGTGCTAAGAATGCTGTGCCATGGAGCAGAGCGAGAAAAAAACACTTTCTTGTGCGACCTTCAGCTTAGCTTTCTGAATTAGCAATTCAGAATTATACCTTCATCCATCTGTTTGAAGATTTTCTTGGAAATCTATTATGTTTTACGGAGGAGACAACCAGTTTGACATAAAGAAGCTCTTATACCTGCATTGCACAGCTAAAAACGTCTAGAAAAAAAAACTATTATCATTTTTTGAAGAATCCTGTCTTTGAGGTTACACATGGTCAAAACAAAGTGGTTGCACATTGTAAAATTACCCACTTGGACATATGGAATAAGAAGTACTACATTATTTTCAGCACTACTGATAATGAAAAAAATAATGAAACCATAATTAAAACAATATTAACAAAAAATGATATAGAAATTAATTTCATCTAACACCAGATCAACATCATGTATATTCTTGCCCATGTGATAGCTTTGTCTGCACTTAAAATCACTGTGCAGAATTTTTCAGTTTACGCTTTATGCTATTTCTTTGGCACTGACCCTTTACAACTCATGTGTCATTTATGACACACACAAAGACCCTGTAACTCAAGACCCAAAATGTGCCAACCAGCACTGGGTGCATAAACATTCAATTCAGTTGTTTATCCCGTTCAAACTCTGCCTCTTCCCGGCGGTTGCCTTGGTACATGTAAGGCAGCGAGCAGGACCAGCGGAACTACCGCATCTCTGTAATCTCACAATTACATACATCTGTCTGAATCTGACAACAAGGAATGCGGCCTCATCCCTGGCGATAAGGTCAACTGAATTCAAACTGAACTATACAAAATGGGATCCCACATTTACTTTGTAAAACAATAGGTACATTGAAAATACAGTACTACCAAATGGCCGACACCTTGCATGGGTACGTTTTGAAGTAGCAGGGCTTGCAAAGGAGTGACTACAAAATGGCAGACACCTTGCATGGGTAAGTATTGAAGTAGTAGGGCTTGCAAAGGAGTGTCACTTTGACCGCTGTACAGTATAACCTCCCTAAAAGTCCGGAGGACACGTGCTTGACCTGTGGGTGTGTGGCTGTCATCCAGAGGTCACGGAGGTCCTCCACGTGGCCGTGTGACGTCATCATCCTGTTGTAGATGCACGAGTGGTAGGGCGCCTTGCCTTCCCCCGAGAAGTAGACGTGCTCCTGGGGCGAGACTCCCATGGCGTTGGCACAGATGCCCATGAAGACGTCGTCTATGTAGAGGGAGGCATTCAAGGTAAGCGTGGC
This sequence comes from Aplochiton taeniatus, assembly GCA_017639675.1. Taxonomy (NCBI): domain Eukaryota; kingdom Metazoa; phylum Chordata; class Actinopteri; order Galaxiiformes; family Galaxiidae; genus Aplochiton; species Aplochiton taeniatus. The sequence goes on from CM030189.1 coordinate 10,866,534, forward strand.
CTGGTAGATTTTCTGGGCCACATCCGTGGACACCACGTAGCCGGCCCCGGCCGTGTAGTCGGGGTACGAGGACCACTGGTACATCTCAAAGGGCACGTAGTACTTGCTGTCCTTGCGACGGATGGGTGGCGCTCCCCTGTGCACGCGGCCCACCCAGAAGTCTGTCACAGCTTTCTTAGCCATGCCCTGTAGGTAGCTCACTAGGTTTGGCATGTGGACAAATATGTCATCGTCGGCCGTCATCAAGAATCGGGCATGGCTGCAGTGGGTGTGGGCCCAGTGGAACTGCATGATGAGTTTCAGCGTGAGGTTGTGGAATGTGTCCATGAAATCCTGCTGGACGAGGTCCCCATGGAGGCGGTCCTCATTGGCGAGCTCGGCCTTCAGTCCCACACCGCTCCTCTTGCTCCAGGCAGGCTCCTGCAGCTGAGTCTTGGGCTCCCCCAAGGCAAACAACACCTTGACGGTGGCCCCCAGCACTGTGCGGATGAAGGTCTCGTTGCCCCAGGTCGAGCGGATGGCCGTCCGCCGCTCCGTGTTCTCCGGGGAGCTTTTGACGAACAGCAGCAGCAGGACATCCTGGCCCTGACATTTGTCTGGGTGCTCCGACAGGTAGCGGTAGTTGCTGAAGCTCTGGGCCTCCCTGCGGGGAATGGTGAAACTCTTGTTGATGAAGGCGTAGCGGTTGATCAGGTAGCGATAAGAGTAAGACTTGACATGGCCCACCACACTGCTGTCCAGCTCCTCCCAACAAAGCATCAGCATAGACAACACCAGGCATGTGGTCATCAACTGCACAAGCTGGCACTTTCGGAGGCGGCGCAAGTTAACAAACATCCTGTTGTTTAGGCTCCTTTTCTCTGTGGGTTCTCTGTCAGGTCCGGGGGTACTGCCTCATCTGCAAGTAGGGTAGGTGATGGTAGCTTGTGGATTGGTCTGTTTGGGTGGGGGATTGTGAAGTTGTTCCATTGAATGTGCCATGCAGAAATTGTGTTCAATCCTAGGTTCAAGACCAGAAAATCTAAGGGTTTCACAGGGGATGCTTAAAAGCAATCTCTGTCAATGTTTAGTGAAATGCTCCAGTAGGTTACGAGCAGCTAGCCTCGTGCCATACAAATGGTCCTGCTCCCACAAAGTTCTGCCGATAGCTCTGAAATAGAAAATAAACATGAGTTTTTTACAAAACATTGTCACCTACCCTTAATGTGCTACTTCAGAATATATTGCTTTATATTCATAAAATCTTTGGTATAATGTAACATCTGAAAAGTCTACGATTGGACGGGATGATATCTCATAAAAAGATGAATACTGATGTCTAAAAGTTGCTTAGCTGGTCAATGTAACAATCCACAATAGGGGCCATGAAAGAGCTTTGATGTCACAATGGTTATTGATTCCATGATTCTCCTCATATGAGACAATGGATTTCAACACATTTTACAATTCTAGTATAGATATTAGCCCCATTGTCATCATTTTGATCTGATTTTAACATAAACATTTTTTATTAGCTCTAAAAGACTATTAAAATGTATTTATGGCACATTGATATATTTTATAGCAGTATGATACATGAACTGATCTTCGTTACCTTATGAAGTCGAGTGATACCAATAGAAATTGTCTGTTTACCAGCTTATACAGATTTATGTTAATACATTATCCCATCATGTAAAGCATAGGAAACAGTGGCTGTTGCCTACATGCAATCATAACTCACAGGGGTGGTGGATGTTCTCAAACTATTAATACAAAAACCTCTATTATCGATGTGCTTTTAACACTTTGAGGCATCATCGAGTGAAACCTTAACATTCTGGATACATATTACGTTTATCAATATTTCTGTCATACCTGTATCTTTCAAGCCTATGTTCTAACACATGATAAACTAGTATGGACAAGCTTTCTAATTTGACACCACACATTTTCTTGGCTTGACGTAATACCCTATGTATCACCCTAAATAGCCTATAGGCAATGTGAGGGCCTGGCAGTCCTATATCTAAAATCAGTTGGGGTTTTATTCTTTGAATCTGCCACCTACTTTAACCAGTGGGAAATGCTAGTTTGCTCCAGTACCATATGTTTAAAGTTTGAAACGTTGCGAGGAAACAGTGAGAGACTGAATGCAAAGGCCAGCACAGCAAATGTGGTGGTGCTGCAGGTCCATCCATAATGGAAGGGTTTAAGGCGCAGGCCAGCTGAAAACGCTGAGAGCTGTGGAAAGCGCTGTGCCACAATAGATGGGGCTTCAGAGCCCCTCGGCAGCACAATGCCCATAGAAGAATAGGCCACTTCCGCCTGGGCCTGGACTCAAACTACTGGGGGCAGGAGGGGGAGTCCCCAATGGTATGACCCGCTCGTGCCTAATGGGGTCAGTCACTCAGAAAGTCTATCTTTTTCTGGCCGCTAATGAGTGTGGTAAGCGTGTCTGACTGCTGTTTCCCATCTCGGCCCCTGAAGCTTTCAGGTAGCCCCTCTAGGCTCTTAACGAGGGCATCTTCTAGGTTGAGTTTCAGTGAGTCCCTTCTTTTTGTCACATGAATAATGAAGGGAGAGGAACCTGTTTGGATCTTTGTTGAAGACTGCCACGATCTATTGTGTCGGTGTTTTCACCTGGGCGTCAAAGAATCTGTTTAATGATTTAGTACCTGGACACAGACGGTGTACACCTTGGTAACCACTAAAGCTGATCAAGGATTTGTTCATGTCTTTCACTGGATCTAGTTGTTTTAGCTACAGATATTTGTTCAGTGTGATTTCATATTCAGTGCTAAAATTCTAAAAAAATAAAATAAAAAATAAAACTATTCACAAACATTTAGGTTATTTCGATCTGAGGTCTGAAGTTCTGGAGAAAAAAAAATTCATCCCATGGAACATGATGTTATATATGTTATTAATCTTTGACAAAAAAACTACATTTCTAACAAGTGCTGGTTTCTTACATCATGCCAGGTCTTATTTAACAGTTCCCTTGTAGATTTTTTTTATTTCTTACATTAGTTTCACTTTTTGACAGCTAAGGTGAACAAGTCAACCGTTAAACATCTATAAATATTTTCTACGGTTAAAGAAAAACAAGATAATATTTATGTTCACTAACAGTGAGCCCACAATGGATTTTAGTGACTTATGAAGCCAATATATCTATGATGTACCCACTGGAACCTCACAATGTTGTCCAGGTTAACGTAATCCAGTCTGCTTCAGTTAGGGTGCGTTGGGGTACTTTCCGCTCTATATTTCAAAGTTTGTTGATTGTAAAAAATTGCATTACGTGAACTCAATTCTTAACTTCACTCCAGTAGATTAGATCAGTATTGCGAAACCTTTCCTCCATCTACACTGACCTTTTTTCAAGAGGTACTAAGTATTATACAGGTATTAAAGAATAGATCCCATTTCAGAACGACTTAGATACTTTGGGTCCAAAATACATTACTGACATGCTAATACAGTATGAACCTTCTACACCTCTCAGGTAATCTGGAAAAGGTCTCTTAACCGTTCCAAGAGATAAAACTAGAAATGGGGAAGCAGCGTTTAGCTACTATGCAACAAATAGCTGGAACCAACTATCAAGAGATTGACTACTTATAAATCCAGATTAAAAACGTATATGTTAATGATTGCGTTTTACTGAATTGTGTGTTTTTAGCTATTTCATTTCTCTTGTTAATTGTTTTTCATTCATTTGTTTGTCTTTTATTTCTTCCTTTTATGCTTTTGCTTGCCTTGTGTAAACAACATTGAATTGCCTTTGTGTATGAAATGTACAATACAAATAAACTGTATTTGATTTGATTTGATATGATAACAGGGTCTTGCACTGTACTGAACCCAAGCTTATTTAACATTGCACTTGTTTTCAACACAGCATGAACATTTGTGTTTTAAACGGTTTTCATGGATTCAAAAATGAAGAATAATTCATTTATTATAGACAACTAAGGGAAACAATTGAAATCTATCACAACTTCCACTTTAACTTTAAGTCTGAAGTATGAAAATAAAGGATTTCATAACAATAATGGTAAATGAAATTGAATAGCATTGTAAAGTAAAATGAGAACTAACTTGACGGAAACTTCAGATGCAAGAGCTGGTCTCTGGGCTGGAGTGTGATATTATCATACCACATGTCCTGGAGCTAGACAGCTTCTGCTTTACTACCTCTTCACAGCGTCTTGACTGAATTCAAACAAGTGCAAAGTTACATTGCTGGAAACTCACCAGACCAGTTATTGGAGTAGGCTTTACCTTTCACCGCCCTTTCAAAGCTCCTTATTCTAAAGACACAACCACTCATTCCAACTACATTCTAATAGTAGCCTCGACAAAATAAACCATTCGGCCAACATGGCTCTAGAGTCAAAAGTCATATAAATAGGCTCTGAACTAGTAAAGATAGAGGGGGTAGAGAGAGAGAGAGAGAGAGAGAGAGAGAGAGAGAGAGAGAGAGAGAGAGAGAAAGAGAGAGAGAGTAAACTCACCAGTTAGAGAGGAGTCTCCCAGCAGATCTCAATGTTCTTGTGTGTTCAAGGGGTTGGGGAGAGGTAGACCGAGATCTGCCAGCAGCAATCAGCAACTTGTTGAGGCTCCGCTGCTCCTTCTCCCTTTCTCGTTGACGGTCCTTCCCCGGAGATCTGAACAACTCCCGATCCTTAGAAGCAACTGTCAGTGAGCACCCTGTGGACTTGGAGTGGGTGTGGGTGTGGGTGTGGGGGTGGGAGAGCCTCTGGGTGCATGCGTGAGAAAAGGCGCTCGGCTCTATTCTGTGAGTATGAACACAACGGCTGTGACTGTAGTTGCCGTGGTTTCCCTAGCTCACTTACCCCTCCCTTCCTCATTTGCTTACTCTCTGTGATGGTGAGCTGTGTAGGGGAAGAGAACAAGGGAAGTAGAGATTAGACAAAGCTGCTACACAAAGGTTTCCGGTTTGATAAATGTAGGTTTTGCATTGTTATTTAACCGCTGTTGACCTAATATGACTTTTGTAACCAATAATAAAAGATATGTTGATGCCTCAATGTGAAGGAGACTAGCGACACTAGTAGACCAACAATGCCATAATTGGATATTAGAGATTGATGTGCCCATCAGGGAATATAAACTAGTTTGAACAATGAAAGTGATGTTCCATCTGTTATAAGCTTGAGGTGATTAAAATCTTAGAATGCCTTGACTTCCTGCTCGTTGTTGCAGCCAGCGTGTCATTTCATAGAAAAATCTGTGGTATGTTTCCTGGCAGCTCCTTTTGTGTTGCTTACAAGGGAGCACACAGACAAAATCCCCCCATCTTAAATTCCTTGGTTAAGCTGTCTTTTAAATAATAAGTAGTGATGTCTTCAAATTATCCGCAGCATGACCTGATTGGGCGTATTTCTCAGCCATCACTGGTTGTAAGGTCAAGCACCGGAGAGAGAGAGAGAGAGAGAGAGAGAGAGAGAGAGAGAGAGAGAGAGAGAGAGAACTATCTAATGTGCAAAGTGAACCAGGTGCAGTGTCAGGGGCAACATCTATTTTATATGTGTGTGTGAATGATATGCCATAAGCCTAGTGACAAACTCAGGAACGGCGTAACCGTGGAGAAAGCTCGAGATAAGGATAAGATGTAATGTATGTGTGTTTGGACATTCAGAAGTTGTGTACAAAGGTGAGGAGTTATAACCATGTTAATCAATAGCTAGAACAACCGATCTTAGTCAGGGTATTCCATTATAACCTAACATATTTACAAGAGAAGCTTATAACCTATGATCAGAAATACAACTGGTATACAGTGTTTCTCTAAAGTATCTCCTGTATTTTGGTTCTCATATAACCATTTAATGCATTGATGAGGAAGCCTGACAGGTTTGAATTAACCTTCGATCAGAGACAAGCGATGCTTTGCACTGTCACATTGAATATTTGTTGGCTGCACAATTGGATGCTACACTCATTTGTGTCAACATTCAATGTCATTATAGATCTGAAAAGGGTTTATGGTGGCATACTGTGCCTTTTTCTGTGTATTTTTGCGGTTCAACATATCTTTTTATGTCTTCTCTAGTGTGTCCAATATCACTTGAGCCATGCATTTTTTATAGGCTCACTCAAACAGACAATGTTTATATGCACACCACATATGCTACATGTTCAGGCCATTGAGCAGTAACTGTGCAAAAGATTAATAAGTTAAATATTTTTTAGTTTATTCACTGTTACGTAAGAAAAGTATGCATTTGGATGGTAACAGAAGAATTGAGAAATGGGTGTAGATGTTTTCGTTGTCGGTTGAAATGAGTGGCACCAGTGGTTTCACAGTAGGCCTACATAGACATTTAAGAACACAATATGACTGACAACCTTTTGAGTCTAGTATTTTGCTTGAGAAATACTTATTTCACATTCCCATACAGTAAACCCCTTGGCATACTGTTGAGGAAGTAGAAGTTCTTAGCAGTCAAAGCGGACTGTCATTTCGCTTTTACAATCGCTTTTGCACCAATTTCAAAACAGTTTGGTAATTCTTTACAACTCCAGACACAGAGCTCAGAACAGATCATCAAAATGCACTCTTTTCAAAACTTTAAACACTGTTTCCAATTCCTTGGAAACACTAAATATAAAGCTAAGATAATTTTCTCACTAAACAGAAATGAACAGTTCACATCAAAGTATTATCATTTCAAAATGCATTTTAGAAATTACATTATAAATTACCCTTTTCATTTCATAAAATGCATTTACAGTTTATTTTCAATTGCTAACACACTGAAATTGCACATCGAGCAGTTATTGAAACTGACACTCAGCCCAGATCTGCACAACTCAGCCTCACACCTTTTGCAAAACACTACACAGTGTTTTGCAAAACCCTGAACACAGTTCTCTACATAAAAGACACAGGAATCTGATATAAAGTCTCTTGTTTGCCCTATACCATTCAAAATGCCACACCCATAAACCAACTGGCCAGTGCACATGCCACCTGGCCAAACACCTAACTGCTTAATTGTCGACTCATTAAACAGGATGTAAGCACTGTCAAGCCAGGGAAGATATTATCTGTGATGTTGATAAGGTGCTGTGGATAGACCCAGCTAGGCGGTGAGATGCAGCTTAAGTATATATGTCTTTCCTCTGGTTGTTTTTCTTCTTCTGTATATTCTTTACTCAACGTTATTTTCAGTTTACTGTTTTCGGTAGAGAGTATATTTTTTGGTTGACACAACTGTAATGTATATTGTGTCTTCCGTGTATATGTTGCCCTGATTTGTGGTGGAGAAAAATACAGTAAAAAGGTTTTGTCTCAACAGTATGTTTGTGCATCTGTACATATTTCTGTAGATTTCTGAGACAATCTCTCTAGGGAAGAATTATTTACATGCAGAATTTATCTGACAAAGCCCACAAAGATGAAAGTGCTTTTTGCAGTTGTGTGCAGTTGGTTGCACAAAAATCTGGTCATATGAATAAAGTGTGTGCCATTTGGAGCAAAAGTTTGATTTTGATTGATGTTTTTGTAGTTTTGGTTGAAGAACTTCATTTTGCAGGGTATATAAGGTGTTTTGCACTTTGGGTGTGGGGTTATGTGAATTCTGTTAATTGTTTTGACAAAATGAGCCCTGTTTTCAAAACCGTGCTTAAGCAATTATTAAAAACTGTTGCATTACTCCTGACGCATAGCTTTATGGAAACTGATAAACAGTTTCCATGTTTAGATGACAAAACTTCTAGGGTCAAAAGATCAATTGACACTAACTACTGTGGAACATGAACCACATTATCCATGGATGTAATATTTTACCACCATCGTTTATTAGACACTTGGTCTATGGTTCCACATTCCACTGTTCCAGACAATATTTTCAGGTTTGACAGTGTGTACATATATATATATATATATATATAGTCAAGGTTTTGTATTTCAAGTTGTGCAAGATGTTTTTGTTCGACACTGTGGCTATACTTATTTTTGTTAAGCGGAGTTCGTGATTTATTTCACACAGTAAATACATTTCTAATTGTGTTTAGTGATGCATTTCTCTCTTCTACTCATTTTACAGAAATGCATTTAGAGACAAAATTGATGTCATATTTTATACTTCAATATAGGATTGTACAAACAACAATGAAGCAATCAGTATCTTGTGTGTAGGGGAACTAAACTAATGTATTGATAGTATTTCATGATAAAAGAGTGATGAATGATTCAGAGTTTTCAAGGTTCCTTCAATATGAATGCACAGTGCAAAATATCAGCGGTGAACGAAGTACAAAACTCCTGTACTTGAGTGAAAGTACAGTTACCTTTGCAAAATATTACTCCACTAAAAGTCGAAGTCTTCAACTTAAATTTGAACTTGAGTCCAAGTACAAAAGTACTTGCATTTAAAAGTACTTAAGTATCAAAAGTAATACTATTGTTTTGTAGGGTTATGTTTGTCAGGGATTGTTGACATGACAAACAGAATATAGAAATACAGTAGGCAAACCCTTATTTTTCACAAAATGGCATTCATTTTGAACAGCTTGCCCTTTAAAAAATAATTATACTTACTCAGTTATGTGTGTGTATGCGCGCATATGTGTAACCCTCAACTGTGTCCCATTAGCCACTGTATATCAAAATGTCCATCCTCAAGTTCTGTCTGTTTTCCTACTGAAGATTGAAGTTCAGGTTTCTACCAGTCAGACGCAGCTGACTGGTAGAAAAGTGCAGGTTATCTTTAATCGAAATTGTTCTTTCATGCGACTTGTTACCCTTGCAGAATGAGAAAAAAAACATGGTTTTACAATTCAGAAAAATGTGCCTTAGCTACTACATTATAGATCTCAACACAGGGCTTTGAAATATGGCCACGGGGTGTTGCAGTGCCCCAACCAACGCAGGCAAGAGGCTGTCAGACATTTTCCTAATTCCAGGGTCAGACTACACGATTTTAGCCCATTCTACGTGCTCAATCTACGATTCTGCTTCGTTCTGCGTTGCGGAAATCATGTAGTGTGTGAAATCTGATACCGTGTTGTTTGAACAACTCCATTTGTTCGATATACAGTACAGCGCAAATATCATAGTCGATCGTTCAGTATGAAAAGTAGTAGGATGCCCCAAAGAAAGAAGTCGTGAAGTTTGTTTCTAGCGTAATCCTGTTTATGAGACTCTCCTGTGCATCAGTATAGCTAGCCTGCTAACGTCTATGGTTCAAACGAATGTCATGAACCGATCGAAACGCGTACTGCGCCCTGATTGGTAGGCTTTTGAAAGTGTGTCTTATTATTCTATAGGATCTTTTAGACAATCCATTTTCTCCACATAAAAGTAACGAGTAAAAACAGATATCGCACAGAAGTAGTGGAGTGAAAAGTATGACATTTTAGTTTGAAACGTAGTGGAGTCAAAGTAAAAGGTCTCCTAAAATGAAAACACTTGAGTAAAGTCCAGATACTTGAAAAAAAGTACTTAAGTACAGTAATGAAGTACATGTACTTCGTTACTGTCCACCACTGCAAAATATTGAACATAAGACAGCTCGAGTTGCAAGTGGAGACGGTTTTGAGTGTTACGTGTAAGGTTTTGTAAAATAACCACAAGGTTCTGAAACTAGTGCCGACGCGATTGTGGAAAAACTACTCTAATAACAGTAATTGCATGACATACAGATCTGTCGCTAGAGTGGATTGGCACGTTTTCAGGCGTTCATTGTTTATTATCTCTGGATAAAACTTGTCCCAGGATTTGAATCTCCTTGCCATAAGTGAATACTCCTAAGTAAAACATCAGTCTGCCATCTACATGACATTCAAGTAGAACCTGACAGAAGAAGCAAGACCATTATGGTTGTACAGTATATCCACAATGTCTCCTACTATGTACTTTGTGACCACTAGATGGCAGGTTCTGGCCATATTGCCTGAATGATGCATATTATCTAGCTATGCTTGCTCAAGTGTGCATTAAAAATGTAACACCTGATTTCACAACTTCAGCGGTTCAAAGGCAAAAAGTAATGGTGGGTTTGGGAAGAGGAATCATTTTAATCACCTTGGTATTATCAAAATAGATTTTATTTCTAGACTTTCCAAATATCAGAGTGCTATTCAAACAGTCAGATCAAAGGCTGCAGACTCTGCAACCGCGTGAAGTGAGAGAGAAAGAGAGAATACAACTTAGGTGTGAGCAAAGGAAATGCACCAGGAATCTGCAAATTGGTATTTACACGGTTGGCATGATGTGATACATTAACATTTCATTGTAGATTTAGGGTTTATTAATTGTTTTCCATTTGAATTACATAGCTACAAATAAAATAGGAATTATAAAAGTTTTCAAAGAGTACAAAACCTACATGGGCTTTCAGACATAGCAAAGATAGAATTAGTACTTTAGGTAGGAACCAAAAATAGCAACAATCGCAGTGTAAAAAGCTTGCCTAAACAAAACATTATAAAATACCATTCCACCGTCATAGACGTGATAATAAATAAGTGTCTCTGTGATACAATCTGCCCTCTCTTGATTCAATCAAAGCAAACATCAAAATACTCTTAACATCAGTACAAAATTTGTTTGTAAAATAAATGACATTCTAAACAGAGATTGCGAACTACGCCTTTGATAATATTAAAAAAAAATTATAATAACACTGGCGTTTCTCTAGCTTTCCAACGTTAGGGGTAATCGACCAGATTTGGAATGCCTTTAATTTGGCTTAGTTCCACTGTGCACCCCAAGCCTTCACCAGTCAAGACACAAACAATGCTCACTCTCACTAAAACACTGCACTTTCAACCAGAATTTAAATGGCCCCAGAGCTTTTCCTTAAAGATTTGCTGCGGCTCAAATAGACACGTCTCCCTGTTTCCCATTTGAAGTTTAAAGTGCAGACAATGCAAGAAATGGTACAAACCCGAAGATGGGCTGCTCTTTTCTTTTAGCTATGACTGTTTAATGGTATTTTATAAGGAACCATTTTCGAATGCTCGAGGCCCCACATGATGCATAAGAACGTCACATACTTCAAGCGTGTATTCAAGAAGCGTTAACGCAGAATTCTCAAAATCCACCCGTTGCCTACGCGTGGCACTTAAAAGAATCCCCCTGTGATCGCACATATATATTTTATATGTAATTACAAAAAGTCATATGCTCCAAGTCTGCTTACTTTTTACTCTGCTTAAAAAAAACAAAAACACACAAGCTCACTTCAACCATCACCTAGAGCCCTCCATATATCCTTACACAGGCCCCACCATCACCAGTTCCCAGAGTGTACAACTACACAGACACTGTGCGTACACTGCACAGAGCACAGCCAGTTAAACGTCAGACCTACGCCTAACAACACTGGACACTTGCCCAGAATGAGAAAAACTGCCACAAAACCGAGTGTCCATACATGAGGGAGTGTGTCGATCAGACTAGCCAGCGTCTCAAAACTCTACTGGGTCCTGTGTCCTTTCGGTGAGGGTACTGTGAAAGGCCTTATGAAGGGGAACAAGCCTTTGTGAGAACTAGACCTCATAAGGCTTGAAACATGACTGAGCAACGATGGCCTTATCTGATTATCCATTAGCATTGGTAAGCAAAGCCCTGTCGTGAACTGGCGCGCTTTTCGAACGGTCACGTCCAACTTGTCTACAAGTGGTTTTCGGGGCCAAGTCTTTTCCTGTGTGCCGTTGCCTCATAACACACAGCTGCACTGCCATCTCAAAGCACAGATAAAGGAACACCTGGCGTTCTGTCCACCCCTTGGTTCATGATTAGGAGGGAGAGAGAGAGGGGGAGGAGGGGGGGCACGAAACTGACCGTGGACGAGCAACACTTTCTCTCGCCGTCCTTCGACGTTCACCTGAGCCCAACACAACATGTCAGCATGTGAGAAGATGGGGTTTATAACAGCCACGATCGTTATGTCACCGCGAGGTTCTTAGCCAGAATCCTCAGAGCTTTAGAATAACCTGATAAGTTTTTAACACCTGAAACGATTTTCTGAGGTCAAGGGAAGTGTCACGGGACACCTTTCCCTCTTGTTAACTGCTTTCTAAAATTCATTTTGGCAAATGAAAAGACAGAACAAAGAGAAAATCACAACTGGAACCTAGCTAAGATCAACCTTTGAAATATATATTTTTCATGCACGAAAAAAAAAAAGATTTACAGTGTCAAAGTGAAAAGATTTCTCTGTAAAAGTAAAAAAAACGATCCGAAATAGAACAAACATTTTCTTACTGACCTCGTCTTTCTCCCACTTGACATGTAACACGAAATCTAAGTAATGAAAGGTTTAAACCCAATTCAAAGTAACATAGAATTGCCACAGGACGAAAAATTGCTGACATGTACAATATGCACACACCAACTGCAAAGAGAAAGAAAATACATCTTTTTTTGTACAAAGAGGAATAAAAACGCCAATATTTTGGTATGCATGTAATGAGTCTTCTGCCGTACTGCGCCTGCTCCGTGACAAAGGGTCCTGTTGTCCTGTGCCTCTGATAGCGATCAAAATATCCTGGGACACACCTGGGCTGAGAAGGTCTCAGCACAAACCTACATGTCTTCATGAGAGTGTGTGTGTGTGTGTGTGTGTGTGTGTGTGTGTGTGGTGTTTGAACGGGTCCTTGTGCGAGTGCTGATGGTAGGGGGGAGGCAGGCCGGGGCAGCATCGGGTAGGACTACAGCAGTGTGGTGGACAGGCAGGCGGGCGGGCGGGACAGTCAGTTGTTTTGGCTATGTACACATTCATAGTTGGCCCTGAGGATCCCCAGACCAGGGTCATTTCCTAAGGTCTAATACACACACCTGAAGGAGAGAAAGAGCCCAGTCACTTTCACACTCTGGTGAGCATATGGATAGGCTTTCAACATACTGTAACTGTCAGTCAACCTCTTAGGAGCTCATTGCTTCCTCCCACTTGTGCCATGGAAGCAATGTGCTTGGGTTTTAGCTTATGAGTGCAAACAGTCTAGACACACACACACACACACACACACACACACACACACAGTGTGAGTGCAGCAGCAGTGGGACTTACCGATCCGTCCGAGGCGCTGGCTCCCACTTTGTCCCCTGTGGCGTTCCAGCAGACCTCGAAGATGCCCCCCGTGCCCCGGTAGCTGTGAACCAGAGCCCCCGTCTGGACACGCAGCAGCAGGAGGAGGAGGAGGAGGAGGAGGAGGAGGAGGAGGAGGAGGAGGAGGAGGAGGAGGAGGAAGGGAGACGTTTAGAGCAGAAAAGCGGGAGCCTACACTGACCATGTTCTCACGTTTCCATTTCCTCCGCCTACACTCTGCTGTGAAGCTCACTGTGGTTGCCATGGTCCCCAGCAGGAAATCCCCGCTGCTCAACCCCTCCACTAAGCACTATACCACAAATGTGAGAAACAAAACTACACCTACGTGGTACGCGATGGCAAAACCAAACTATGTTTAAATGTTCCCCAGGCCTGCCCGGACGTGGCGGTGTCCAGTCTCACTGCAGACTGCCAGTCTCTAATCGAGGAAGGCGGAAGGCTGTGACACAGGCTTGTTTCGCAGCAAAGCCAGTGAGGGGCGGTGTTGTGAGACCCCAGGCCTAGAACCTGTACCTTCCCATACCCACACTACAACTTCTAGAAGCTTCTGGCTGAGAAGCCACTGGCGCTGTGCGCACTTCAACCTGCCTTCATATCCACCTCACAGTCAGCTGAAGAGCGTGTGGCCATTTCAGCGCAGAGGTGTCTTGGTGTGTGTGTGTGTGTGTGTGTGTGCGCGCGCTAACCTGCGTGTTCCAGATGTGGACACACTTGTCGAAGGAGCCGCTGGCCAGGTGGCGTCCGTCGGGGCTGAAGGCCACGCTGTAGACGGGCTCCTGGTGGCGGGTCAGCGTGTGGATGCACACGCCCCGCTCCACGTCCCACAGACGCACCGTGGAGTCAAAGGACGCGCTGCGGAGGGTGAGGGGAAGCAATCGTACATCTCCATATTAGGACTGGCATCATTATGGTTTACTGATTGCCATATTAGGTATTACATTGACGTAATCATCTTAATCCTATTCTTTAAAAGGTATATTTTTTGTAGTTTTTGGCTTTTATTTTGATTGAGACAGGACAGTGGGTGGGTGGGGTGGGGGGGCGAGAGAGAGAGGAGGAAATGCAGCATAGGGCCCGGGCTGGAATCGAACCTGGCCCGCTGCATCTTAATCATATTCTAAGAATACTGGTATACCACCATGGCTGGTCAGTTGGTGAAGGCTAAGACTGTTTCACCCCGTTCTGACTGGGACTGTTTGACCCAGTTCTGTTATCACCTGTTTCTACTAAGCCAGGACCGTTTTGTTGCCGGGGTATAAGTATTCTGTGAATTCCCTTGCACGGGGGCCCTTCGACCTAGGTAGTGAACCACTCTCATCTTGGGTATCTTGGTGTGCATAGGAGGGCCCATGGACAAATGAGTCATATTTCCTGTCTCCATGATTGTGTTATGATTTACCTCTGAATAACTTCTTACAACCTGATGTTACATACTAAAAGAACCTGAAGACTCTGTTTTCTCTTCCAGTTTGTCGACGAGGATGGGATCACAATAAGCTGCACATCTGACCTGTATGGCTTCTCTTGATTTCAGGACAGAACAGAAGGTGCTTTAAATAAAAGGTAAGGGACTATTCTGTCTATTCTGTTTTGTGCTGAGGAGGGAGATTCTTTTTTTTTTTTTTTTGCTGGTCAGGGTGTAACTGACGTGATCCTTGTATGTATTGTTACATGCTTAGACTGCTTATTTGTGTTTAGGGGGACTTAGAAAAGTCTTCCTGCGGACAGGGCAGAGTTACTAAAGGGTGGCGTTTAGTTTCGAGAGGTTTTCTCTAAAGTAAAGTGCTCGATTTCTTCCACAGAGGAGGAGGAGAGGGACGGCATGGCCAACAGCACGGCTTTGACGGGGACAGGCACTCGCCGAAACGATGGCATTACCGTTTACGTTTCCAAAGTACACAGCGGCACAAAGTGCCAAAAGCGCACCAAATAAATAATGACCTCTGGGTGTAAATGTACTCCACAAAGAGCTAGTTCCTGCTCTAAAACGGAAGAAAATGGCGCTGTCTAGTCTTCCCCCTCACCTGGCCAGCATGAGGTTGGCGCTGGGGTTGTTGGTCCCGGGCCCGGTGGGGCTCCACTTGATGGTGTAGATCTCTTTACTGTGGGCCTGCAGGTCGTGGACACAAGAGTCCTGCTTCATGCTCCAGATCTGCAAGGGCGACACAAAGCCATTGTGACAGATTTAGGACAAGGAACTCTCTCCTCAGACTGTTTAAACTTAACGTGTGTGTGTGTGTGTGTGTGTGTGTGTGTGTGTGTGTGTGTGTGTGTGTGTGTGTGTGTATAGAAGGCCTATGTACAACTAGTTTCATGTGAATTGTCAGACCGCCTTTTCAGAGCGGTTTGTTCGCCCGTGGACTGTGTGCCGTTGGCGTGCCACGCCGCTACTGACCTTGAGCGTCATGTCGTCGGAGCAGGAGGCCAGCAGACTCCCAGTGGGGTCCCACTTGATGGCGTTCACCTCATTCTACAGGACAGAAGGGGGGGGGGGGGGGGCATCGGGGGAACCTCAGAAGGTATTTTGTTTCAAACGGCGTGGATGCCAGAGGGGGGGGGGGGCACACTGCAGCTGGCCAAATGATTGCCATTGTTTACATCGTCCGGTGGGTTTCCTTCACCCATCAGCCACAATGGCCGATCGTAAACAAAGAAAGCCACCATGTCATAACGCAGGCTAAATCAGGCATTCCCTCTTCAACAGTGCTGCCTGTCCGTCTCAGCTTCCCTTTCACAAGGCATGTCAGTTTGCTTAGCAAGCCCTGCCACATGGTGTTACTGGTTTATTCCTAGGTTTTTATCACAACAACAACATCTTTTCCTGGCTCAATGCTCACAAAGCAATGCCTTGGCTACAGTCATACGTTATGACTGCATTTTTTTGACATCTCGCCACTTGAATTTCGTTGTTGGTGTTGCAACACTGATTAAAATATCTGGTGAAAGGTTGAAAACCTTGGAATTTGAAACAGTAACAGGCATTTTACAACAAATAAGAAATCATTATTATGTCTGCCTATCATTCAATCGTTTCCAATAAAACATTCTAAACATTCTCCAGTCTACATCTGTCTTTCTTACTATATATCTATATTCAGTGTCAGTCAAAAGTTTCGAGTTAACGAGAAAATGTGCCCAAACTTTTGACTGGTACTGTATATAATACTACTACTACTGGTAAAAGCCCCCCCCCCCCCCCCCCCCCCCCCCCCCCCCCCAACGTCATCTAGCTAGAGGGGCATCCAGTCTTACCGTGTGGCCGGTGAAGGTCTTGACGGGTCGGTCCTGGCCCAGCTTGCACACATGGATGCACATGTCCGTGCTGCAGGAGGCAAACGTGTTGTTGTTCTGCCAGTCCACGTCTAAGGCTGGTGCTGCGAACACACACGGGAAAGGTTGAGAAAAGCTGCAAGACGGGAACTCTCGTTAGGATGGGATTCATTCATGCCGATTGGGAAAAATGGATCGTCAATGGATCATCATCAACGATATACCATCAAGTGTTGAGGCCAGATGGAGGGTGAAAAGGTATTCCCATCAATAGGAAAACTACAATGACCAGAAAGTACAGAACGTACATCACGGCGCATCGCAAAAACATTTACCTGAGTGGAAGGGGAACTGCTGCTTGGCCTCTCCTGTGTGAGCGTCCCATATGATGGTGGTCTGAGCGAGAAACAAAATGGCAAACCATTTAGACTGGAGCACTCGGAGTGCACCATGACAACACATTCTGTCAGTGACTACATTTCCCTACAACACACACGAAGGCCCTCCGCTTACCTTATCCACCCCGGCACTGAGGATGAAGTTCCCCTTCTTATTCCACTTCAGCGCAAATATAGGACCTTTATGTTGACCCAAGGTGCTGGCCAGGTTACCTAAAGGCCAATGCAAACACAACCAGGCATCAGCGCACCGCGTCCGAGACACGCACGTTACCGCCTGCTTTACAACGCACCATCTGCCTATTGGTGATGCACGCACAGCCTTTTCTTCAGAAAACTGCCGATTGCAGACTCAATAGTTTGCCCCTCATGTGGTTTGCTTTTAAGGAACACATTGGGAGCACAAAATGCCACCAGTTGGTAATGGTTTCAAATGTCTGGCTTTTCTCCAAGTGTTCCGGCCTAGTGCTGACTGACTGCGGATATCAGGATGGGAGAGGCTGCATGTTGGAAAGTTACGTAAGGGGAGGTGACTCACCGTCTTTGGTCCATATTCTGGCAAAGCCGTCATAGGAGCCTGTGGCCAACAGGGTTCCCTCACTCTGTGGGAGAGAGAGAATCGGATCAGTCGGAAGCGTGGACTTCAGCACGGGGAGCTGTCCGTTAGCCGAGCCTTACTCACACCTCTTCTATTTAAGGAACCGCTAACAGGAAAAGTCTCACAATTCATTGCAGCATTCCCATGTCAAGGCATTGTGTACAGGAGTCACTATACTGTCCTTAGTACTGCATTCCTATCTCATGTCAGGAATCTGCTACAATCACCGATTGACGTGGGGGTGACTACGTTCCGTATTTCCAGTTTGGATGGAGTGGCAGGGAATGCCTTTTGGCAGCTGAAGGTCCTCACACCCACACACACACTGGGCCTCCTACACACTGCCAAACACACACCAAGCACACAGTGGTTCCTCCTGGGAAGGGGGAGCTTACATTCCAGTCCAACGAGGTGACGTCTTTGTTGCTAGGCACGTCCTGCCCCCCCTCTCGGATGCAGTGCCTCAGCACCAGCTGGGTGGAGCCTCCGCTGCTATTCTCGCTCAGGTTCCAGATCCTCGCCGTGGAGTCCCCTGACCTGCACGCACGCACGCACGCACGCACACACACACACACACACACTTAACCTGACTGCAGGGCAGGCCAATCTGGTGACATTTGCGACCGTCAATCTGTATGCTGCCACTATAAACACTAATTGCTGCCACTTGACTTTCATTGGTGTTTTTGTCTTTTTTTTATTATTTATTTTCATTGTTAATATTTAAATCCTGTCAACCAGTTTGCCGATTTTGCTTGATTATTTATTATCCTCCTTTGAACTACCACCTGGCAGCATTTCTTTTCCTGTCTCTCGCGTGTTTATAGTATACTATGACGGCCTTGTCCCGTGCAAAGTAGCAACCTAGAGCATTAAGGTCGTAGGTCATCGTTGAGGGTCGCAAAACATTAAGAATGATGAAGCGTCTCGACACTTTTTTCTTTAAGAAAAATGACCCACCACCTCTTTTTGTGCTACTCCCACTAACTGAAAATCTTGGCACCAGTGTAAAATGCAATTCAGGAACCCTGGACTGTCTTGATTTGAACCATTTAGTTGTAAAAACAGATGCTCCCAAATCTAGGGAACAGTGTGAGATTATGGAGGGCGGCCATGACAGACAACGAGGAGCGGTCTTAGGATTGTACTGACCCCGAGGCCAGGAGGTCATTCACTGGGTTCCAGGCGCAGATGAAGACCTCCGACTCGTGGCCTCTCAGCACCATGGCCTTGTTCTGGGGGATCTCCACGTCCTGGTCCACCTCCATCATTTCTGCATGGTGGTCTACAGGGAACGGGGAACACAAAGGTCACTTACGGGTACTTCCAAAAATGTGCACACAGACAATTTGTGCACAAATAGTCAGGTAAGTCTGCAGTTCAAAGTCGAGGTTCTTTTAGGACTGCAACCAACATTTTGAATTCAAAAGCCTCAATATATGGTGCCTCCAACGATCCAGCAAATCTCCACGGCACATTCAAACCACACAAAATGGGAGCGTGTTTAAAAAGGGGATTCCGTTTCCTCACTGGCTAAGGCGTGTGCACCGTTCTCCTCGCCGTTGGCGGCGCCCTCTCCGTTCTTGGCCCCTGGCAGGACCGTGCCACTGCCAGCGGCCTGCTGCTGCTGCTGCTGTTGCTGCTGCTGCTGTTGTTGTTGCTGCTGCTGGACCAACTTGTCCCGGTACGCCTGCTGCCGGGTCTGGACCACGTCCGGCATCACCGCGTCGATCAGGGACAGCGACTCGATGGGCCGCCCGTCAAACAGGGTCCCATCCTGGACGGAGAGGCAGGGAGGGTCAGTCAGACGTACAGGGCAGGCTAACATCAAGTACAGCGGATATTAGAACGTACATAGGGAGAGATAAAAAAAAAAAAAAAAAAAAATCGAATGTCCAGCGCTCACCAGAACACGAAAAAATTAACTTTATTAATACATAGAAAACTACGCGTTTCGCTTCATAGCTTCATCGGGTTTACTCATACGCGCAAAGGGAGACAGCTGACAAAACTTTAACAAATCCTCATAGCTGGCCAGCTCCAACAGAATTGTAGTCCCCATAACATTGCAATTAATACGACAACGTGGTAGGAAAGCCACATTACTGATGCAAATCAGATGACCGGAGGTCAGCAGAAACGCTCCCATTTATTCCCTATGCTTCGATATTCGCGTGCCTTGAATAGTAACAGCGTACATGGAGTGAACAGAAAGAACTTGCGAACTTAGAATTTGGCTCCAAAACAAGGGTGCTACTTAGTGAGCAAGCAGGGGTTGATTCTGAAGTTTATTACCTCGACAAATAGAATGATTTCAAAATGAAATGTCTAGCTTGATCAGATTGGGGACATTCCTAGCATGGCTAGTCTGCAGTACGTGGCCAGAGTGAGGAATAGGGGAGTACCTCGTTGATGCTGACTTCCGCCTCCACATACTGCAGGCCTTTCTGGATGATGGAGATGAGGGCAGCAGGGGGCACCAGGGCACCGTTGATGTTGGACTGGCTGATGTGGCTCTCTATGCCAAAGGTGAATGCTGAGTGGGAGAAGCCTGGCAGACAGGAAGATGAGAGGCGTGCAGAGAGGGGGAAAGGGGAGGAGAAGTGAAACGGAGTCCGCGGATTCTTCCGATGTTGCATCATCCCCGCAAGCAACTATATAACCTGAGTCCTAGTCAAAGGTTTCTGCATGCCTTACAACACAATAGGCAACAGTAAATATATACAATATAAAAAACCATGCCAAAATGTGTGAAATGAATGATTGACACTTAACAGTCAAAGCCATGACTTTAAGACGTTAACTACGTCGTCAAGGTGTTAAGCCAGGCAGGGCTTGCTGTGTGGGATTCGGCTTAAAGTACCTGACTCCTGCAGGTATCTGTACACCAAGAAGTTGACCTCATCACTGCTTATGCTCATTTTTAGTCCTGGTTTAAACCATGAGGTCAGGGCAGGATTGGAGCCTGGGAGAAACACAAACAAACACAAATAAAGTAAGAACCAATGGCATTATTCTGTGAGACTTCAGCTGTGAATTACTTAGAAAACAGGAAATGCAATTGCGTCGGGTAATTTCACTGTTCTCAACAGCATCATTGATCCACAATAAGAGACTGTTCTTGTCGGAGCTGTGTATACAATCAGCCATGTGTAAACAGGGTTCCCACACATTTTCACAGACATCATTTCAAAGCTTTTCCATGACTTCTCAGGGACTGATGATATAATTTCCATGACGATTCACAATGAACCTTTCTCATTTTCTAATTATATAACTATTATATAGTTCTTTTTATTCTCACTTCAAATATTTCACTAACCGGCATGTCACAGATTCAAACTGGTAACGTTATTTCAGCTAGGTAACCATTAGCATTACTGGAGGGAGAGACGTGTGGCGGGAGGCTTGAAATTGAAGGAGCATTTACATCACATCGGCATCACATACAGAAATTCGGACTTGCACTTCAAAACGTTACGTGGAAGATACTAACACGGCCTAATTAATAGTAACATAGCCTAGACAACATTAGACAACAAAATTCCATGACTTCCAAAACATTTCCAAGCCTGGGAAATTTAGGTTTTAAAAATGACTTTTCCAGCTTTTCCATGACCGTGGGAACCCTGTGTAAATGATGAGAGCTGTCCAATTGCACTGATGTAACAAAGCCGGCTGTGTAACCACCAAGCCGATTCAGGTTTTGAAGAAAAGGATGGACAAAAACGAAAAATCCCTCACCTTGCACGACTTTGATCAGGCAATTTTGCAGCCCAGAAGGAACTAACCATGCATCATTGTTTGTCATAACAAAGGGGGAGCACTTCAACTCCACTCCAAGCTGGTGGCTGGACAGAGATCCACAAGTTTTATTCATTCTGCTTCTACTGGAAAGCATTGCCAGGCCCCTTTAGGGCGCTGCTGGCTTCTTGTGAACCCCCAGAAACCACTAGAGGAAATGGGCTTGAAACTTTCGGCAGTGGCGCTGCATACTTTTATCCCTTCCCGCCGTGCTGTGTTGATTCAGCCAACGTCTGCACTGTTTACAGAGGACTGTGGAAATAAACAAGGAGACGGGATTTGGGGGGGGGGGGGGGGGTTAGGTTCCATCGTGTCAGCCCACTGAAAAGTCAACAAGACGTCTCCATAAAAGAACAGACCCAAGACTAATCAAATCAAGAGGCTTTGGCTCCCAGTAAAGCAGCGCTCCACGCTTTGACGGGATCATCAAGAAAATAGCAGTGTAGAGTCTGTCTCACAAAAAAAACATTGAACACACACACAGGCTGAGATAAAAAGCTTTGCTGCAGTGTGGGGAATCATGGAAATCAACCCAATTATAATGGAAGCATACGGTTTGGGTTTAGAGCGACAGGGATGAGTAAGTTACATCAAGGAATGCTGACAGGAAGTCTGGAAAGATCGCACAACAAACAGGAATACATTACAAACTAAGAATGGCCCTTTTTAATGATTAAGTGGAAGTGCCTGAGCAACCATATCAACCTCACTTGCTTCGGCTCCGTAGCTATAGGTAACCCTTTACTTTCTACACTACCAAGGTCCTTGAGCCATCAATTGAGAAGCCAATCAATAGCCTGGTCTCCACTACAGAGGAAAATCCCACTAGACTGTCAAATGTTGAGCCACTAACTGTTGGTCTAGCCATGCAGGGCTCACTGGGATACTCAGGTGCTTTAGTGGTCATGGACACGACGGCAATTACCTTTATAACAACTTCCTCAAGTCAATTGATGTCATGAGAGGTCTGACTGGATACTAAATGTACCACTACATTAAACATACAAATAGGATTTTGTGAGTCTTGTAGTTTCCTTATGCCCAGCACAAAACATGCTTTGTGAAACTGGGCATGTTCTCAACTAAAATCCACTATTATAGAGTGGAAACATTTGGACAGTTTTTCTAAAATTGTAGCCCTCCATTGGGTGTTAGGAACTCGAACCGGAAGTGACTCCTATGGGTACTTTCACGCTTTGCAAACCGCAGTATCCTCTCATACCAGATGCAGAAGCTGCTACCAAACCTGTCAGAATAATTGTTAAGTTAAAAAGGTGTTACAGTTCAGTGCCCAAACTTTTAATGGCAATTTTAGGATACACTGGACACTGTAGATCCTGGGTGTTGATTATACTAGGGCTGTCCCATCGCTTTCCGACAGTGCATTTACTAAAAAGACTAATTGTTAATGGAAAAGTGACTTGGACTGAGGAGGGAGACGCCTACTTTTGTGAAGCTTAAACAAGCTCTTGTCTGCCTCTGTGTTGGGCTTACCTGACATCATGACTAAACCTTTTACCTTGACTGACAATGTTGTATTTACTTCCAATGACTTACTAACGTTGTGCAAGGATTTCTTGCCTGTATTCATTGGAGCAGTCGCAGCGGCTGTTATAGCCTGTAGTCCTTCTGGTTTGCTATGGACCGTCTCACATGCAGTGGCTATCATTTTCCAACAAAGACTGCTGATGCCACACTATGTTATCATCATGTGCTGCTCTCTTTGCCTTATGTGCCCCAGAGGCTCACCGGGCTAAGGCGCACCACAAAGGCACAGCATCCAGGGTTTGATTCCAGTCTGGCCCTTTGCTGCATGTCCTCATCTCTCTCTCTCCCAACTTTCCTGTCTGCCAACAGTCCTGTCCAATCGTTTAGTTTAGTTTTATTAGTCATATGCAGGTTATCATAGGGTCAACAATACAATTAAATGTGAAGTACAAGAGTCAGGTCAGCTCAGCAGTAAAAAATTATGCTAATTTTGAGGGAAGGTATACTTATTACTTATTTGTGATTATGAGTTTATAAGGTATCTTAAAATGGTTTATTATTGATGAAAGAGGGAGTGTTATGGAAATCGAGCTAGATTAAAGGTCGCCATGATCCCTCTTCCTTTTACTTTCCACGCTGGCAAGTAAAACCGGAAGTGGGCGGGGCTTGCAACTTTCCAGGTTAACGTCGTAAGACGTGGGAGATTTTTTCCAAAGCCGATTGCTAAGAGGTGCAAGAACTCACTTGACGAGGTGTAAGAACTCACTTGACGAGGTGTAAGAACTCACTTGACGAGGTGTAAGAACTCACTTGACCCAAATGAACCAATATACGTGGGAGACACGAACTAAACCCCTTCTCCAAACAATTTACCAACCTGCCACTCGCCACGGCATGTCACATGACTGTACTCTAGTATCTGTCTGCTAAAAGAAATAGCCAATAGTTGTAATTAACGCTTGTGCTTCCATTAAACATGGGAAGTAGTGTTTGTTTAGGTGGGTAAGCAAATGGGATATATACTCAGTTTTTTTCGTTATTAACAATCATGAGGACCTTTAATTGCTTATTGTGCTAATACATTTTTATGTCTATCATTAATATAGATAATTTACTTATGTGTTTGACAGAAAGCCGAAACACAGGCTGTGCCCTTCGTACACTGTATGAAAATAAACGTCTCGGAGGAAGGGGGACTTCCCCTGCAGCTGACCTTTCTTCGAGAGTGAAAAGGCTACAGCAGACAGTTTCCTGCATTCTGATGCTAGACACATTTATGTTTTATCCAATTGATATCACAAGAACAAAGACTGCTACCTCATTTGGGATTGATGTTGCTGGGCAAATATAGGGAATATGTCAAATGTTTTGATCAATCAGAAGATAGGGCTGCACCCAATAGGAGTCATACATCGTATAAGTGTATGCATAATGATTTTGTCTGGGTCATACACATCTTGCACTTAGTGATGTGTGTGGTTCAGTCCACATTGGCAATGATATTTCTGTGGTTCATTTCATACTGCACGCAAACTTAAAGAAAACCTTACTTCAATAAAGAATCTTTCTTTGCTCATTTCTTAAAGTTTGTTTCTGGGTAAAATGCCATGACAATAATAAGTAGTGTCAAATAGTGTAATACATTGTTTATTTATTTCTGCCTTTAACAGGGTACTGCTGGAAAAGAGACCTAGTCTCACCCTCACCCTGTATAAATAAATAAATAAATAAATAATTTCACTTCTATGTTATTAATATTGTTAAAACATAATATTAGCACTGTCCTCAATATCCAAAAAGCCATTAGAAATAAATAAACACCTGGGTGTTTTAATTAGCTTGACTAAACTAGTTGTGAGTGAAAAACATGCCAAAAGGAGAGCAGCAAGGGATTAATCATGAATTCACTAATTAATATGGCAACCAAACATTACCAAAAACAAAGTAACATTGCTCATTGCAAAGTTTGCTCAAGAGATGACATGCTGTTGGCACAGCATGGACTCATCTAAAGTTACTGTTTCACTGATCTGGGTTTCTGAAGAATGCTGGGGAAGACTTGCAAGGCTCTACATTTCCCTGTAGTAGTCAGTTTTATGGATTCTCAACACGGAACTAATGGAGTAAAACCTAGCCATAAAACCGGTCCAATCACCCTGGATCACAATCTGCAGCAACTGATGACCGAGAAAACCTTCTCTACTTGCACACAGACCGGGATTGCCGAAAGGGACATGTTTCTCTCTCTCTCTCTCTCTCATCTTCTACCGCTTATCCTGTATTACAGGGTCGCGGGGGGGCTGGAGCCTATCCCAGCCAACACAGGGCGTAAGGCAGGGTACACCCTGGACAGGACGCCAGTCTATCACAGGGCCAACACACATAGGGACAGACAACCACTCACACTCACATTCACACCCTATGGGCAATTTAGAGTCACCAATTAACTTGCATGGTTTTTGGACTGTGGGAGGAAACCGGAGTACCCGGAGGAAACCCACGCCAGCACAGGGAGAACATGCAAACTCCACACAGAAAGGCCCTTAGGTCAGGTGGGGTTGGAACCCAGAACCTTCTTGCTGTGAGGCAACAGTGCTAACCACTGAGCCACCGCGCCGCCCTATCAAGCATAATTGAGCATATTGTACATCTGTTCTAGGATACAATTTCTACACATTATGCAGCTGAAACAAAACTTGATTCAAAGTTTTACTATCACTTACATTAGTAGTGTTAGCACCTTAGACGCAGTCTATGTTCTTAGCAGGGTTCTAAATGTTGACAGGAAACCCAATATTTGCATTGTTAGGAGATGCAACTCCACCATTTGGGCCAGAAAAAACGACACTTAATTTCCATTGCTACACGTGATGGCCAAGGATGTCTGTATCTGTGTGTCTCTCTCTGTCTCTATCTCTCTCTGACCCAGGTAAAACCCTTCAATGAGTGAGGCAGATTAAAGCTCTCTAATCTTCCTGAAAACAATTGCACAAGGCTAGGTCTACTACAGTCATTGAAACGACCGTAGTAGCATGTCCAAGCAATCCAGAGTGAGTGTTTTTCTTTCCACCCTTATTCGTCACTCCAGGTCATGGGTGACACCACAAGTCAGCCAGGTCACATTGGCCATGTGTGAGTCAGTCTTGCAAAGCTGTCTGGCTTAGCTATGAAACACAGCCTCTTTCTACAAGTCCTGGCACCTTGCCAAAGGACGCCCAGACTAAGCCAACAAAAACCTCCTGTTGGTTTGAGTCCATGGCACCGGGACTTTTCACAGAGAACCAGAAAATTACCAAGGACGTGCTACAGACTGAGGCAACAAAAAGAGCTGAAATAAATCAAATGAATTGTCTACATACTACACATCAGGGGCAATTGGCATCATTTGCAATTTAAACTCACCATGTGATCAAGTTGTCTTCATGTAGTCATCATCACTCATCATCACCTCACTACCGCCTTTCACTGAATGGCAATTTTCGAGAGTTTGCCAATATGTAGATAAGCAGGTAGACACGCCTAGTACAGCAGCTGCAAACAAAAGGTTGTGTCACTACACTATAACAGAAAGTGGGTCAGCATTATGAAAGCTATCACAGCGAGTAGTTATTTCATAGCCCTCTAACAAAAAGTCGCGGTAAAAGGCAAATATGTCAACTTCTTTCAGGCCTTGTCACGTTGATGTGGGCTAAATGTCTGATTAATATTAAAAAAGCAAATTGGTACATTTAGTTAATGATCATACGATTAATTCATTCATTTTTTGTATTTCATGTGTACACCGTTTGGGATCCAATTACTGTTTATCTATTTATAACCAAATTAACTAACGCCGATTACAAACGCACCAGCTGCCTGTTGATATTATTTACTGTCGTGATGACTGCATGCATGCAGCAAGTATTATGTACCCATGCTAGCAATGTATGCCGGCTGCTACACATGCTAAAGTTAGCTCTATGGCATGGTTGAACGCTTAAAGCATGCCCATCCCCCACATGCCATGGTGGGTTGTTACTGTAGCAGAAGCGACCTCTGACTAGCTAACATTGATGTGCCATAACTTGCTATGCTGTGCTAGCAGTATCTGGAATGAGCTAAATTGAGTTTGCTTGCCAGCAATCAAAAGCTTTTTGTATTTTGATCTGGGTTAAACCTTGCATGAAAACCTTCATGTGATGCATCTACACATACATTCTACACCCACAGCCTCACTGTTAATTCTCCGTTCGTGGCACGGTAGGGCGGGCTAACCCGTCAGTGACCCATTCCAAAGCACTAGCAGTAGTAGTAACGTTATGTACCAACGCGAGGGGCTAAACTCAGCTTCAGCCAATTAGCTAGCTAGCTACGTTTAACATGCATTGAAGAGGCGCATGCCTCATCACATGTGCAAGAGTCAATATGCTTTCAAAGTGTTATTAACGTTAACGTTCTGTTAACTAAATGTACAAATAACGTTACGTTGTGTAAAGTAATTGAATTAAACTCGAGTATATGCTCCTGCATCCATAATTCGAGCGGGAATGGCATAGGGCTAGGCTAGCTAACGTTAGCTGTGTGTTTTACGTTAAAGTCTACTAACTTAGCTAGCGCAGTTTCACTAATTTAATAGCTAGCTAAGCTAACTAGCTAGCTGGTAGCAGCCGGCCAAACCAACGACTGTCCACATAATCCGTACCTACGTGTTTTAAACCCCTCGGTGGACGATTGCTTCCGTAATCCTCGTGTTAAAATAAAACCATGTTATCTCTATATTGTATAATATTTATAGATATAATGGAAATTCATAATCATTATAAAACCACAGGTACAGAGTCAAGCGGTTCGAAGCAAACAGCTTCAGACGTTCAACACAGTGGTGTGACTTACCCCACCAAAATGACTTGCCTCTACAGTACTGTAATAATTGAAAATATGTCACTCAGTGAGATTTGTAGCAAATCGAGAAAGTTTGTGTATTACCAGACAGCATGTAACTTCACCGTTAAAAAAACGGAATAAGCACGGTCAGTGTAATGTAACAACTGACATTGTCTGGTATTTAGCTAATTTGTAAAACAAAGCATTCTATTACATTCAACTCAATTTACCAGAAGTTATTACTAAACTAATATAGAACAAATCTGATCCGTCCAGCAGTAAAAAAAAATACCATATCGTCGAATTCACAGTCCAAAAGAAATAATTATTTATTTCATATAATATAGGCCTAGCTAATTGATTGCCGGTCCAAAAATCAGATGTGACCATATCTTTCCACCAATCAGACCTAAACTTCTGAGCTTGTCTTGCCTTGCAGCCAGGCACCAGTCACAACAACAGTGCATCACCCATCCCCCACGACCGCTCATTTTTGCCTGGCAGGTCTTCACTACGCATATTACACCCCACCCGTTATCCTTTGCTCAGTCATTCAAATTGAGCTAGTCAGTAACAAGCTGACATAATGATTGCACTGTGTTTTACGCTAAGATTATGTTTCTGCATGCCCTTTGCTACTGTTTATATTTCTCAAGACAACGTTTTATCAGGCAGTAATGCTGGTAGTCAAAATGAGAATAAATGCCGCTTCTGGGGAATAAGTTGCATTTGTTCCTCACTCAAATTTTATTACATTTTATTTCAAAACCTGTTTGTGACCTCTCAGCTAAATTGTATTGCACTGAATTATCTACTACTGAGTGACAGCTTGTTGGGCATTTTCACAAGATATGATTTATGGTTTATTTTCCTGATTGCAAGTTCATTCAGTGTGGATTCAGGGTGTGGGCTACTGATGCCATGAATAGCCTATTTTTCATACTACTGCAATTCATTGGTTCCTTGTAGAGTATAGTTTTATTCATTTATTTATAACTTTTATTTCACCAGGAACGTCCCACTGAGATTAGCAATCTGTCTATCTCCCTTTTGCAAGGGAGCCCTGAACAAGATAGGCAGAAGCACAGAATAAAAACAATTGATCACAAACAGACACACACATTACAATAAAGAGCATTCCCAGTAAAGAAGTATGGTCCAAGCCATGTATCCAAAATATCAATTTAAGCACCAACATCCTATTGATTCTCTCTTCATGTCTTTCCAAATGGATTTAAAAGCAGTGAAAGAAACCAAATCATTACATTTTTACACATTCTGCAACGTATTCTAGTCTGAGGGTGCAAAATACATACAAGCCCTAATCCATTTTCGATATGAGCATTTGGTCATGACAACATGAGGTGCATGTGCCTGAAGCCAGATGCATTATTCAAAATCATAGGAAAATGCCTTGCCTTGTAAACAGACACAGACACTTTACAAAGTTAACTATGTGTATTTTGGTTTGTTTCTATAACACATAGGTGGAGCCTACATACTCTATTTTTCCGTGACCACGATCTTGTATTTATTAAACTAATTTTAAAATGTTTGTGGTAATTTTCATCCAAGTATGCCCTGTTCCCTTAGTTTTATTGCAAGTCTCTCAAACTGTGTCGCTGGCCATCTGTCAATGTACATGTGGTCATATGGGTTTGCCAGTAAAAACTATTAGCAGGCAGATATAATGGCATACATATCCGTTTGCTATCAGAGGGAGAGATGCATCAGAGGGACTAAATTATAAGGAAATGCAACAAGTGTGTGAACATCAACATCTACTCAAAGAATGTCTTTAATATGTACATTTATTAAAAGTACCAACCAAAGTCAATGTGTAAGATGGGAACATCTCCTACATCTCTCTTCCATTATCTGAGTCAAAACGTTTGTTTGTGTAGAAGTGCAAATAGCCAAATGTTCCAGAGCTGATCTTGCAAGACTGCTCAGCGTCTGTTTGAATGTAAACATGCATTCCTTCACAGCAGTGCTGTCCATATCACCAAAACCCAACCAAGCTCACACACAAAGACACACACAGACACACGCACACACGCACGCACGCACGCACGCACGCACGCACGCACGCACGCACGCACGCACACACACACACACACACACACACACACACACACTCTCTCTCTCTCTCTCTCTCTCTCGTCCTATTTAATCTTGGCTACATGTATGTCTTGCATATCTTGAGTGCACATATTACTGAGAACTTTTAATGTCCAGAAACTGAAGACAAGCGTGTGTCACTTCGCCTTAATAGCTCACAACACGAGGGCAGGACAAAAACAGACCTCGTTTGAACACACCCAGTCATATTGGACCACAGCGAGTGGGACAGGCTGACATTTACTGGTGCATCCTTATAACCGGTGGGATCAGTGGCCCATGTTCAACATTGCCCACTGCTGCCTTGCAGCCTTCGATGCTTCCTTTGATCCTCCCTCTTAATCGGTTCTCATTTCGATGTGCGTCAACGCCCCACATCTACACTGTCTATTAGTCATTCCACACACTGCATGTTACATCCCTGTATCCTATATGGGGATCTGCCAGACACAGATGTTGCAGTTTATTGCATGCTATCATGTAAGAAAAATATTGCTATGTCTCGAAATCTACGCTCTTATATCTAATAAAAGGACGTTTTAGTACTGCAACGGTTAATTTTTTTTCCGGAACGTGATATCTACAGATTAAGAATGTGAATCCATACTAAATAAAAAATACAAAGTTGGCTACAGATCCGATTCGAATTGAGCGCTGTATAAATAGGTCACGAGGGATACTGTCCGTCGAATTGAACTAGTAATGTTACACTAAAGCTGCTTAAGGCCAACTGCTTGAAAAAAGAACTTTGCCACATCTGCTCTGGTTACATATTTGGTATTTTCCCACGTTTTCTTTTCCAGTCTTTTTTTGGACTTCCTTTTCCTAGGATGATATATGCTCTATTACTCCTACTGTGTGCGGGCACTTTGGCACCATGTATAATTAAATGCAGAACATACTCCTCTTTTCAAGGCTATGGTTTATTCAATACATTATTCTGTGGAGTCGAACTATAAATGGACTCCAGTTTATCCCTATGAACATAACTTGGAGTAATACACATAGCTCGACATTTTAATAACATGTCTGGCCATGAAGCATTTTTTTTTGTTTGTGTCAAGCCGACTACTGAAATAGTAGTGAAGTAAAGACAGTTTGAATAAAATACTATCTTATCTATCCGGCAAGGCGGCAATAGTGTAAAGTAATGTTGTATTTGTATTTGTATGTGTGTGTGTGTGTGTGTGTGTGTGTGTGTGTGTGTGTGTGTATTTGCAATTGGGACAGAGAGATAAAAAAGACTAATTGTACAATCCACCCAGGCATTCCCAGAAAGGATACACAGTTTACTGTTGGTAAAACATCTCAGTGTTATGTAATCCTTGCATAATCTGTGCATAGCAATGTACAACACACCCAATTAAAATCCAATTAAACAGATGCTCTGCTCCATAATACCTTCGCCCACAGAATGCACAACACATATGCAGATGTAAAAATAAATTATCTTAGAATACACCTATAAACCTACTACAAAGTTAGCCAACTTGTGGCTTGTCTTGTCTGTGACATTGTGATCATCAAGATAATGTCTGTGAATGAAGACGTATGGAGCTGAAACATATGGCAATGGAGTGTGTACCTTGCAAACCAGGGAGAGAGCAAAACACTTAAGAGACTGCTTCTTTGCATCGGTAACTGCTCAGTAAGAACGCATTTGTTTTTAACAAAAGAGCGTGACCCCTTTCAATCCCCATGCCAATCATGTTTTTACAACTCCAAATATGTCACCTAAAGATGGCCTGGATACTCCATTGGCTAAGTTTAGGCCTAGCCCCCAATATACATCCCATACACACATGCCATTCCATAATCTCTTCTGTCATACTTCCCGTAGCTGCTACCTCAGGCATTTGCTTTCTGGGGGTTTTGCTGGGAAGGAAGCTATGAGAAAAACAGGAGTGTCTAGGGTGTGTGAGTGTGTGTGCATGTGTGTGCATGCGTGTGCTGTGGTAAGATTACTTCCCCTGGGGTTGACTTGAACAGGTACACAGCCAGGAGACAAGTAATGAACTAATTCAAGCTGATCCAGGGTCTGCTAGGGAAATCCCCAGACTACAGACTCATGACTACAGTGCAGTGGGCGGCACTGTATCCATGGTTATTATGTTTGTAAAAAGATAAGATAGAACAGAAAGAGGGGGGGGGGACTAAATGTAATTAAAATGCGTTCAGGATAGATATTTAGGAATATGATAAATATGATGATATGTATGTACATATGCAGTGGATTTTTCTTTTGATCCAGCTTTCATGAGTGGAAACATGGAAACATTAGAAGACTCACCAGGATATTATGGACGTTGGCAATCATTCAAGAAACCCCCTTGATTCAGGGCAGTTTTCACTTTCAGAGGCTGCAGTGACACCCTCTGGCCAAATGAAAAACAAAACAAAAGTGTTTCCTTTCAAAGTACCAAGGATTCTAGTGTGATTAAACTCTCTCTCTCTCTCTCTCTCTCTCTCTCTCTCTCTCTCTCTCTCTCTCGCACACACACACACACACACACACGCAAACACACACACACACACACACACACACACACACACACACACACACACACACACACACACACACAGCAATCTATTTCTTCTTAAGGTAGATCAAAAGAGACAAGGAAAACTGATTTAAAGAGACACCCGAACTTACAAAGCTCGCTATTTCAAAAGTCAAACACCAACAATTTATTTTGCTTGACCAACTCACTTCAAGCTTAACGGGATTGTACAGGGAACTCATATTACGACTACAGGTATGGCAAGTATCTCATTCACTCAGAGCAGGAGTTTAAATAAGTGGTAGAGGGCTTGTGTCGCACAGTGCGTAGAAAAGGTTGCCAGAGCATGGTTAAGAGAGTCCGCTGACAGTTGGATCCTAGCGCCTGGATTATACTAACAACCCTCCAGCAAGAAGTAAGACCTTGAAGATTTATCACTTTCCACTAAACACACATTACACTCACACCAGAAACTGCATGTGATGATAATATATGTGAAACACAGGTAAAATACCTTGTAACTATTAGGTTACAATGGTTACAAGGACATATATTGTATTCTGTGAAATTGCAAGTTCATCAGATATAATAAACATGCCATAGTTCTTTAGGTTGAGGTTAAAGTAAGCCTTTGAGTTAAGTTTTTTCTCTGAGAGATCCACTCCAATAAGGTCTCTGATGCTAATATTCAGATCTCTCCCATTAGTTAATTAATATTGAATTGAGTTTGTGAGTGAACCTTAATTGGAAGGTTGTCTGTCCGCTAACAGGCTAAAAACAACAACATTGGTGAATGGTTGGTTTTGTTGTTGATGAGGAGAGAGTTATGTTCTTTATGTGTAGTTTCATATACAGAATGCGTGTTCACTGATCAAATGACAGGCAGAGCATGTAAGATATGTCATCTGTGTCATATTATATGCCGAACATACATACCTATACTACCCATACATACGATTCACATTTTTCTCTTTGTGCAACCAAGGTTGTTAAGTCCTAACTGTTGTGCCCCACCTCGGTGTGAGAGCTTTGCCATGTAGCCTGTGTCTTTTTAAAGAAACCAACACGGTCACACCTGGCCACAGAGCTGTAATCACCTCAGGGAGTGAGCAGAAAATACATCCTGAAACATTCCCAAAGGAGCTACTGCCGCTATTGGAGAGCTGATTGATTACTGGCTAAGCTTTGAAAACCATGCCTAATGTGAGAAGTTCAAACGCTGGGTCTCAAAGCGAGAGTTGGCACATACTAAAATAAGGGCAACAGAATCAACCTTCAAGGGGCTCTGACAAAAGGACCTGCTGCCTTCTGTAATTACAGCCCTGACAGTTTCATTGGGGCTCCTTTCCATCTGTCTTTTATGGCAAAACTTTCATTGTTCAAGACCTGCAGTTAGAGAAACACAGATGCAAAGAAATCTAAGAAAACTAAGTAAAACAGTTAGCTTGTTTATAGAGCTAGATCTTAGGTGTTTCAAAGTCAAAATGCATTTGACCAATGATATATTTTCAGTTAGACTGTTCCAAACCATAGAATCCCTAATAACAAAAGCTCTGTCACTGGTTTGAAGTCTAAAGACATTGGAATATTTAGCAGAGATATGGAAGCCAATCTAAGTTCTGATCCGATATTTTAAAGGAAAAGCATGAATACGTTTTTCAGATTAGTGAGGGGGGGGGGGGGGGGGGGGGGGGGGGGGGGAGACCCGTTTTGAGATGCTGGGTTGGTTAAAAACATGTTTCAAGTAAGGCAAGGTTAGACAAGAAGCAACATTTACCCCTTGCTGCAGGTTTTACATATATGCAGCAACTATAGCAAGATGTGGAGTATTGTCAAGAATAACAGTATAGTCTCCAATTAGCTCGTGTTAAACCATCTGGGAAAAACAATTTTGGGTCTTCAAAGTACTTCTAAAAGCTGTCAAGGGAACTGAAATCTTTGGGATTTATAGGCACACACAACTGGGTGTAAATAACAATGAAAGCAGACGTTATATTTACTGATTACTTTATCACTAACTATCTCAGCTAGAAAACACAACTATTTAGTCAGGATCAGCTGATCCAACTAAGGGTTCTGTAACAGATTTCATGCATGTGAAAATAAATTGTGAGGATCTGGAGTTGGACTGTTTATGGAATACGCCTTTAAATTTGAAGGACGGCCCCACAACGTCATGTAACCAATGCGTATTTGCTCATTGGTTGCAGCACCATAAACCGGGATAAATTTGAAAGAAGCCCAGCAGCTTGTTATTCAAGTCAAACCTGTAAAGCCAAGACAGCAACGCCGAAGTTAAATCGTCGATAATAGTATACAAAAGATATACGTTCTTTATACAGTGCCTGTTCATCATGGACATACAAGAAGAAGAGAAAAGTAATAAGGAGGCCTTAGGTACTGAGATGTCGCCTGTTGCTCAAACAAATGAAAGTGGTGTCAGCAGGAACGAACTCGTCAATTTGGAGTCTAGTCATGAAATCGGAGACTACGACCGAAATATTGATATACGACTAGATGTTGTTGGTGTAACCCAAGACCTATTTGGGAATGAGGATGAAGAAGACGAAGACAAGGAAGATAATGACGATGACAGTGGCACAGACTATTTTAATACCGACAAAGCTGGGACCCAGTTGCTACGAGCTGAACGCTCAAGAGAAAAGGCAACCCTTCCGGACACATTTCAAACGAGCCAATTGCTTTACTATGAGAGATTCAAGGCGTACCAAGACTACGTTTTAGGTTAGTTGTGTAATTTACGTAGTTGTGCAACATTTTCCAACCAATTAGGCTTTTCTATTACAACACATAATATACGTTAAGATCAATTAGATTAAAGAAGATGATTGAAATAATTAATATTCGAATTATATGTAATGCAAATTCAATTACACATAAGGCTACATTCAACATGCAATTTAATATTTACAGGCCTGTATGAAAACGATTCAATCTTATAAGTGTAACCATAAACCATACAATATAAACAGATAATTAACCTTTTCTTCTCTTTCAGGGGACTGCAAAACATCGGAGGTGAAGGCATTCACAGCCGACTACCTGGAGAAGGTTGTGGAGCTGTGCGACTGGCAGGCATTGTGGTGCTCCGATGTCTTTGATGTCCTGGTGGAGGTAGTCGACGTGGATTTCAAAGATCTCAAAGCCTGTGTGAAGCTATTGCTGCCCATGCAATGTGAAGTGCGGGGCTGCGAGCTGAACGAAGAGGCAATGAGCGCCCTGTTGGAGGCCACGCTCCACAAGGTGCCCCTGCAGGATCTACAGGTGGTCTACGACGAGACTGGAGACCTTGACACCACTGCGCTGGCCCTGGAACACCTCCGATTCTTCTACCAGCACATCTGGAGGATATGGGATGAAGAGGATGAGGATGATGACTTTGACTACTTTGTCCGGTGCGTGGAGCCTCGCCTTCGCCTCTACTACGACATCCTGGAGGACCGTGTGCCCACAGGACTGGTAGTCGAGTACCACTCCCTGCTGGCCCGCTGCTCCACCAGGTACAAGGAGTTCTCCTCTCTCCGCAATGGCATGAGCAGCGACTCGGAGTCGGAGCTGGACAACGTGTCCATGGTGGAGGGCCTGCGTCTCTACGAACAAATGGAGGCCCTCAAGCGCAAGCTTCGCATCATCGAGAACCCCCTGCTGCGCTACGTTCTGGGCTACAAGGGGAACTCGGCCCAGCAGAGTCGTGAGGCCCGAGGGCCCAGAGAGTGTGGCGGCCGCAGCGTCCACGTGGTGTCGGAAACGACCACAGCCAGCCAGCTCCAGAGCCTCCTCACCGACAAACTCCTGCCGGAGTACGACCAGTTCCATGTCCAGTTCCATAGCGACCCGGTGCTTGCTGTCAGCGCCTGCTACGAGGGGGATGCCGTGCTGCTCCTCCCAGGCCACTATTGTGTCACCAGCTCCATCTCCATCGCCGACTCCGTAACCGTGGAAGGCTTCGGTCTGCCAGACGAGGTGACGGTCGAAAAGAAGAACAAGGGCGATACCTTTGTGGAGTCCACGGGGGGCGACGTCAAGCTGTCCAACATCAAGTTCATCCAGCACGACGCCATCGAGGGCATACTGTGTGTGCGCCAGGGGAAGCTGGAGATGGAGAACTGTGTGCTGCAGTGCGAGACCACCGGCGTGATTGTGCGGACGTCCGCCCAGCTCACCATGAACATGTGCGACCTCTATGGGTCCAAAGGGGCCGGCATTGAGATCTACCCGGGCAGTGTGTGTAACCTAGTGGGGAACGGGATCCACCACTGCAAGGAAGGAGTCCTCATCAAGGACTTCGCTGACGAACTGGACGTGGCCCCTCGGATCGTCATGGAGAATAACGTCATCCACAACAACGAGGGCTACGGGGTGATCCTGGTCAAGCCTAACGATGGGACACCCGAGAAGAGCCCCGAGGAGCCCGCTGGAGAGGAGATGGCGACGGCGGCGGAGGGAGAAGCAGCAGACGAGGAACGTGGAACGGAGGCCGAAGGAGAGGAGAGAGGGGAGAAACCGACGCCAAGCCATGACCCCCCTAAAATCGTGGTGGAAGAGTGTCACACCTCCACAACCACCGTTTCCTCTTCGTCCAGTGGCTGTGCCGTTTCGGACGACGTCCCCCTAGAGTTCGTAGAGGGTAACGGCGCCATCCAGCGGGAGCTGGTGGCCACGTCTGCCAAGAAGCGGGAGCGCTGTCACCAGAGGACCCGAGCGATGGAGGCTGGCTCCACACGTCCTGACGAGGGGCTACTGGAGCAGGAGATGTTCGTCTCGATCCAAGGAAACCAGTTCAGACGCAACGGCATGGGCAGCTTTGGCACTTTTCTCTACTGACGACTCTTTTTTTAAATATGTCATCTACTTCTTAGAAGTCATTTTAACGCGTGTACTAACAAGACTCAACCAAAGCCATATCATTTATCACTGGCACTGACACTATTTATCACTAGTTTTCTAGCACAATCCATGTCTGCCTCAGGCATGTAGCAATTTGTTTGTGGGTTTGATTGCACAACGATAACAACCACAATTTGCTTCAAATCTTTTTTTGTTTATTTTTTGTGTGTTTTATTTTTTTTAATGAAATAATGGTTTGTTGGACTAAGTTTACGAATGGGGTATCAGTTGACGGGATTTGACTTTTTTTGTGGGGCGGGGTTATTGTTATATTCACAATGGGTGCCAATATTTTCACTCTTAATATGTATCATCATCATCATATTGTCAACATGATGACATGTAATGTTTACAATGACGCAATATTTGTGGGGCAATAAAAAAGGTTATTTAAAAGAAATCATCAGTTTTTGGTTTATATTATGCCATACATTATATATTTATCTTGTAACAATTCAGAAAGTAATTTAAAAAATGGCTCTTAGTGCTAGTAAAGATTCAGACTATCCTGAGATGTTCAAAGGAGAGTAGGCTACAAGTGAGTATTTTAATTTGAGTAAAAAAAAAAATGTAGACAGTTCCTTGTTTTTTTTCCTCTCTCTGTAATATACCTTTTACTTGAATTAATTAACGTTAGTGTTTTCACTATTCAATTTAGACTTGATCTGATGACCTGTTCACACTTTTAGCACTTAAGTTATTTGCCAGCATTATTAACAACTTAATATTTTAATATTAATATTTGAATAATGAACTTTTTTTGTTATCTATCGTCATCTGTGTTTTTCTTAAGGATTGAGTTCGAAAATCTATTTAGAGCATTTGAAGGAAGCCTGGCATTGAGCACG
Organism: Aplochiton taeniatus; assembly: GCA_017639675.1. Taxonomy (NCBI): domain Eukaryota; kingdom Metazoa; phylum Chordata; class Actinopteri; order Galaxiiformes; family Galaxiidae; genus Aplochiton; species Aplochiton taeniatus. Next base: position 10,904,406 of record CM030189.1, read on the forward strand.
CTGTTGACCCCTGAAGTGTGGCCCAGCAAACATGTAAATCTTTGTTCCAAAATGACTCTTGACTAACAGCCTGGCAATCTCCAAAGTGGGTAGGCATCGACCACTACCTTTCCACACTCACCCCTGATTGACCTGAAAATCATAACTCATTATGTCTGACTTGTTGATCATTTGAATATGTTTTATAACTGCTTCACTGGAAATAGTCGTTTCATTGGACACAGGGCTCATTTTCTCTTGCTGGGTTGGGATTGGGAGCCACGAGACAGTTGTTGTTGTTGTGCCAGCAGAGAACACAATGAGTTGGTGTTGACAGCATTAGTGGTCACGCTCTGGCAGGTATGTCTTTTAATCGAGACTCCATCAGCATTAACACCTTTTATCGGTGGCCATTGATCATCCTGCATTGTGCTCTGAATTAGATATTTACTTAGTGGTGTTTACCTGGACCTCAAATGTGCCATTTGGCAAAAAAAAAGCTTGCTTTCTGGATCCATGAAGGAAGAATGGTTGGAAGTGAACACACCAGAGGGGAATTACTATTCTTTTTACCTCGTAAAATCCACAATGCTCATGGAAATGTCTAATTCATGCAAATGCTTAAAATTTGACTGAAAAAGAATGCACCAAAGGTATTGTATTATTTCTCTTCGAAAATAGGGGCGATCTTGGATTTATACTAGGCTAACCATGCTTTTCTTGAATGACACAGTTGACTGCCTCTCAACATTAGTTCTCTAGACCATTATAATAACACACTCCAATTTATTGCAGGTCTTTCAAACAATCTCCCCGCACCCCTACTTTGAGCAGAAGAGGACGCGGTGCACCTGGCAAGATGTTCTTTGTGACAGGAGCCAGAGGAGCAGGAGGAGGCGGAGGAGGGGGAGGAGGCGGAGGGGAGAGAAGGTACAATGACAAGCGCCGTGCACTCCAGAGGTCATTTAGTTACAGTGGGGCCAAAAAGTATTTAGTCAGCCACTGATTGTGCAAGTTCTCCTACTTAGAAAGATGAGAGAGGTCTGTAATCTTCATCATAGGTACACTTCAACTATGAGAGACAAAAATGAGGAAAAAAATCCAGGAAATCACATTGTAGGATTTTTAAAGAATTTATTTGTAAATGATGGTGGAAAATACGTATTTGGTCAATAACAAACATACAGATGACGAGGTCAAACAGGTTCCATTAATACAGGTAACGAGTGGAGGACAGAAGAGATTCTTAAAGAAGATGTTACAGGTCTGTGAGAGCCAGAAATCTTGCTTGTTTGTGGGTGACCAAATACTTATTTTCCACCATCATTTACAAATAAATTCTTTAAAAATCCTACAATGTGATTTCCTGGATTTTTTTTTCTCATTTTTGTCTCTCATAGTTGAAGTGTACCTATGATGAAAATTACAGACCTCTCTCATCTTTTTAAGTAGGAGAACTTGCACAATCCGTGGCTGACTAAATACTTTTTGGCCCCACTGTATGTTGCTAACTGTCGGGCACTTTATCTTTTACTTTGTCTCCCAACACTCCACCTGCTCAGATCCATGTACCAGAAGTTCCGCGATGTGGATGTCTTAGAAAAGAAGAAGACGGTGACAGCCATGAAGGCTGGGGAGGACCGGGCCATCCTATTGGGACTGGGCATGATCCTCGCCTCAGTCATGATGTACTTTGTCCTGGGCATAACTATGCTGCGCTCCTATGCCGATAGGTATTGTAGCTGCTAATTGGCAATTGGAAACATTCATTTTAATTTAAGAGCATTAGCTATTACTGTGTCTTTTATTATATGGATCGTTTAAGAATGAAAGGAATTTGACAGTCTACTTTAGAAATAGGGGCCACTGGTAAGATAGGGTGTGATAATCAGGTTATTATTAAATATTCAAGACCAAAATTTCTTTCCGCCTACATTTCCTACACTTTTAGCTACACACTGATTGTTCTGTCTCTGTCTTGTCTCAATACAGTGTGTGGACAGAGGAAAGTGTGTGTTTTGTTCTCAACTCCTCTATCACGACAGACGTGAACTGCTCGTACAGTTGTGGGACTGACTGCTGGAGGGTGGCCAAGTATCCCTGCCTGCAGGTCTATGTCAGTATCAACAGCACGGGCCGAGTCAGTCGCTTGTCTCACAATGAAGAGACACACGAGTCTACCTCTGAGGTGAGCAGAGCACACTGTGCCAAGGCAGAGAGGAAATACTGACTTAATACTGACATGAAGTTGCCCTCACCCTGGATTATTACTTATTATTACTTACTATTATTTTGATTAGGTCAAACTTCAGCGCAAAACCAAGAGGGTAAATTGATATCTGTATCTTTTTGTGTGTATGTATGTGTGTTAATCTAATACTTGCTCGAGTCTTAAGCTTCTTTCTTATGCAGGATGTGAAATGGAATTTAATATTCAGTGTGCAAACTGAATTGATGAATCCTAACCTTTGAATTAATGCTCTTGGCTTCTGATTTTCCAGTGTTTCTATGTGCCAAAATGTCAGAAGGACAGCTCAGCCATGCACGCCATGATAGTGAACATCTCAGAGCGGTTTAAAGAGCAGCAGCAGGTAACATGCTACTATGACCCCGACGAAGAGCAGGAGAGTGTCCTCCTGACCCGGCTTTACGGCCACAGTGCCGTTTTCCACTCACTCTTCTGGCCCTCCTGCGTGCTCACGGGAGGGATCCTCATAATTGTCATGGTCAAGCTCACACAGTACCTCTCCATACTGTGCGAGGAGATAGGGAAGATTAAAAGGTGAAACAGGCTCGGGCAGCAGCGGAGTGACGCTTTACGCTTAAATGCTCGGATGGACAGGCGACGTGAGCTGGATTGGTTTGACCCGATACCCGCCCCAATGTGGTGACCTTTTGGAACTATCATCTCAGGCTGAAACATTGGAAACAGCTGTGTTCCTCTTCACTTCAAATGGATCCGTTTTTTTTAAAGAGCACTGAAGGTTAAGGAGCCCAAAATCTTGACATGAGTCCTCTGTTTCTCAGACTCTCAAATTCTTGCATGTTTCAAGGAGCAAAATTGTAAATATTGAAAGTTTTGTAAGGCTTTTTGTTTAATAAATAGACTCATATCCCTCTTTATAGAATCCTGAATGTGTCTTATTGGTAAGCAATTGCGTGTCTACTGTTGCATGTAAACAACAACAATGCCAAGCTACATTTGAATAGACTGAGAAAACATTATTGATTTTCCAAGTTGTCTATTTCTGCACAGAATATTGTTGAGCAGGTTACAACTCCTCATTACTGTCCACAGCACTTTTTGTGTGTTCCCACGGTAATGCATAATATGAACGAAGCTGAGTTATATCACACATTTAATAACTAAAAAATATTTTTGAGTAGTTTCTACATCATGCAACCAACATAAATATATATTTTTAACGTCCCACTGTATTCCTTATAAACAAAAACCCTCAGTTATTTGTTGTATTTGGCTGTCACAAGGGACATTTTACCTTCTAGATTTTTTTAATGCTGTTGTATAACTTTGCTTTAGGTTCTCATATGACAGTGTGTGGCTAAACATAGGACATTTATAGGTACTTACAAAGCATCAATGACATTCCATTGCTTTTATTAGTATACAGTATGTGCTGCTGATCTACATCTATCCCTCTGAGCAAGCTATTGCAAGCTTCATTTTCATGGAAAAGAGCAAAACGTTTTTTTTTTTCTTCTTTTTTTCCAATTTCCTCTCTTGACATCCTTATCAGACATTGGAAACCATGAACCCATTATTTATGTAGGGCTGTGTTAGTTTACTCTGATACACCATCTATGATACCACTCTCTCTATAGAGCTACTATGATAAATATTATCTGTAGGCTTATTTTTCATAGCCTACATTTCAGTTTATTGATACTGAAAATGTATGAAAACTACAAGAAGCCTACATTACAACAATCCGTATGCTATTGAATTCTTGGAAATTCCTAAAACTGGTTAAACAAAAATAATATTCAACTTTGACTATCGATTTGGTATTTAGAAAAATTGCCTGGTCCTAAAATTGGCTCCCACGTTAATCCGACCATTGGGCATTCTAATCATGGACTTAGCCTTTCTTATCAATCCTTTGAGAGGTCAACGCTCCTGCCGTCCCGCGGGGCGTTTGTGTGGGAGGGCGGTCCACCATGATTCTCACCAGCATCGAACAAACACATAGCTAGCTGTCCGGCTAGCAATCGACTCAATGTGTTTACGTTATTGTGGCTACTTTTACATTTGCTGATGAGTAACTAAATGGATTGTCACAGCCTTGTTCCTAGAAATAAGTAATTTCTAACATTGTCTTCTTTGAAGAACTGGGCTGTACCGACTCCCAACGATAGCGTCTTGGATGGAATAACGCTATCGTTACTTTGCCTGGTGCTGAAGTCTAGCCAGTCAGCTACCTAGCTAGGTTGGTAGAACGGGTTAAGTTACTAATGTTAAACGTAACTTCATTAATATTTATATGGCTTGCCATAACGGCTGTGTCACCTGTTCAGCTTAACTAACCCTAGTAAGCACTTTAAGGCAAAGTTTAGCAGGCCACTTATACTAGTTTAAAGTTAGGTTAGCCAAATGAACTATGTAACGTTAGTAGATGATGGTTTGCTAGCTGTAATGTACTGGGGCTAATGCTACTTCAGACGAGCGAAACTATATTCGCTTGAATTTGTAAGCTAAATTAAAAAAAAGACCAGGATGTTAAAACCACCATGTTATCGTATATAATAATAACAGGACGTACTGGGCTAACGCTAAGTTCTTAAAGTTAAGTCAAAGTTGGCTACCACTAACGTTAGCTAGCTGTTTAATACATACCCGGTATGTGTAGCCACAACGTTGGATGTGTCGCTAAATATAATTAGCTGGCTAGCTAGCTAAAGTGTTATCTAACGTTACTAATTCCGGATAACGTTAGCTAGCGGGCTAACGTCAAGTTAGTTAGCACCCAGTAGCCAAAGTAACTTGAAAGACAGCACCCGGCAAGTTGAATGACAAGTTAGCTAACCATCTGACAGTAATATTATCAGTTGCTTGACTATTAGGAGTACAGCATGTCATTCAAAAGGAATGTTGTTGCACCAATCTAGCTAACTTTTAAACTCACGCAGGGCGATCTTTTCTTTGCGGGGATTCATATAAGTAGCTAGCACTATGGTTGGCCACAATGGTACATCTTATGTGAGACATCCTAATGCTGAAACTCAGTTTCACCCCGAACAGTGTGCTTACATATACCAGGGTCGATTGTTGTTGTCTATTTATTCTCTGTCTCTTTCTCTTTCTGTGACTCAATAGCTCGTCGCCACTTTTCGTAATTACCAGGCTTTGTGAGGTACACAGACCGGTAGCGCTATGCCTCCCAGGCCATCCTCAGGGGAACTATGGGGGATGCACTTGATGCCCCCCAGCATTCAGGTGGACTGCCTTTTGCCTAACGGGATGATCCTGACTCTAGAGTGCCTCAGGGAGGCCACACTCATCACGGTCAAACACGAACTGTTCAAGGAGGCAAGGAAGTACCCACTCCACCATCTCCTCCAGGAGGAAACCTCGTACATCTTTGTGAGTGTGACTCAGGAGGCCGAGCGGGAGGAGTTCTATGACGAGACCAGGAGGTTGTGCGACCTCCGGCTCTTCCAGCCATTCCTCAAAGTCATCGAGCCAGTTGGAAACAGGGAGGAGAAAATCCTCAACCGAGAAATTGGTGTGTTTCATTGTCTTTTTAAGTACAAGTAGTTGATTTTTCAAGTATTGGCTATTTGCATCTATAATTTGCACTGGAAACAAAAGGAGAACTTCTGGTTGACATGCCACAGCTGTTGTCTTAGGCAGTGTATTGCAGTAGGTCATTGCCACCCATGATGCCATCTATGGCTGTTTCCGACCTAGATGTAAGTTTTGGCATTTATGTTGTCATATACACTATATCCTATTTCATTTATTAAGACACTTTTTTTTCTTCCTCCCCTCAGGTTTTGCCATCGGGATGCCTATATGTGAGTTTGATCTGGTGAAAGACTCAGAAGTGCAGGACTTCAGGAGGAACATACTCAATGTGTGCAAGGAGTCTGTGGACCTAAGAGACACTAATGGACCTCATAGTAGAGCCTTATACGTCTACCCTCCCAATGTAGAGTCATCCGTGGAACTTCCTAAGCACTATTTTAACAAGTTAGACAAAGGTAAAGCAGGTTGAATAAATGTATTGGGTCTATCTCTCATATTATCAGGAGAGCTTTTTTTGACACTTGGCCAGTTACTAATCTCCTCTGCTTTGGCACCCTTTGCATGAGAAAAACTGTCTAATCCCCACCCTCCCAGGTCAGATCATCGTGGTCATCTGGGTGATAGTGTCGCCGAGCAACGACAAGCAGAAGTACACGCTGAAGATCAACCACGACTGCGTGCCCGAGCAGGTGATCGCCGAGGCCATCCGGAAGAAGACGCGCAGCATGCTGCTGTCCACGGAGCAGCTGAAGATGTGCGTCCAGGAGTACCAGGGCAAGTACATCCTCAAGGTGTGCGGCTGCGACGAGTACCTGCTGGAGAAGTACCCCCTGAGCCAGTACAAGGTAATTTGGTTCCCTCGTTGCTGCCTTAAAGGGACACGTATTGTCTTGCCCGGCGAGAGGAGATAGGAGATAGGAGGTAGAAGGCAAACATTCAATGATGTGGTGCATGGTGTCAAGACATGCCACGGTCCACGATGAAGAATAACCATCTGTCCTAGGGATCTGGCACACATCTTGTTGGAACTGTGGCATAGGCATTAGACTTTCACTTAAAAAAATAAATAGTAGGCTATTAAGTAGGGATATTTTCTCAATAGTCTGCTCTCTCTTGGTTGGAAAATCGGTTTGAAACCTACTGTTGACGACCTTCTGTTTATCGCTCAGTATGTAAGGAGCTGCATCATGCTGGGCCGGATGCCCAACCTGATGCTAATGGCCAAGGACAGCCTTTACTCCCAGCTCCCCATTGACACGTTCACCATGCCGTCGTACGCGCGACGCATCTCCACGGCAACGCCCTACATGAACGGGGAGACGGCCACCAAGTCGCTGTGGACCATCAACGGCACGCTGAGAATCCGGATCCTGTGCGCCACCTACGTCAACGTCAACATCCGGGACATCGACAAGGTAACCGTGGGGCGGAATCTTGCTGGGTTAACGGTCATACTGTGTTTCACTTTTGTTTGGGATCAGTATTGATCAGACCTGATCTTCTGGTTTTTAATAAAACTTGGAAGCCTCGGGTGGCGTGGTAAAAATGAGTTAATGGGAGTGGAGAAAAACCCATTGAAGACCATTTTGCTGTTGTCATTGTTCTAGATCTATGTCAGGACCGGAATCTACCATGGTGGGGAGCAACTGTGCGACAACGTCAACACCCAGCGAGTGCCGTGCTCAAACCCCCGGTAGAGACCTCTGCTCGGTGTCACATTCAATGATGAGCCGCCATAGATCCTACTGACACGTCTCATCTAGATATCTTCTACAGTCTGTCCAGCAAACTAACCGTTCCCTGATTTTTCACGTGTCATTTTGTTGGTGTACCTGTTCCTCCCAGGTGGAACGAGTGGCTGAACTATGACATGTACATTCCAGACATCCCTCGCGCCGCACGGCTCTGTCTCTCCATCTGCTCCGTGAAAGGGAGGAAGGGGGCAAAAGAGGTGAGCTGGGTAGCCTGGCTTGGTGTTTGGAAGGCGTGTGTTTCGTTTGTGAGAACTGCATGACCCCAGGTCAGCGGACACCCTCTTTGAAGGGTCCTTGGTTTACGAGTTTATTGTCGTTTGTTTGTATTCTGCATAGTGGTTTATACAAGAACAATACTAAATTAGAAAAAACATTCATGCATCCAAACAGAAAAGAATAGCACTTATCAGTACTACTTTCCAGTTTGCAATCTTGTAACAGAGCTATCATAGCTCTAGGCCAGACTTGGGCAATTGTTTTTCCCGATGGGGCACATAAATAATGCATAGTGCCGTCAAGGCCGAGGCATTTTTGGGGAAGCGTTCTGCAGGCTTTAAATTACATTTCACATCCTGTCATTTTTTGCAGAGTCAAGACTATTCTGTGTGCGTCTGTTGTGTTAGTGAACGAAGAAGCATTAAGATCCATAGGCTTTAACAAGTGGACGTCTAAATACAATCTGAATGTTACCCAGTCAATGCAGAGGAGTAGTCTCTGTTGTAGAGACCAGGGCAAGGCATGGTTTTCACCACAAATGTAGCACTGTTGATCAGTGATCACCCGTAAATATGCTTTTTATGACGGTTATTAGGGGAGAGTTATGCTGGCTCAGGGAGGGAGACCTAGAGCACGGAAGAATCTCAGCAGATGAAGTTTTGCGGTCAGGGAGACTGTGACTGTGGTGGCGCCTGATTTGCATATCCCTGTGACTTCCTGTAGGAGCACTGCCCTCTAGCCTGGGGGAACATCAACCTGTTTGATTACACCCACACGCTGGTGGCGGGCAAGATGGCTCTCAACCTGTGGCCTGTGCCACACGGCTTGGAGGACCTGCTCAATCCCATCGGTGTGACTGGCTCCAACCCCAACAAGGTCTCCGCTTGTTTGCCTTGCTCACTGTTGGCTAGCAGCAACTGGACACAGGCTACAATATACTTATTTTACTTTTTGTATTTTATTTAAAACACTCAGCTGTAAATTAATTAACTGATTAGGCATTGGAATAGTCTTAAAACCGAAAATGTTCGACCTCAAACTCTTGAAATATTTGTAGACGTTTTAAGTATGTATATCGCATTAGGATTTGAGTTACAGAGCAGGCAATAAGCCTCTGACTTAATTGTCTAAGCCTCTTACGCTGCATATTAATTACTCATTGGCACATGGACTTCTTAACAGGATACCATTGTTTCGCTACATTGTTGAGAGCCTGGAACTACCCCTCAATTCTCTGGTTTGTATTCCACACAGGAAACTCCTTGTCTGGAGCTGGAGTTTGACCACTTCAGCAGCCCTGTCAAGTTTCCAGACATGGCCACTATCGAGGAGCATGCCAACTGGAATATTTCCCGAGAGTTGGGCTTCAACTACTGTCACACGGGCTTGGTAAGGCCTACTAAGAGTGTATTTCCTATTCTAACAGCAATTTATTCAATTGATATTCTCATTGGTTAATGAGAGCCAATCACCGTCAACATTTCACTGACGGCCCTCATTACTGATGAAGTGGAAATCGGCTTCAATGGGTGGGTGACCAGACCTCCGGCAATAATTGCGTGATAAAAAGGCATTTAGCGCTTATCAGGCTGGTCTAGCATAGTAAAAGGCCAGTAAATTAAACATTTATCAAAATTGCAAGTTGAAGCTCATGAGCACGGATCAAGTACTTTGCAGTTCCTACATATCCAACATCAATCAACTATTATTCAAGAGTATGTTTTTTTTGTGGCCATAATGAACTACAGCTGATATGGGCCTATCACAGTTATGTATCTCAGCGATTTTTTTTCCCCACCAGTTTTTTTAATTATTATTTATTTAACCAGATGAGTCCAATTGAGATATACATCTCTTTTACAGTGTTGCCCTGGTCCAGAGGGAAACATCAGCATAAAACATTAGCACAGACATAAAACAATTAAACTAGCAACATAACCATTAAAACGATATGCGATTACATATCTTTGTCACAAGTGTTTGATAACCATATTTTACGTATCGTTTCAACAAATTTGTGTTAATGCATCTATTCTGTGTAATTTTTTTAAAAGAATACACATATGAAGAATTTCGGCTGATACCAATATTGTTAATTTCTTACTCCATAATATCAGTATCAGCCCCCAAAATCCAGTTTCGGTCGTCCTCTATAATGAACACCTGGTAGGACCAAACCTGCACTTGTAACTCTTGCAATATTGTGTTTCCAGAGCAACAGGTTGGCACGGGACAACCCCCTGACAGACAGTGACAACGAGCAGCTGCGCTTGGTGTGTAACCGAGACCCGCTGTCTGAAATAACTGAGCAGGAGAAGGACTTCCTGTGGAGACACAGGTAACCTGTGCGTGCGTTCGTGCATCTTAGTATTCATGTATGATTGATGATGGAATGTTCAGGCAAACAGAAAGATTATTTTTTATTTCTTTCAGTGTGTGTGTGTGTGTGTGTGTGTGTGTGTGTGTGTGTGTGTGTGTGTGTGTTTCCTTGAAGGTTTCATTTGTGGGTGTTTGCCCCTATGTTCCGTATCACCTAGTGCTTACCAGTTCTCTTCTGTTCAGACACTACTGTGTCAGCATACCAGAGATCCTTCCCAAGATCCTCCTGGCAGTGAAATGGAACTCGAGAGATGAGGTTGCTCAGGTAGGCCGCCTCTGGTTTCTACTGCTCACTCGGGTTTAAACCCGGAACAGTGTCAAATGGTAATAGACCCCTGGTCTCCATTATAGACACTTTCAGCAACGCCCTTACTGTAGATAATATCGAATTATGACTCAAAATAGAAGTGAATAGATACATGTACAATGGTCCACATTAATGCTAATATTGCGATTGTGTATCTTCCAGATGTATTGTCTTCTGAAAGATTGGCCAGCCATTAAGCCGGAACAAGCCATGGAGTTGCTGGACTGCAACTTCCCCGACCCAATGATCCGAGAGTTTGCCGTGAAGTGCCTTGAGAAATACCTAACCGACGACCGACTCTCTCAATACCTCATTCAGTTAGTGCAGGTAGATAATACCAACGAGGAAAAGGAAATGAACAAGCTTCCGTCTTTACGCAGGCCCTATTCTTTGTCGGGGAGCAACTGAACCGTTTGTACGTATGTGTTGATGCCCCGAACAGCCTTAGAGCTTGAAATCTCATTTTGTGTGTCTTCATCATTTGATTGCGTCCAGGTTCTCAAGTATGAGCAGTACCTCGATAATCCTCTGGGCCGCTTCCTGCTGAAGAAGGCCTTGACCAATCAGCGCATAGGGCACTTCTTCTTTTGGCACTTAAAGTGAGTGGATTCCTGTTTTCCTTTTCATAGCGTGATGCTTTGCATTTTTTGAGTTGTTTGCTTGGATTGTGTATGGCTTGGTTGTTGTTGTTTTTTAAGCTGGGACTAAGGCTCCTGTATAATCAACAGATTTTGTGCCTGTCAGCATTGTGGTGTAGAAAAGGCTGAGTGCAGAGGTCAGCACAGCGGTCATTGAATTGTGATCAAAAATCAAAATATATTGTAGGAGCAAGGCACATCGAGACGGCACTTTGATAGTCGGAGTGTCTGTTTTGATTTTGTCTTGCTAGCAATAAGAAATATATCAACCACCGGAGTATCTGAGAAATCCCTCCATTTTCTTCACGGGAATGTTTGATACCCTCGTAATCAGCTATAAAACAAGGCCCATCTCAAAGTAATTTGACTGATATTAGCCGAGCAGCCCCCTGCTAGAGGTTCCGCTATTTTTCAACAAGCTTAGCTAGCTAGTATCACAACCGATGCTATACTACCATCTAGCTGAGGGGACGTGGGTTTGGCTAAGCTAACTCAACACAGTGCAGGTACACAGTCTTTGCTCTGAGTCCATCCTCTCATGTCTTTGCACTCGTCCCAATGCCCCCCAGGTCGGAGATGCACAACAAGACGGTGAGCCAGCGCTTCGGCCTGCTGCTGGAGTCCTACTGCCGAGCCTGCGGCATGTACCTGAAGCACCTGAGCCGCCAGGTGGAGGCCATGGAGAAGCTCATCAACCTCACCGACCTGCTCAAGCAGGAGAAGAAGGACGAGGCCCAGAAGGTAACGCATCACCAGAGTGTTCTACCATGGACTCACCCGGTCACCAGCTTTTTCATAGGGGTGTGGACTTGGTAGTTTTATGTTCACGTAGTATCAATAACATGCACGGATTTTAAATATTCGTTTCTCAGGGATAGCAAGGAGATCCCTAACCGTACGTTTTTCATCCATATTAAACGAAAATCTTCCAACTTTGCAATTGATACTTGCACTGTTAATCAACCCTAGACAGTTAGTCCTGCCCCAGTTGTGCTGATCTCTGTTTTGACCTCTGTGCTGAGCTGACCGCTGTGCAGTGTGACCACTGTGCTGTGCTGACCGCTGTGCAGTGCTGACCGCTGTGCAGTGTGACCTCTGTGCAGTGTGACCTCTGTGCAGTGTGACCTCTGTGCAGTGTGACCGCTGTGCAGTGTGACCGCTGTGCAGTGTGACCGCTGCTGTGCAGTGTGACCGCTGCTGTGCAGTGTGACCGCTGCTGTGCAGTGTGACCGCTGCTGTGCAGTGTGACCGCTGCTGTGCAGTGTGACCGCTGCTGTGCAGTGTGACCGCTGCTGTGCAGTGCTGACCTCTGTGCAGTGTCACCTCTGCAGTGTGACCTCTGTGCTGTGCAGTGTGACCTCTGTGCAGTGCTGACCTCTGTGCAGTGCTGACCTCTGTGCTGTGCAGTGTGACCTCTGTGCTGTGCAGTATGACCTCTGTGCAGTGCAGTATGACCTCTGTGCAGTGTGGTGCTGACCTCTGTGCTGTTTGACCTCTGTGATGTGCTGACCTCTGCTATACTGACCTCTGTGCTATACTGAGCTCTGTGCTGTGCTGACCTCTGTGTGGTGCTGTGCTGACCTCTGTGCGGTGCCTGCAGGTCCAGATGAAGTTCCTGGTGGAGCAGATGAGAAGGCCAGACTACATGGACGCGCTGCAGAGCTTCACATCCCCCCTGAACCCGGCGCATCAGCTGGGCAACCTCCGGTACGTCAGGGCGGTCCTCCTCCACCCAGCTCAGCCACTATTACAGAACGTAACTCCCCTGACCTTCCAAAGAAGAGAAGGTCCTCCGTTTCCCCACAAATTGGCTCGGGGTCATAGTTGAACTCACAGAATTAGAGGTTAAAACTTTAAAGGTTATGATATGCAATGGTGGGTCAATCAAAGAGTCTCTCCCCACCGCTGGAGGTCTCTGGAGCCTCGTGCTCCTCTGTTAACTGTGGTGTGGATGTCGGTCTGTGCCCCCAACGTGCTGCAGCTTGGAGGAGTGCAGGATGATGTCGTCGGCCAAGCGGCCCCTGTGGCTGAACTGGGACAACCCGGACATGATGTCGGAGCTGCTCTTCCAGAACAACGAGATAATCTTCAAGAACGGGGACGGTGGGTTCTTTTGCCGGTCACTCATCACCCCCCCCCCTTCCTTCTGACAGCATGTATCTTGTTTTACTGTAATTACACCCCTCCCACTGGGTAAACAAATTGACTGTGACACGGAGCAACTCTGTTCCCTAATGCCAAACAGCGAGCGGATCAAAGGAGGTGTCTTGTCATCCGATATTCACTTGAATGCCCCCCACCCACCCCTTGTTCCTCTAGATCTGCGGCAGGATATGCTGACGCTGCAGATCATCCGCATCATGGAGAACATCTGGCAGAACCAGGGCCTTGATCTCAGGTAGCCGTCTCCTCCAGGGCGACAGTGCCCGCTCAGGCATCCATGAATAGTAAATGACCCCCTTTATGTTTCACTGGCGAAGACCAGATTAGAAAAGACTTTCCTCCCCTCACGTTGAAATAATTACACACTGAGCCCATTACCCCTGAAGGGAGTACAAGAGACCAACGACGAGTTGTTGAAAAGTTGGGAAAGCATATCTGGATTGTTGGTCAACACACGGTCGCGTTTTTGAGGGGTTTGCAGATATGAGCGCACGTTGTGTGTATTTTAGTCTTGCGCCGGTAGTTGTATTTGTTTTCAGTTGGGCTACTTTTCAATTGAACGGCTCTGGATTTGACACACTAGTTGAACTTTTCTTTGAGAAACAGAGGATGTCCAACACGTTTGCATCCGTGTAAGCTGACTGCAGACTGAATCCAACCCCTATTCCACGGTTTAGCCCTCACATCTCTTGTTTGCCCTTTCTCGTTGACAGGATGCTGCCCTACGGCTGCCTGTCCATCGGTGACTGTGTGGGCCTGATCGAGGTGGTGCGCAACTCGCACACCATCATGCAGATCCAGTGCAAAGGCGGCCTGAAGGGGGCGCTGCAGTTCAACAGCCACACACTGCACCAGTGGCTCAAGGACAAGAACAGGGGAGAGATGTGAGTGGTCAGGGCACCGGAGGGAAACGGGACCAACGTGAGCCTGACTAGTCCATGACCTGTGTCTGGTGAACTGTGCTGCACGGCAGTTCAGAACAGAAATCCAAGGGGGAAAAACATTTATTTATGGTGTCAAATCTCCCCAGGTATGACCAGGCCATCGATCTGTTCACGAGGTCATGCGCTGGCTACTGCGTCGCCACCTTCATCCTGGGCATAGGTGACCGACATAACAGCAATATTATGGTCAAAGATGACGGACAGGTGGGTCGTTTGTCAAGTTACTTCTCATGTTCACGCTGGTTTTCCCGCATGCCTTATGCCTTTTGTTTTGTCAATTCTCTTTGTGTGTGTGTGTGTGTGTGTGTGTGTGTGTGTGTGTCCTTCTTCCTCATAGCTATTTCACATTGACTTCGGACATTTCCTGGATCACAAAAAGAAAAAGTTTGGCTACAAGAGAGAACGTGTGCCGTTTGTGTTGACACAAGACTTTCTGATAGTGATTAGCAAAGGAACCCAGGAGTGTACCAAAACCAGGGAGTTCGAACGGTAAGTATACTTTGAGTGACCTTTTTGGTCCCTTTCAAAAATACTATGGGGGAGATTTCCCTATGAGGTAAAAGAAGGACTTCAAAATCACAATTAAAAGTCAGGGTATATTAAAACACAGATGAAGAGTAGCCTATTGCATAACTGTGGCTTTAGGTTGTAAAGGCACAAGACTAAATGTGTTTGATACTCTTGTCAATACATATTATATGCATCCAACGTTATGTTCCCATTACAATACCCTGAAGTTAATTATGTATAATCCCCATATTATTATTTGCAATCCCAGTTCAGCAACTTTTGTCAAGTCTAAGTCCTGATCCTTCCGCTCTCAGGTTCCAGGAGATGTGCTACAAGGCCTACCTGGCCATCCGGCAGCACGCCAACCTCTTCATCAACCTCTTCTCCATGATGCTGGGCTCGGGGATGCCGGAGCTGCAGTCGTTCGACGACATTGCCTATATCCGCAAGACGCTGGCGCTGGACAAGTCGGAGCAGGAGGCCCTGGAGTACTTCATGAAGCAGATGAACGACGCCCACCACGGCGGCTGGACCACCAAGATGGACTGGATCTTCCACACCATCCGCCAGCACGCCATGAACTAAGGCTGGAGGCCAGACTCTTCCTCTTACAGTCCCTGCGATACTATACCCCGTCTGATCCTTAGCCACCCTCTCGACAGAACACTAACACGGATCTTTATCACTTTGAACTTCTTGATATACATTTTTCCGGGGGGGGGGGGGGGTTAAAAGGTGAATTTGTTTGACAGCCGCACAGTGCACATCAGTAAAAAGGAGTGTTAGCATTGCGCTAGCAAAGAACGGCCAGCTCCTTTACCTGCGACCTGAGCGGTAGCAGTGCTGCTACATTACCCCACTGGTTAGGATTTGACAACGCAGAGTAGAGCTGTCCGCGCCCGCTCAGCCAGCCCGCTAATGAGCCGAGTTGTGAAAAGTGGATTGGGCCCTAGTCCAGGAAAGCACTAACACGTAGGAAATCACCACCGGCTCTGTGAAAACGCTACTTGTGTCATTGCTAATGGGCACTACAAACGCTAGTCGAAATAACTCTAAAACTAACGTTATTATGATCAGTTCTGTCACTATGACTGAAATGATCATAATGACAGTGCGCCTTCGTCGGAATAGGGGAAAAGTGTTTTGTTGAGTTTGAGATTTTTAAAGGGGGTATATTCATAGCCTTGTATGCATAGTGAGTGCATAATTTATTCCTCTTTGAGTCTTTATTTTCTACTGAGCCAAAGTACTGAATATATATCCCTCTACTCTGCAGTCTTATTGTTAAGAGTCACTACTATTCCAATCTTGTGTGTGTTTGTAGCACTGATCGCTGCAGTATTTGTGTTTGTACATCAGTATTATTTTGTGTGTGAGTGGATGGGGGTGTCTGTGTGGCGCATTCGGACGCAAATGGTTTGCTGACCGTACCCCCCACTTTGATGTTACTCAGAAGGACTACGTTCCAGGCTGATACTTAGTGTTTTTGTTTCTCCCTTTTGTCATTGTTTGTTGTTTCATTTCCGTAAGGGAAAGGGTTGAACGGGGGACAGGTGTGCAACGTTCTTTGTGTAGGCTGTGCTGTTACACTATGCAAATTGTCTCGTTGTCTTGTGTGTACCTTACTTTAAAACCATGCAGATGTCAAAGCAAAGTAAAGCAAGATGACTCCCTACTAATCTGCACACATGTTCTCAAGGGTGTCAATCAACTTTGTACAAACAGTACATAGGAGGAAATAATATGCACAATTATGCACTGTAATGTTATCACCCATTTCTTCCTGACAGGGTGACTGAAAGAACTGTGAAAAAGCCTTTTTGACCCTGCCTTTCTCTTCTTGTGGACTAGACTATTGAAGCTGTAATTACCAATTCTAAAGATTTGAACAAAGGAACATCAAGCCATTGGTGACAACAATCTGTGAGTTTGTTGTTCAGTTCTCTCCGCAGCCCGTCTCTGGTGTGAAATGTAAGTTTAAATAATATCGCAGGCTATTATCGCAGAGTTAACAACTATTAACTCCTTAGCATTAAGTCCCATGTACAGTCCAACATTCTGATAGTTGTAAAAAAATAATAATAATAAGACAAAAAAAAAGAGTAACCGAAGTGAATTTGCAATTTTACCTTTAAGTGTCTTTTGCATCCTCCTTTCCAGTACTTGCTTTCCTTTAGTGTGGACATTAAGTCATTATGAAGACGTTACGTTTTTATAAATTGCAACATCCTACCTTGGTTGCATCATGTTTTTAAAGCAACTTTTAAGTGTGTGTTTACTTTGTCGCTATCCAAAAGAAAATGGATCCTACAGTATGTGTTTGTTTCTGTACAGGATACAGATTGTTGGGCAGGACCCATTTAAGAATAAGAGAATGGAATCCCCATATGAGAAAGCACGATCATACAAACATGTTAACGCAGTATAGTTGTTATCCTCGATATCTCACAATGCATATGCATGAGGTCCCCAGATAAACTTTTGGTTGGCCTAATGTTGTTTACTTGAATTTCATGTATGACAAAATTACTTTGTTACTTATGTGAGGTACAATGATGTTACAAGGACAGTAACAGAACCGATACTGCTACTTTATGTGCAAACGATTTCTTTAAATAACTACAGAGGTAATATATTTTTGTATTCTAAACATAGGCAAACTCTTATATAAATCCTAACCAAAAAAGTAAATAGTCGATTTATGCATATTACATTCTTTCCAATAAGGACAACAGCCTGTAGTTAAAATGATATAAATGACACCTTGTGATGGTTGAATGAAGGACAAAAGCTGGCCTTTGTGTTCGGAATATCGAGCAGAGATCTGGTGAAGGCCTAATGTATACAGTATGTCAGCACAATGAGAAGACAAGCTACCCTGCATGTTTTTTAAATGTCAAATTCAAATGTCTGTTCCTTCATCTGTAAATATCATTGAACCTTCTGAAATACTATTGTTACTCATATTCTTTTGACCATGTCTGAAGAGAAAATGTATTCATACATCATACTGCTAAATAAAACAAAAAATTCTCTACATGGTCTCTTGTGGTATTCACTGTGCCACTTCCTTTAAAGATTCACAGTTGCTTCCAAATACACTGGCTGTTAGTCTGTAGGTTTTACTGTAAACATGCAAGTTTAATTGCACACCAATTAAGCTGCATAAAAGCACACAACATCTGCTTTCAACCCACAATGTAATATGTTTTAGGTTTGGCTGATATAGTTAGCGTGGCTTGAATTCTCACCAGAAAGGAACCAAACCATGGCTCACTTGGAAGTGAACCACGGTCCAATTGTTTGGTATGTACAATAGTTTGAATGCATTTTCACACCTACCCAAATGTACCGAATTAATGGTTAAAACATGGTTCGAATATACTATATGTGTGAAAGCGCCCTCAGCTTGACTGGTGTCCCTGCTGTCTCAGGGCACTCTAAGCCCTGGTTTTGTGTTGCACAGCAATTACAAAGAAAATAATTTACCAAGCTTTTCCCCCTCATAATACCCTCATGTGAAGCGCTGGCAATGGGACTGGAGATATTTTCCTAGGGCCTCAGAGTGTACAGGCTTGATACCACTGGGAGATCACATGGATGTCTCTAGAGTCTAGATAGTACGTCAACAACATCTTATCAGAATAATCTTTTCATTACGTTTTTCTAATGTACGGGTTCCTTCCTTCTTGAAATGAACCATTCTTGAAGTACATCTTGTCTTCTAACAAGTTGCAGAGAACTACGATAGCCCCACTCTAATAAGAAGCAGTGAGTCGTTCATACATATAAACCTTTGTTGGTGATTATCATACTTCATTTGAAACATTCCCTTGAATCCTAACAACCACAAAGGGCCACTTTCTTCCGTTGCGGCATGTACCAACATCCTCCTACAGAATGTTCCCCTTCGCAATCTATCTTTCTCATCACTCATAACTCTGTGTGCACATGTCTCTGTAGCTGAATTGTTTTTCAACGGTGTTATCAAAACTGAACATTGTGTGTGACTACGAACTGTGGAATTTGACAAAATGCATAGAAAGCTTATGACCAGTGAGTGACCTTTCGTCCTGGGAAATTGACTCCTCCCTAACTATTCATAGTTTACCTGAGTTAGTGAGCGAGACCCATTTGTGTAGAAAGGGGGAATTGACCTTAGAATAAGACCCTATAAGGGTGGGATTGATTACTCCCACCTTATACATCTCTCTGATCAGTAAGAATTGACCTGGCAAGTTCTATAAATACATTCTGTGACTTGTGCACTGGATTATCAGATTAGATGGAAGACAGACCCAAATGCAGAGGATCCATGTTTATGAAATGAACACAAAAACCAAGTCAGACCAGGAAACAACCAGGTACTACGATAATCAAAGCTCCAATGCCGAAGGAAACAAAACAGGGACCTAAAATACAGCCAGGAATTACAAATCAACCAATAAACACAAGGCACCCAGGTGGAAACAACAAACCTGAACGAGACACAGCTGAAACCAATCATCATAAAGAGACAGTTAAGTGAAACTGAACATTAAAGGTCCTAGTTGAGCTCCCCATGCATGTATGCCAAACCCTGGGTGCTTCAGCCGCATCTGTGCCCATGGATATTACCTTATGAACTGAAAGGACTCGGGTTAAAACCGCATTTCTCGAGGTTATGGTGAGGGTTTATTAAAACCTTTGTGGGGAACTGCGTCTTGCATGCATCCAGCCAACAGCTGTACAGCCTACAGTTTATTTAAACAGTGATAATTCTCATTGGTCAAGCGGTAAAATAACATCAAAGTAAGGGTTTACATGAAACTTCCCGTTAATGCTGATTATTATCTCTAGAGATGGAACCCAGTCTTCTTGCTTAATTTACAATAGGTCACAAAGTGAGTGCAATCAACCATCTCCTAACCTCCCACAGCCAAATTCTGCATAGGTCTGAAATCGGTCAGCTGTCTGACTGAAGATTGCCAGGCAACCTTTCAGCTTACCAAAAACATGATATGGTCCAAACTAAATACAGAACATTCTAGATTGATGTTCATTATAAAGTTTTTCTTACACATAGTATCTCACAGCGTTGTTTTCCTGCTACACCTGTTGCATAAGCAGCTTTCCGAGTGTGCTTTACATTGTGTAACATTACTTTTAACATCCAAATATAATATCCACCTATTTTTTCCCCATTGTTCTTCCAATGCCAGCCAATATATTTGAATGTATTCTCCAGGGTAAAGTTTGGAGTCAAAATAACAGGGGTTATACCCTCTCGCTGGTTCAGGCTTTTGGTTTAGAAATTATTCCCATAGTTCAATTTAGTTTTACAGATTTTGTCTTCAACTCAGGGTTGTAAAATAAAGGTACACATATGTGGGGGCTGTGAAATAGTTTTTAGCTTTAACATTGCTTGGGACTGGACAGTGCAAAAACACCTTTCGTGTAGGATCTTTAAAAGGATATAAAGTGTCAAAGAATTTGCATCATCTGGTATTTTGGAAAAGCACCATGTAATATATATGTTAGTTAAATATAGTGAGGTCAAAACCAAATTCTATAACATCACTCACTGTCCAAATACCTAGGGACTGCACTGTCAAATCTTTATATCTTTATTTGAGCATGACATTTGAGACCTATTTTGATACAATTCAACCTTTTCGGTTACAGGTAGAAAAAAAAAGCCGGAAATAAAATTGTTTTTGTTACTGTATTGAAAGAATCAATAAAAATAAAAATCTATTTAATATAGGTATTTGTGTTTCTCATAACTTTTTTGTTTTTAAGTAATTAAGAGTCGTTTGGCAAATTCTGCTGTTTGATGTTGTTCCATCAATGACATTTTAATAGTAATTGTACATCAAAAGATAAATATGCATACAAAAAATAGAAGCGCTGAGTTTGTCATTTGGTAGGGATTTATAAGAACATTCACTATGGTACCACGTGGAACAACGTCAGATAATTCCATAACAAATAAGCTTTTAACAGCTATTAAGGTTCTATAGAAATGACTATCAAAGTTTGAATAAAAAGAGTTCCATATGGCACCAGAAAGTGTTTTTTCTATAAATGACCAAAGAGCTTGAGCCATCCTTTTGATCCTCACCTCACTTAGTTAAGTCCTCCAGATGGGAGTGCCCGGCTCTCCATCTGAGCAGCCTGTACTGTGTGCCCTGGGTGACTCTGGAGCTTAGCCTGCTATCAGCATCCTGGCTACCCAACTCCGAGCAGAGGTGGGCCAGGCACTGGTTCAGCTTGATGAGCCCTAGCAGCAGGATTCCTCCACCCAGCATTAGACTGGGCCACAGCAGAGCCATCAGGGTCAGACTCAGGGTGTGGCTCCTGGTCAAAATGGTGTCCTGGGGGTGCCTCTCGGGGTCAGCCAGGCACGCAAACGTGCTCCCTTGTCGGTTCTCCAGCTTGCTTTTGATTGTCAACACTTCTTCTTGAAGTTCAGCCTTGTCCATGTGACACGTGGGTGTGTAGAAACACTACAGAAAAGGCGGAAACAAGAAGCGCAGGTGATTAGGCAAGCGATTGTTTGTTTTGACAATGTGTAAAATGTGTAAAGAGATTTGGTTGTGGGCTTTCAGTACATGAGACAGGTCTCCTTAGAACAAAAAGTTAACATGAAAAAAATTTGAGAGACGGACGTTAATACCTAACTTTTTCCATGTACCAAACACCCTGGGTGCGTGAACATCTCCGTAACTAACCCTGTACCTCCGGGGTGATGCGCACAGACTCCTCATCGTGGTGGAGCAGAGCTCTCTGTCCAGAGCTGGTGAGGTTGACTGCCACCTTCAGGCAGGGCACGGTACTGACCCCCAGACAGTCCACCCACTCCTCCAGAACATCTGCCTGGAGCAGCACACAGCTGGTCACCACATCCCAGCGCCTGTAAGCAGCAGCACAAATCATGTTTGGAGTTGAAAAAAGAAAATGAGGACTCTTAAAAAACTGTCCCGTATTGTTTCTGTGTCATTTTTTATTATTATTAAGCATTTATGAAAAGGAATGCATGTTACACAGGAGTCTGAATTTTAACTATACTTTTTGGGGGTGAAATTATAAATAAGATTCACTTCTTTCTAACGTACTGTGTAGTGTGTTTCACAGGTAAAGATATTGAGACAAACATCCCTGTCCAATCTTACCCACTGAGATAAGGCTTGACGGCAGTGATCCCCACCACGAAGTACATGAGCACGGAGAAGGCCATCATGGTGAAGCCCAGCAGCACGGCCCTGTCCTCCCCCACACTGGAGACCTGCGTCTGGGCCTTGGCCTTCTCCTCTCCACGGCCGTCCCCTCCATGCCTCCGGCCCTGCTCCGGCGCAGCTGCTGACTGGGAAACCTCCCTGAGTGTGCCACACACACACAAAAACACACCAACACGGGAGGACAATGTATTATGCTCATTTATTCTCACGTTACACGCAAACACCCACTCTTTCCAAATATGTTATTAACACATATGTCTGCAATATATCCTTTGCTAAATCAGTATACTGTATCTACTAGTTTCTATGGTGTTTCTGGCAGTGGACCAGCAGCTGCTTACCGCGTCTGTCGCCTGCGAGCGCCCTGCAGGGTGATGTTGATGGGCACGCTAAAGGACTTCCTAGGGGAGGCTGACGTATTGTTAAAGAACATACCAGCTCCTCGGTCTCCTGCTCCCCACTTCTACGCCCCCCAAAACTTTGCCTCTTCCAGCATCCTAGCACTCTGAAGCCAACAGCACATCCTCTCTTGGCTTGCAAGCCTAATCAGTGTGGCCGCATGGCTGAGTGAGCCAGGTTGCAAATGCAGCAGGGAATTCCCGCTTGTTTGCCAAGGCTCAAAGGTGAGGCAAAACACCCTCTGCGTAACCTCTCAAGGGGTTTCTATAGAAACTGCCACCGGTGACCAGGGTAAGAGGATAACGACGTCCCATTGGACCTAAGCAGTCGCTCTGTTCCTTCCCGAGGGCGCGTGACGTTATGGAAAGTGGTGCGGACGGATTTAAAAATGAGTTTACAAAGCAATGTAGAATGGCCCAATATGTCACAGTTAAAGGTAGTTAACCTTTATTTCAGACACACAGGTCAATATCAAACAGATAGAATACAATACAGGGACAAACATTACAGGCATACATAGATTAAAACCCATGCAGACATTTGTTCCAGTGTTTCAAGAGACGAGAGGAATACCTACCTTCCCTTTGTGTGGGATCTGTTAAAACCAATATAATTCCATTTTGTGAATCCATTAACCGACACATACATTTATCCATAACATTTCTCGAGACCGCATGAATGGTAGGAACATGTCTAGTGACACACATATGGCTGGCACTTGCCCATCTTGGAAGCTTAAGCGAGATTCTAAATGCATCATTAAATGCCACCTTCAACGTTTTTATTTTTGCTTTACTATAACTGCACCACAGGCGGGCTGTATAGAGAGGAGTCCAGTAGGCTTTAAAAAGAGCTGTTTTAACATCATCTGTACACATATGAAATTTGCATGCCAACATATTAGCTTGTGCATACATTTTGCAACACTGCCGCTGGATATCATCATCATCACATAAATCATTCCTGATGATGTGTCCCAAATATTTTACTTTGTTCCCCACATTTAGCGCTTGGTCTGCCATATGGAATGTAGGAAAAGTTTGCTTCTGGTCCTCCTTGGTTTTAGCAATCATGATCACACTCTTTTTAGAGTTAAATTTGATGTCATGCTGCACAGCATAAGTTGAGCAGATTCTGAGCAATTGCTGTAAGCCAGCACTATGAAGAAGACTTAAAGAGAAGAAGGTATCTCCAATTCTTCAAACAGACACACTCTCCAAGAAACATGCACATGTGATATTATTACAGTTAACCCTTCAGACACACACACACACACCCACACACACACACACACACACACACACACACACACACACACACACACACACACACAAGCAAACACCCAAATACAAAGTTTACAAATACCAGGGGCAGCGTCAGAGTGGGCTATCTACCCCAATGCATGTGTTCTGCAAGCCCTTGGCGTAATAGCTCTGTCTCGTTTGAAATGTAATCTCGATAAACTGTCCCAGCACTAAATATCATTGTGACATCATGAGGTCTTTAAATATGACGTTACTAAATGAATTATTCATGAACTGTCCACATGAACACAGCTTGCATTATACGTTCGTTTTGACCCTGTGTGTTTAAAAATATATGTAAATATCAACTGAACGTTTTTAGGATGTGATACTTTTTAAGGATGTGGTTTTCTGACTGAAATCACAATTCTTAAAATGTAATCATGGTGATGTGAAAACTGATGTTGGATCCAAACTAACTGAATGTTGCTCAAATGTTTATGAACCACACATTATTTCTATTTGTTTTTTTTGCAAGATTGGCATTTAGTAAATGGCAAAGAAATCGCATCTCCAACTCCTATTGATGTGTCACACTCAAGCACGCCTATTTCTGCAAGGTGAAAGAAGGATTGCAAAAGCACAAGACCTGATGTTCGTAACTCAAAAGAACCATGATAGGTTTGAGTGAGAAGGTTTGAGTGTGTGCCCTTCACTCTATTGTGAGAACCATCATGCTGCTAATGGAATTAGAGCAATCTAGAATCTAGATGAATAATCCATCGAGCTCAGTGTGCTTTACCTAACCAGGTAACCTGAGACATTGCCTTGGCATTTTGGCTCCCACCAAGCTCAGGCGCTGGCCGTCGCGTTAAAAAGAAGTCTGGAAGTTCCCCTCCAACTTGGCTCCTTTATAGTCTTGATTACTGGCTACAATACGACTTATTACGCATGCATCTCTAGGGAAGTGGATTCATACGGACTGGCCTCTTCGATTGGTCAGTAGATGCAGAAGTTCAACACTTTAAACCAATTGAAAGACTACAAGACATGTTTTTGAGAAGAAAAATTGGTTAGGGTTCTCAACAGCGATGTTGTCCTCGTAGGTACACAAGGTCTATACATCTCCACAACTAGCCTGATGGCAAAATGAGCCTTTGCCAACAAAGCTGCCCCATAAGACTGCTCCACTCAAAATACAGTGGAGCGAATTCCATGATTCTCCAGCAGAAGCAGACTTAATTGGATACAGCACACTTCCTATTAGTGCAAACAATGAGGAGAAAGGAGGAACCAGAGGTTTGTATTCAATAGCTAAGAAAGTCCTGCACTTAAATGGATCTCCAACGAAAGAGGAAGCTCACTTTTCTTACAATTGGATCCCTATTTTTGTTGAGCGGCATAGAGTACGGTGAGTTCTGTTGTGTTATCCTTTCCCAGTTTTACAATAACAACAATAACAAATCGAAATCCTGTTCACTTGTATGCTGTTGTGATATTCATACATTTTGTGACTGAAGTCGAGCTAAATGTCAATCTTCGTCTCTCTCTCTCTCTCTCTCTCGCTCTCTCTCTCTCTCTCTCTCTCTCTCTCTCTCTCTCTCTCTCTCTCTCTCTCTCTCTCCTAGCTGTCATTCTCCCTACAATATGGCGATACCTCCAGATCTTGGAGGCCCCTCCATATTTCCTGGGTCTGGGTCTGTCAGCCTTCAGTATGAGTGGCCTGCTGACAGGCCCACTCTTTGGTCTCTGGTCTGACCGCACCAGGACTACAAAGAGAATTATTCTCTTCTCCAATGTCTTTGAGATTGTGGGTGAGCACACAGATTATGTCCCAGAATTGCTTAAAAAAAGCAAGACATGGATAGCGGGTGCTACTTCCTTGCTGACAAATTTTGTAGGCACTCTTCTAACTTTTCCATTAATTAATTAATTATTTCCTTTGCCTATGTCTTAACTGTAAAAATCCCAACCTCTACCTAGCATTGCCAACATTGCCAAACCATACTGGCTAATATTGGTACCACATTTTTTTTCTTTGACTTCCTGTAATGAGTTGCATGTAGTTTAATCCAGCATCTCTGGTTGCCAGTGTGGTCTCACAATGCAAAGATAAAGTGGCCAGACCCATGTCAAGAATTAACGCTGTGTAGCCAATGACTGTAGCCTATGATATATTGGGGTTTGTCTTAACTACAATTTGTGTCATTTTTTTCCTGTCATTTTAGGCAACTTTTTGTATTTCATGGGATACTCAAAATGGCTTTTGTTGTGCAGCCGAGTTGTAGCAGGCAAGTCTTCATTATCTCGGTCTTAAACGTGAACACATAAACACGCATTCACACGCACCAAAGCATACACACAACACCTTAGTCTAGCTCACACACACACACACACACACACACACACACACACACACACACACACACACACAAACAGTATTCTGTACAGCTGTTAACATATGCTATTGTACAGAAATACATTTTTAGCATCTGTCATGTCATTCCAGAGATGAAGTTACTAGACTAGATGAAGTATATGTGCTGTCACCCACAGGTATTGGTGCAGGAGCCGGCTCTTCCATATTTGGTTTTCTCACGCGAACCACTCTCCCGGAGGAGCGTGCTGGTGTCTTTGCCGCCATCATGGCTTGTCGACAGGCCGGACTCCTTATTGGTCAGTTGCTATAATCTTTAACCAATGACAGGATCTATTCACATTTAGAAAATTTGTATTGGTGTTATCCCCCACTCATATAAATACATCCCTTATCCCATAGGCTATATAGATTTAACTGTTTTCACTGAAGTAACTTAAAAAGGCTATTCATACCTAAGTGTAACTGCATGACATGGACTTCAAATTGTAAAAATACTAACTTTGATCGTAGAACATACTGCTATCAAATGTTTACTTCAAAACCACCAATTCCGAAAACAAAACCAGAAAGTTGGCAACTGTAGGAATGTTTCCCGCTTTTGCAGGGCCCGCTTTCAACCTATTTTTGCGGCTGTGCGATTTCCATTTGGGGCCTTTCGTCGTGAACAAGTACACAGCTCCCGGGGTAAAAGTTCTCGCATAGCTCACAGCCCATTCAGGCTCTTGTCATCTCATTTCTTTCCCACATACATACAGTATATTCATTTCAGTAAGATGCTGAGTGAAGTTACTTTGTAGTCTTATTTAGTTTCGATTCAAAGAAATTGCATAGGCTGAGAGTTGAGTTATACTTAGCTCCTCCACGAAGTCTCTGAACACAAAATTACTCTGCACTAAGGCCTTCTGCTGTCAAACTCCTCCAAAGCCTTCAACATTCTATCCAAATGCCCAATGACTTCAAAAAGCTTTTAAATCCGTATTGTTCAAATTCAGTGCACTTTTTCTCCCCAACTGCCCGGCCGGTCTTCCCTAGATCTTCATGTGTCTGATGTGGATCATCCTTCAGTTTGTGGTCCTGACCCTCTACTGGGACATACCGCCTGTCACAGAGTGCAGGGACATGGTGGTGGAGATGAAGGCTGAAGAGGAGGTGCCGTTGGTAGGGTCCGATGAAGAAGCGGCCTACAGTGCCTTGGATGCTACCGGTGTTCCTGACCAGTTAGAGACCAGCGTTTCCCCTGAGACGCCATGCCAGGGCCCGCCCTCACCCCCTCCCACGCGGCGCTCAGGCATCTCAAACCCGTTGAAAAACTTCAGCGCCAGTAAAGGTGAGGGACCGTCTGTGGATCGGCTTTCCAGAAAAATTGTGGCAATGGTCTTTACCAATAGGTCGGTGTAGGCCTACCGTGCAAGTATCTGGGTGTCTATGTAGATGTGTGTGAGCATGTAGGTTAGAAAGAAAGAGGGAAAGAGAAAGAAAGTATTGTGTGTATCTCTTACACACACACACACACACACACACACACACACACACACACACACAAAGACTCACTGATTTCCTTTTTCCATTCTCTGGCCCGTGGTATGTCAGATCCAACTTCCTCCCTATTGATCTGGCCCTGTGTGTGTAGTGGCTGCTTTATGTCAGTGGATGTATGTGTGTTGTCAGGTCTCTCGTTAGATTAGTGTCCACAAAGGTTTACTGCGGGTGAGTTTGGCGTTGTTGTCAGTGTGGATTTACTTGTCCGTTTGTTTGAGCTCTACTGTGAATGTTGCTGACTGTATGTGTCTATGTGGCTGTGTCTGAAAGTGTGCGTTGTGTGTTTCAGATCCCTCCTATTGATTTTCGTATGCACAGAAGGTGTAACAAAAGAGTAGGTCATTGTACCGATGGTTATGTGTTGATCGATTCTGGTTCTGGTCTGGTCTGTTCTGGTCTGGTTTTGTGCACATACACAATGTTAATTGGAATCTGGATTTTTTTCGTATTTCTTCTTCCTGAATCTCTTTCTTTTTCCCCAATACTCTGTCCTTTTTTCCCTTCTCCTTCCATTTCTTCTCCTCGCTCCCCCTATGTTCCTCTCCCAATCTCCTTATTATTTGCTCCTTTATTTCTCCTTCTCTTCCCCTCTTTCTTTTCTCTGGTTCTTCCTCACTCTCTGTGTAGAGTTTCTCCGGGAGGAGGTGGTGGTTCTCCTGACAGCTCAGTTCATCACTCTGTTCAACCAGACAGCACTGGAGGTGAGAGCCCTATAAATCTATTATCTCACAGGTTTTCATACAATGTGTTATGGTATCAACTGAAGTGTCCCTGACATCGACCTGCTGCTCACCTGAAATGACCTGCATGGTCTGGAGTAGCCGCCACGGTTTTCTAACTGCAAATACAAATGAAGTCACATATTAATTATTCAAATCAAATACATTTTTCGATGGATGGAACACTCTTGCTTCCCTCTCAGTACAACCTGATAGATTTCCAGCCTCACTATTGACCACCTGAAGAGGGCCAGGTCAAGCCAGCTCAGCTCAGTCAATTCTCATGTTGTAACACCCATTCCTCCTCCCACCTCAGCCCCCTATGTTGTAACACCCATTCCTCCCCCCTCCGGGTAGACCATGGTGACTCCTCTAACGCAGCGCTACTTCAGCTTCGGCGAGCTGGGCAACAGCCTGATGTACAGCCTGTGTGGCTTGGAGGTCATCCTGGGCTTCTTCCTGGTGCGCTGGCTCAGCGGTCGCCTGGCCGACCGCGCCGTGCTGGCCACGGGCCTGCTGGTCTGCAGCGCCGCCTGCGTCTGGTGCCTCGCCTTCGTGGCTAGCCCCCGAGGTGAGCCCTGCCTGCCTGGGGGGGTGGATCAGTGGGCCGGGGGCCGGGGAGGGATGTGGGACCGACACATAGACACACACACACACACACACACACACACACACACACACACACACACACACACACACACACACACACACACACACACACACACACACACACACACACAAACACAGACAAAACTAACAAACAACACAACTGTGCAAACACACTCGCACGCTCACTCACTTTAAATAACCCATCTCAGATCATTATTGTTTAGACATGTACCATGTGATCAAGAGAAGGTCAGATGGAATGTCATCAGATCCAAACAGGAAGTCCCAACTGACCACTGAGTGGAATGTCTGTCCCCAGGCGGCTACTCCTTCCAGCTCACCACCTTCGTTATCGGTGTCTTCCTGCAGCTGCTGGGGCTTCCCTTTGTGGCCGTTTCCCAGGTGTCCCTGTTCTCCAAGGTCACCGCGGAGAAAACACAAGGTGGGAGGGCTGTGTCATGGAAACGGCCCTGGTGTGGGTAACTAAGTAAAAACCATAAAGTTTTGGTGCACAAGCTTTATGCAGTGTCGATATTTGCACGTGGAGAGGTTCCCTCTGGAACCTCCAACATTCTGGTCATCAGTTGATAGTCTCGTGGCACTTGGTAGTAATAGTAATAATAATAATAATAATAATAATGAATAAGAACGGATTTAATGCAAGAAAAAGAAGCTCACCACGACATGGCCGAGCCAAAGGCCCGGTCTGGTTATAACACGAGAGGAAGGCCTCTGTAAAGGCTTACATTGTCTGTTGCATCTCCATGGGAGTGCCCCTGAAAGAGCTGCGTGGAACGGTTCCCTCATGTACTCCATGCGGGGTCTGTGGTGGCGTGCAGGGTTCAGCCAGGGCGTGAGGCGCTCCGTGGGGGGGCTGGCCACCATCCTGGGGCCTCTCTGGGCCGGGGGTCTGATCCATAACCTCCACCTGATGCTGGGCATGATGCTGCTGCTCCTCGTCCTCATCACAGTGAGTAGCCCGGTCAGTGCACCAAGACACATCGATAGGTTGTGTGGGTTAAACCATGTTAGTGAAATGAATAGGAACTCGGTACTAGACTATTAGTGATAGAAATCGTGCCAATAAACAATATACTGATTGCTACTATACTGCTACACAGCACAGGACCGTATTAAGCATCTTTTTCATAATACACAGGATATGGTGTTTTAATACCCATTATGCCTTAAAATCCCACAATTCCTTCCAGGTCATTTTCCTCTGCTCTACACTTTCCCAATTCATCCATCGGCCCTGCTTAGATTGTGGGACAATTCGGGCGCTCCTTAGTGCTTCCTCCTGCTTACGTATCTGCTCTTTCACTAATTCACGTTCGATTAGCGTTTAGGCAGAAAACTTTGTCCGCCCCTGCCTACCATTAAGACCCCACACTGTGTTTGCACTCTTACAATCATGCAACACAGTCCCACAAAGATCACACAGGCTCATGTAAATCAGGGAGTATATTTCAATGGCCTGCCCTGACCTCACGATCCGTGTGTTGCTGCCATCGTTGTTATTGTTGTTGATGTCTGCTGTGGAATGACCTCGCTTTTACCATCATCCCAGTTGCCATTTTGATCTGCTAGTCCTGTAAAAAATGGCTATTGATACAGTCCTGTACTGCAATGAACTAAATACTATATTGTTGAACTGGGGCAAAACAGAGTCTGCCTGTATTAGACTTTATCAATGCTCCAAATAATAAGGCAACTCCTTGGCAGAGTAAGTTCAGGCGGGCAAATCAAACAACAGCTATTCTCCACGTCCCACCAATCAACCACTGGCAGACGCTCATTAGGTTAACGATGTCTTCTCAAACCACAGTTCACTCACCACGCTTCTAGTTGGTTTCTACAACTCTGCTCCACATAGGATTTACAGCACTGCTGCTTACACTACTATGCTCCTGCTCTTGTTGCTGTGCACCCACTTCTACCCCAGCCTTCACCTACTTCAGGTCTGTTGCTCAGTATCTACCAGGGGGGGGCTCTCTGCAGATATCTGCTCCCTACCCATGATTGTTCCCTGAGCGTTAGAATATGACCTTGGGCAGGAAAGTATTTCAGAGCAGCAGACCCTTGATGCCAACTTTCAATGTACTACCACGTTATAATAAACAGTTAAACATATAAGTTCCTCTGCTTCTTTATTGGCGGTTGGCAAACCACCTTAAGGTGCATTACTGCCACCACACGTAAGTTGTCCTGCCTGAAAGGTTGGCAGGAAGTCTTAAAGTCAGAAAGTCTGACCACGCCAAATCCAACAGTTTTAATTTCCATTCAACACTGACCGTTTCCGGAAGGAGGAGTATTTCCGACTGAATTGATGTCCCTTTTCTTGCTTCCCAGGTCATGACGGCGCTGTCCTACAGCAGCCTGGTTGAGCCCAGGGTGATTGAGCATGCCTCCGACAGCAGCGGGTAGGAATGTTGTCGGCTGTCCCACTGGCTAAGGAGGCACGGTAGTGATGGGGAAGATGCACACACAGTCAACACCGTTAAAAGGTCTACAACTCTTCTCTGTGGGAAGCGCGCCAACACGACTGATGAGATACTTCAACCTCCAATTTGCAGCGTTTCAAAGAGCCTAAGTGGTTGAACAAACCAATTTTGGCCTGGAAAGTATTTTATGTTGCACTCATTTTGTGTATGTGCTAATGTCTTAATACTCCCAGTAGTGACGTGGTAGTGGAGTAGGAGAGTGCGTTTTCTGTAGGTTTTCAATGGCCTATTAACACCTGGGGGGGCTTCCTTTTTCTCAGTTTGCGTTATGTAGTTACATGCTGTGCAAGGTGAAGGGATCCTGCTTTGAATCCCACTATTTATAGTACTACTGAAATAGGTACTGGAGGGTGTGTGTGTGTGTGTGTGTGTGTGTGGGGGGGGGGGGTCCTTTTCTGTTTTCCTAGATGTATCATGTACCCGCTTTGAGTCCCAGCCTCTGTTCTCTCATCGACAAGATGTGACAGTGGTAAGGCTGATGCATATGTCAGTATTGGATAATAAGACAAAAACAAATAGAAGTAATCACTGTGCTGTAAATCATAATTGAAATCATGTTGGATACACTGTGCTTGTAAATGTTCTCTTCTTCAGGGTGCCACAATTAAAACCAGCTCAAAACAAAGTGCAATAACTATGCTCTCCTGTCAACATACAGAATTAAAAAGAAAAGCTGTGCATATACAATATGTGCTCTCATATTCTACCAACAAACTCGTCACTACATCCAGTGATAGACTAGCCTTAGAAAAGGTCAGTGACAGAGAACCTAATGTGCGTTGACTGTTGGAAGTAAAACTGAGCCAAGAAAAGTTTGGTAAGTAAGCCAACATCTCTTTTTGCTGGCCACTAAATGTGGGTAGAGGTATGGCATTAGTCCACATACCTCATGGTTCCTACTTCCTAAATACCGACAATCTCTATCTTCCTGGAGAACAGCCATAGGTTTCCACAATTTGCATATGAGTTTCATATTGCATTTCCAACTGCTCCCTGTTAAGATATTTGGTAGTTGGTAGAAATGTGAGAGGCTTTGCAGACATCAAGTTAGGTTGCAGAGTGTTGTTATCAACAATTTCCACCAATTACAAAGAAGATTCTTATCGAGGTGATCCATAGTTGACAGAATTAGTCGTAGAGGTTTATACAGTATCACCAGAATCGAACAACCATAACCAATGAGACTATTTCTATTTAATTAGAAAATCTATATAAAGTTTACAAACCATAGTTTACCATGGTCCAAAAGATAATGTCAGACTATGTTACATGGCAGTCCTCAATTTAAACTAACATGCAATTTTCATGGAATATTATTCAGGTGAACTCGAAAGAAGTATGCATTCTAAGTCTGTTTTTTAAAGGCTTTTTAGAAAACTGCAATAAATGTTATAAGAACAGTGTGTTTGTTTTTCTCAGTAACAGAGGTGCTAAATTGACTGCCGTTTCTGTGGAAACCGTGTGCAGAATTAGTCCATTATGTATAAGGCAGGGAAAGGGTGAAATTGTTATCTATTGTTGTTTGAAATTCTCAGCTGTAGACTTGAAGGCAAAGTCCTAATTAACACTGCTCTGTGAAGCACACATGCACCAACTCGGTGCGCAATGTGGGTTAGTATTAAGGATATAGAGATATGGAGCTGTGTTATGCTCTGGACTGTCTAAGCGGTTCATAAAGTCTCTGCCACAACAAGGACGAGTGGGAACGCGATTTGTAACGTGCGTAAGGCGTGCGAAAGGTTATGTGCCCGTAAAATAGTGCCAGTTTTATGTGTTTGTGTGCTCTAGCGAAAAGGGTGTGATGTGTGATGTGAAGTAAGAAGAGAAAGATCAGCCAAGCGGTGAGAGAAGGCTGTCCTTCCAGTGTGCTGTCTGAGCAGACCCCTGTCCTCAGGGCCCAGGGGCAACAACGTGCTGCCATCTAGGGGCCATACCACTCCCAGAGACCGCTCATGGAGATCTTTGCAGACATGACTCGTTTTCTGTGTGTAGTTTCAGCAGTAACCTATCGTAGACGCAGAGGAAGTGGAGAAGCAGAGTTACACCTCCACCATCTGACCAGAGCACTGAGAAATCAAGTAATCTATTAAAAACTTAAATTTAAAACTACGACACTTCTTTACCTAAAACAGGTTTACTAGGAAGGACAATGAAGTACAGAGGAAAGACTGATCCTATATGAGATACGTTATAGAGAAGATTCAAAAGAGAGAGCTAGGGCAAAAATTCTGCGTCATTCCCTGACAATCTTGCAGATATAGACATACGCATGTGTAAAAACACAGGTAATGCATTTTGACTAGCATTTGGACCTGGTGGCAGCAATGCCACTAGATTTTCCATTTGGTAGCACAAGCTCACAATTTTGTAAGGCAGATGGAAATCTAATTACCAGTCAGTGATCACAGAAAGAAAAATCAGAATGTAGATAAGAATATACATAATATTGTAAATTTGTCTTTAATGAGCTAAAAGGCAAGTACACATGTGTCCGTTGGTAATTTAAACTTGGTTCTAGACATGAAGGCAGTCATCAGCAAAAAACATTTGCCACTTTTTGTGTTATTGTTCCCTACTACTGTATTCATCTTTTGCTCTTTTTCTGTTGAATAATAATAAATAAACACCACATGTGACACTGCAGGCAAGGCTCCACATTCCTCTGTGAGAGGGATCAGTCGCATACAGAGTGGAACATGTCTTGTTTTTTGCTTTTGCCAGCTGTTGTGGCCCACATACACCTCTAGGGGGCGCTACGAGCTACTAGGAATCACACCATAAGCCTAATAACACATCAAGGGTGTGTTGGATTGGCTTTATATCTGTCACCACAGCGTTAGCCACTCCTGGTGTTTGCTCCTAATCACAGATAAGGCTCAGTAACCTTTACAATGTTACACTCACAGCAGGACGTATTGAGCTCACTTCCGCGCGGCAAATGCTAATCTCTGCGACTCTGGAACATAATAAAATGATGCTTTCATGGCCCCACTCAGCATATTTAAGGTGCTTGACATTTAAACAGGGATAAAAGAGTAGAGTGAGAGCGAGGTCAAACTCAATATTCCTCCCTTTTAAAACAAGTGAACTTTCTCCACCGGACTCCCTGGGACGTCTGCTTTCAGGAAACTTAGCTGTCAGTCAGTTTGCAACCGAAAAGCCTGTGTTCCTTTTGTATCACATAAAATAATCTATGAGTGTGCATCGAAAGTCCTCCCTATTAATGTCATATTGTATACATTTCTTTGCCTTAATGGCAGGGGACGATTGCAAGGAAGTCTTTCATTGTGCCCAAGTCAGTGATTAATCAAGTAACCAGTCAGTCAGTTGGATGTTTCCACTTGGCTCCCTCAACAGCCTGTATAGGCGACACACAACCTTCCAGGACTGAAAATAGACTCCTCAGTGCCCCCGAGCTGGTGTGTCAAATATATCTCAGATGCAATCACCAGCGTGCGAGTTATGTCATTTTAAAGGTACATGAAAGAACCATTTGATGCCGCGGCCGACAGTGATTTGTTTGAACCGTGGCTGAGGGTATCAAGCTACAGTGCCCGACGATACCCTGATTCTGATATAAAGACTAGACGATGGGAATTAGGAAAAGCATGATGCAATTGATGGGTGGGCTTCTCAGTCACTCTTATCGGTAGGCTTACGCTGGTAGACCCAACCCTATGTTAACTATGATTCACCATCACAGAGGGGTTAGGCTCCAGAGTGTATTCCTTTGCACTCATTTCTATTCTATTTTAGTCACATGGGCTAACGGTAGAAAATGGGGAGTGATTTTGTGGTTCTGGTCAGTAAGTATTTCAAAGAGCCTCGTAGCACACAATTTCATGGTCCCTAGAATTCCAGCTAATGCCCCTGTTGAAAATATAGCTTGTTTAGCACTTGTTAATGTTTTGCACTTTTTTCGAGCCGGGAATTTGAAGAACGGAATTCTGTCACGTAAACCCCTGGATCGTCTAGACAGAACATGTCCAGGCCTTTCGCTCTGGAAATCAATCACCTTTGGGGCCAAATACACTTTTGTCATCTGACAAAGCAAAAGGTAATTGGCTGCTAGAATAGCAGCCTATCTATGACTAATATCGATATATAACAATTATCTCTTTGGTAACACAGAGGTGGCCTGCTGCTCACTTCCTGGTTCTATTATCTATATGGATGACGGCGTGTAATGGTCCGTGCATGATAGATGAGTTATAGGCTGATGTCAAAATATAAAGACGAGGGAAGCCAAGCCTGTTATATTCCCCCCATAACTCAGCCACAAATTTGACAGAGATGTAGGCTTAAAGATAAAGACAATCGTTGCCAAGGATTCTGGGGCATTGTTCAAGGCTCGCCACAATGTTGAAGTTGGACTTGACGAGTACTGAATTGGATCATCAGGGTGACTGTTTTGTGGGAGAGACGTTGCCTGTCACGGGGCCTGGACCCAGTTTATTAAGATACAATAACGGACCCATTCTACCTGTGGCCCCTGGATCAACGCCCAATCTCACACACACACACACCCAAAGCCCCCTCACAAGAAAGGAGCCAACACATGAAAGGAAAACCTGGGATGCGAGGGCGTGGCCTATGCCGGCCGGCTTGTCTCACTGTCAATGAATCCAAAACACTCTCATTGCCCTCTCCGCCTTGTGAGCTGCAGCCCACCTCGAACGTTTTCAGGCAAAGTGAATTCAACATCCAAAAACAAGGCTGGCTGGCGGGAAAGCAAATGATTTGTTCGCGGTGACGTCGATGCACAGGGGCTTACGCTGTTATTTAGCGAGCCACGTACTGCCTTCGTTATCCATGGCTCCGGCTCCCCATTGCCGTGCTTTGATATTCTGCAGTGTCGCCTCAGCCATATTGAATCAATCGCCTCCACCTACAAGCACCATCCACCCCCGTGTAGCAGCCTGTGTGCCGGGATAAAATGAATACCTCCGGGAGATAAGCTAGCACTCGTTGTCAGCTTTGGCTTTGGAAGAGGTAAAGGCTCATTCATAGGAGCCCACTCATATTAGCAAGGGAAATTCACCCTGACCTCAAAGCGAGGTAATTAGCGAGCCTATTTGTAAAAGGAACTGCTTAGGCACCTTGACTTGGTCCGTGAAGGGAGGAAAGGTTCTTTTTAGGGGTGAAGGAATATGCCAATTAGGCCCCTACATCAAACGGCAAATATGCACATCAACGGTTTCTGTTCATATCGGCGGTAGCGTTGGCTTTTGCCATTACTCAGCACACCTCTCATGTGTGAAATGGAGAGAGTTCTGAGAACCTCGCATTCATATTCAGAACACTGCCACATAGCTGAAAGCGAGTCATGGGTGGATGCAACACTATCTAACCTCCAACTGTTCAGGAATGATGAGAGATTAGAAAACAGCCTGGGCCTGACACATTTCTCTTTTTCGAACAGGGCCTGTGACGGCTCCAGACAGGCCTCCATGTGCCGTTAACAGCGAGACAAAGTAGCCCAAAACACAACCAAAATAAATCAATATCCTTTCAACCCAGGGAGCCTAGAGAAAAAAAAGTCAATTTAGCATAAACATCGAGAAACCGCGTGCCTCATATTTCACTTGATCGAGTTCTACTGGAATCTATATCCAACTATTCCCACTTGGTAGTAAATGCTTGGTCATGCTCACAGCCTGACAGCGCTAAGGTCATGTGTTATCTGCCATCCACGGGAGAGCATTGATCTCGTTAACAGTCTGCATGAAGGATATTATAAAATGATGAGTGCTTCATGGGAGGTCAGCCAAGGATCAATATTAAAGCTCTATCTGGCTCATAATCCTGCTGAACCAAAAAACACTTGCTGGGCTTTGCCGCTTAAACAAGGCGATGTTGGTCTATTAACTATAATGCTCTCATCAAATGAATAAATGGTTCTGTGTGACTTTGCTCTGGGAACTGATTTACACACATGCGTGCGCACACCGACAACCACACACACACAGACACACAGACACACACACACACACACACACACACACACATACACACACATCCATTCACCGGGACAAATGTGTACGCAGATAAATCCTAGACACCGACAAACACACACACACACACACACACGCTTGTTCACAGGCATAAACACATCCTCAAACATGGCTCATGTAGGACTACAGCCAAAGGGGTCTCATGGTGAACTACATATTTCACTGATTATTTGGTTGTCCAAGTAAAGGCCGTCCCATCAGTCTCCTGTACGGGGAAAACGGGATATGAATATTACAGTAAATTAGATTAAACTTTATTATCATTGCAAAGAGTACAGTACAGAGGGAACAAAATGCATTTTGGCATCTACGTAGATAAGTACAAAATAGAGGCTAAGAGCAGATTGTATATATACATGTGTGGCAATAAATTGTGATATGGACATTGTATATGGGAAGGTATATGGTACCATATCTCCCATCTAAGTAGATTTGGATTTCTGCTATCTCCAACCTCCAAGACAAAGCCTCTTCAGCTCAAGGATTAAACTACTTAAAATACATATCACTTTGAGGATTAACTCTTTCATTCACTGATTTCTCCAAGCAATGGTGAATAAGAGGTTGGTACGTTTATTTCAAGATTCAAAGTAAAAAAAAAATAAACGAGTGGAGCACAGCACAGCACACATACCCCAAGTCATGAAACAACCCCCAAGCAGATTTTTTTTAAAACAGCTCATAGAGAAATGAACCTTAGATATCATGCGCTGCTGGGCCAATTAAGTTGTTGCGGTTTATTTGAAGTTTTGTGGAGAAGGGGAGGCTTTGCAACCAAGAGTCCAAGCTGTGAGAGGACACCCCAGGGGTCCCGCTTCCCAGGGCCTGTGTGTGTAATCCAGTCTAACATCCATGCAAATCTCATCTGTGGCCCGCACACAATGGCCCGTCTGTATAGGGCATGGGACAAGGGTGAAGCAGGCGAGGTGTTGGGTCTGTCCGTTGGCACCCTGGGTAGGCCAGCGGAGAGGTGTTGTGTGTTTACGGACACAGGGAGGGGCGAATCAGTAACAAAGTATCTCTTAGCTTAGTCACTGTTTGAACAGTCATCCAATGAGGCAGATGTTGTTCTCCGAGTACAGCTGCTACAGCAGTGTGGCTTTTACCCGGGCTGTGACTTCTTATCATACTGTCCTGTATGTTTTGTACTTTTATAGTACATATGGATGTTTTTTGAGCACGTATGGATGTTTGTAATCATGTATGTAATTAGGAATGTATGTATTCCCAATTCTCCGTGGTAGCAAAACTAAGATCGTCCGAGATCTCGGCTGGACTCCGGCCTCTGAAATCTATTTAGGGCTGTGTGTGAGTTGGCGCATTTACGCCTGCCGTTGTGCTTCATCGGATTTCAGCATGGAACGATGTGGGGGAGACGGACAACGGGGGGATTGGCCAGAGAGGTGTAAGGGTTTCTCCCATGGTGCCGGATCAGAGGGCGAGACGCAGGGAACTCACTTTACATCTGTCGCTACCTCCTCGATTGATAGGATTAGGCCATACCCCGTTTTAGCACCCAGCGCAGGCTCAAGTCTTTCATGTGTAACGTTTGATTGGATTGTCCGTGAGCCTTTGTGCATATATGTGTGTGTAGTCTCCTCAAATGGATATAGATCTGGCAGCCATCGCCTAATGCTATTGTGAACGCAAAAGGCCCCTTGTCCGCGTATGAATCGGTATGCATGCCATGTTCAATGCCTTGAACCTTATTCCCTTTTTGATTGCTTTGTCTTTGTGCGTGCATATGTGTGTGTGTGTTTGTGTGTCTGCATGTGCGCGTGCGTGTGTGTGTGTGTGTGTGTATTCTCTCCATTGCACCTCTGCTCCATTGTGATCCCGGTTGGCAGACTATAGGCCAGCGGGGGGCCTTCACTCCAATTTGGTATCGTTTGTCACCATTTGTACTCCCGACAAACCAATGTTGGCTATCCATCTTCCCGTGTTGGCCACAGTCACACACAGGCTTAGCTTTATACTTCTTCCCATGACATTAGTTGGGCAACCGTGAAACGGTGAAATGGAGGAAAAGCCAGCGAACACGTCTTACGTTGCTGTGTGGGACCATCCACTTCCTTTTTATTATCTGTTGATATTCAATGTCCAGTCTATTATGTATCTGCTGTATCTGCCGATGTGCTATTGATTCAAAGACGGACTACGGCGGCAACCTGTTGTCATTCCTTTTGTCTGGAAGTCCGCAGCTTGGTCAAGACAGTTCTCATGTCCCTGTCACACTGTTTCATTGAAAATTCAGTGTGGCATTTCTACCCCCCACAATTGTAGCAGGCAGGCACACATTGTGTGCATTAGGTAAATAGCTCTGTTACCGGTCCTCAGTAATCGTATTAAGCTGTCTGGAGGATCTTAATGTACGTTAGCGTGTACTGTACATGTGTTCCCTCTGCCTCATGAGTGTGCGTGTGTGTATGTGTGTGTGTGTGGAATGAGACAAAGGCTTTCACTGTGTGTCACTCTGTAGCATTAGACACGACTGTCGGTTTCGGTGATGCTAGCTTCTTCCATACGGTGGCTGCATGTCATTGCTCTGTGCATCAGCACAGCCTTGCTAACAAGATCCTATTTCATGATCAGGACATCATGTCTCTATTGGACAGTTGGACTGTGAAGAGGGTTTAAGGGTGACAAAATCGAGGAGTTACACGGTTGGGGAGCGTGCGTTTTCACGGGGCACACAATTCCTGTCAGTGCCCCTGCTGCTTGTGCTCTAGTCCGCTGTTCGGCTACATAAAGAACCAGGGGCGTGTTAGCCAGTGGACGGTCTGTGCTGGCTGCCAGGCGGGCACAGCTTGTCTTTCCACAGTCCATAAATGCACTGGCCATAGACTTCCAGGGACTTTATGGTCTTCACAAGTCAGGCGTGAGAAGTCCATCTCAGCGAGAGATTGGGTTTGACCCTCACTCCGGTCTCCCACCGATGTTCGGTGTCGCTGTGCTTTAGCGGCGAGCGGGCAGACGAGCTGTGAAGTGACCACCCCATTAGGCCGAGTGTCTGGCTGGGGGATTGTTCAACGAGTTCACGTCCGCCATGTTGGCTCCGCCAAACGGTGGCAGGCAGCCAGACTACTGGTGCGCACCGGAAAAGCAGATTATCTACAGCCGTGTTGGGGTGTGAGGGTGCCACACGGGCCATGCGCCTAACAACTTGAATTTGAATGAAGGGTCTTGGTCCATTGTGGCCCGGAAGGGGACTTTGTTCCCTCTCCTTTTCTTATTGCAGATAAGAAACCTTGACATCATCCCAGCCATGATTTAAAAACGGCTAATTTCAGAGTGTTGGGTAAGACGGAGAGAAGACTTTTGGATGTAGTGAAGTCCATTGCTCTATTACTGGAGACGGAAGTGCTGACTTGAGCAGTAAATTATCAGCTCTCACATAAAGACTGACCTTGCTGTTTTAATGTCTAGTGCATCTAGGGCTGTTCAACTACAGGCAAAACTCATGGGTTATTTATTATAGAGATCCAAAAACTAAACCCTCAAGAAGGCCTTGCCACTTTTCTGTAATGCTGTACTGTATGAAGATCATGAAAAACAGTTTAGGAATTTCTCAAACTTTTTTAAACGACTGAAATAGTTGTGGCTGTGTGGAGAACTGCTTTCGAGTATTCAGCAATTAGTCAGTCCCATGGTTATCACAATTGCCTTAGCTTTGTTTTGATATAGGCCTGAGTTCAGACAAGATGTGATGGTTGGAACACAAGAAAAAAAAGTAAATCACCAGTCAACTTTTGGCGGGATTGCTCTCCTAATCAAATCAGGTGTGACGGTAACTGTAACTTCATTTCCATTTGGCATAATCACCCACTGAATGGACGGTTTGTCCAGAGGTCCGAGAGCGGT
Organism: Aplochiton taeniatus; assembly: GCA_017639675.1. NCBI lineage: Eukaryota > Metazoa > Chordata > Actinopteri > Galaxiiformes > Galaxiidae > Aplochiton > Aplochiton taeniatus. Next base: position 10,945,552 of record CM030189.1, read on the forward strand.
ACCGTGACTCACTGAGACCTTCAAAAATAAAGTCCCGGCTTTCTGGATTCAATTATTCTACAGCCAGTACTGTATTAATAATCGGTTTAACCACTTTAATGTGATGCACACTACTCTTATTTTGAAAATACACGGTGAAATGTCAAGAGAAAGTTCATGGCCTTGGCTCCGCCCCCTGGGAGGACAACCCTCCTTCAAAGAGATTATTCAGATTTCATGACTCTCCTGCTTTTTTCAAATGTATTTTTTTTCCTGAAAATGACAGGAATCTATGCAATGGCATAGTTTGTATACTACAGTCGTAACAACATCTTTGGTCAATGTTTTGATCAACTGTTTTGGTGTAATCTGAGGATTTGATAGGCACACCTCAGGAACAGCCTCAGATGAAGTTGGTGGACATCTGTTCATTTCAGGGTCTAATACTGTTTGTCAAACATTTTTCCTATTTCCACATGATTGCTTACCATGTTAAAAGCAATACGTAATGACATCTGTCATCTCTCTCTCTAACCTCTCCATGTTCTTTCTTTACAGTGTCTAAGGAAATGTTCTATGTCCCCAAATCCCCAAACATAAAAAAATGATCTGTTTTGAATATCTACCAATGTTTTGATGACAAACTGCCACCGCCAAGGAAAATGTCATCGTCCTTCAAAAAAGCTGCCGTCAAGCAACGTTCGTTTAAGTTAGCGAGTTTTAGTATTGCGGAAATGTCAGGTTTAATCTATTTTCAGTGGGGAAGTAAATCTTAGGCAAAAGAAAGAAGGAAGACTGATCTGAGAATACTTTTACAGGTGCCAAAAATTTGCTACCTCGCTAATCATCCTCTCACTTTTGGGTCTTTGTCTTGAGGTAAATTGAAATATTTGTTTTACTCCCACTTCATTTTCGGACTAATATCTATGTAAAAAAACAAACATAATAAAAGAACACATAATTACAAAGCATCCTTTTATCTGTAGAAACTAAACTTAGTCCCCAGATTCCCAAACTCACTACATTATTATGTCTGAGCTAGTAGCTAGCCTGGAATCCCTTCTCCCCTTCATCTCACCATACAGTCTTCCCCCAACTACTAATTTTACTTACAAATCTCACAGAATGCTAACAAGCCTTGCCGCTCTGGTTGAATGAACTGAAGGAGCTTGGGGGAGAAAGAGGAAGGAGGATCAGAGAGAATCAGTGCTCTTGGGTGCGTATTTGTGTGTGATGGAAAAATTCAAGTTTTTTACATACAGCTGGGGCACAATTAGTGTCAGTTTTTGAACTAATTAAGAACATTGTTAGCATTGGTGTTGCAAAAGCAAATGTTGTTTGTCGAATCATACGCCACATCCGACTGGTGGCCCCGGGTCCCCTCCTCCCATCTCCCTCTCTCTCTCTCTCCCTCTCTCTCTCTTTCTCTCTCTCTCTCATCAATTATCTATCACCCATACCAGAGTTCCAAAATTGGTAGAAAAAAGTTAAACAATCCCACTGGCTCTTTGACTGAGAACAACTAACGAGCTATACGGCTTTATTGTTTTCTTTTGCCACTTAAAATCCCCTCTCAGAGAAGCGTAACGATCTTGATCATTGTTTGGCCTATCTAGGATATTTTCCTTTCCAAATGAAAGTCCTAATGGATGTAGCCGTGTCTGTGCTCAACTTCCTTTAGTTAGTGTGTGCAAAACCTCATTATTGTCATCAAGCCCCACAGAATGGAATAGCCTTGGAAGGCCTAGATACCAACAGAGTTAACTAAGAAGAACTATGTCAGCCACTACCACTATGGACCTCCTGTGCAAAGATCCCCTTAGCCACTGTCTCAAGTTAACACTAGGCTTCACACTATGTGTTAAATTGCCCCCGCAGAGAGTTAGACGACTGTCAATCTTGCCATGCCATCTACTTATGCCGTTAATTCGCCCGAAAACACGGGGGTCGTTGGTAGAAGGGTGAGTCTTCTCCAAAATTATCTGCCGGCCCCTTCATCCCCCTTTCCTATCAACGCTACTGCACTTCCCTACCACTGTTGCCATGGCGACTCCAAGACAGGGACAGTGGAAGCGAATGGCAAGAGTAGTTTTAAAGCGAAGTCTATCCTCTCACGCCACACTCCCCTCTGTTATGTAGAGCTAATACGCTTCTTCCTTTTGAAGGAGACATATTAAACTTGGTGGATATTACCGTTGTGGGCCTTCATAACCTGACACATGCAGTTCTGTGTTCCTAGCGAATGGTCTGTTTGTTTGCAATGATTAGTGTAATTAGACGATGAATGAATGAGCTCTAAAAACCCTAGGCCCTACTAGAATTAAAGAGTCAAAACATTTTGCATTGCTTGCCCGTCTCAGCAGATTTCCTGGTCTGTTGCATTGACGAGAGATTCGTTGCAAAGTAATGCAAGAAAAACCTGATATGGACTTTCAGACAGGTGGCTTCTCAAGCACAGAAAGCGGAATTGATTCATTTTGAGTCCTCAGCGTCTTGGGGTGATTGATCTTGGACAGATTACTCACAAATCACAAACAAACGAACGTTAAATTAAGTAGGATATTGTAACTAATTCAGCCCATGGATACGCTGATTGTGTTCTGGTTTCCAAATTTCAACGTATTGATTGACAATATGCTGTAAGTAATTATTTGAGTCTATGAAACAGTCGAATACGCGTAGGTTTGCTTGCCAATCACGAAATCTGTGTAAAGCAGCTAACTAACTATAATGCTATGATGTATGTGCCATTGCACCGCATGTGTCTATGATTTCATGGTAACATAACCTTAATCAAAATATTCACAGAGATGAGCATCCTCCGTTTCTTGAAGAGGGCAGAGGATGACCAGCAGTTCATAGTTGGGAAAAGAACAGAAGGGCTTGTAAGTTTGCTAGCGTGAACTAGGAGGGTAAACGTCCCTATTTAGCTCACCAAATCCGATTTTCAGAATTTTTAATTTAACGTTATATTATAGGCCATAGGCCTACTGCCCCAATTGAAGTTGTCATTTTGTCTGTATCTGTGTCCCATGGTGTGCTGTTGGCATTTAAAATGTACCAAAAAGTATGTAGCCTACTTTTAAATTTGTGTTGTCAGTCTATCTTCCTACACCCTAAATTGAGATGGCTTAATAGAGCAGAATTTCCATCCATTCCAGACTATGGCTGGGGCAAAATGTATGCTAGTTGACAGTACAGGTGTTTTTAATGAAGATTTCTGAAGAAAAATAAAAACAGTTTGCAGGTTCAATACTAATGTTCAATCTAAGGGTGGTAAATTAGTCAATTTCAGGATTTACAAAACGACTTTACTATGACTATCTTCCATCTTCTGTCACTGCACAGACCCTCTTACAAACACAAATTAGTACGCTCTGTTCTCAAAAGTCAACAGAAATCTAGCGTTTAAGTGCTTTATAAAAAAAAGATTGCATTTCAGTGACCCCCCCCCCCCCCCCCCAAATTCATGACATATCATAACATCGATGTAATGAATTTCCAACCAATGTCATGCAGCAATACAATCACATGCAAGTGGCAACCATAACACCAACATGCGGCAAAGTCAACGCATTAGCAAGAGGCTTGGGCCATAATTGCAATGATCTCTGCATACATGGTCGTACACTGTGTGGCTGTTTGTCAGTAATGGTTATTGAAGGTGAATGAGTGTCTTGCTACTCTGTATATGCAGTGGGTTTGTACGAGCCTACATGATGAATAGCTGGTGTCAGGTGTTACCATGGGGATGATTACTTGAAAGCAGCTCAGGCAATATAAGCATGTGGGATTTTCGAGGCAGCCCATCAAACGCTTGGCAGGCCATTTATTGTGGATATACAGGTAGTTTCAGGCGATAAGAATCTTCCAGTGTGTATGTGCGCGTGCAAATTTGCTGCACTATCTTGGACAAACGCGTTAGTGTGTGTGTGGGGGGGTTTGAGTGTTTGTGCGAGAGAGACGGGATGAGAGTCAGAGAGAATGACATGGCTAGTATATCAACTGAATTAAAAGCGTGATTCGTTAAATTGTCTGCGGTATATTTGTCTGCCCCTACGTTGGTCTGCTCGCAAAGCCTTCTCAGCGGCACAAACAACTTAAGCTGCCTTAGTCCACGGGCTTATTGACTGTGACGTGACACACTTTCACAAAATATCAAAATCGTTAACCTTGCTGAGATGGTGCAGACCCCCCCCCCCCCCCCCCCCCCCCCCTCCTTATCTTTGTTCATCTTTTCCACTGGCTTTAAACTGCACTCGAAGACATGGACCCTAAAGCAATGCCAGCTTCCTGAGCTCTCTCGCTAGCTTGTTGCTAACATGCCCTATAGGCCAAAACAAAGACGCTCAGGAAGCAGCAGTTTTTAAACTCCGACGGCTGTAGATATCCCGCCCCCCGACGTAGCAAACTGATCCTCTTTGACTTCCGAAGTGAATCCCAGAGTTAAGCTGGGGGATCCATAGTGCCTTTAGTCCTCTCTTCCTTTCTTTCCCAATTCTAGACATCTGCTCTGAGCCCCCGAGCATCAAACACCCCACTAAGTTTACTCAAAAGCCTAGTGGCTAAAGTCTGTCTCATCTGTGGGCTCCCTGTCCTCCCTGTCTCGCCACCTCGGTGGAATTGTGGCAAGAAGCAGGAGGTTTGTTGGTCCTAAAGCCTTCTATCTCATCAGCCAACACACACACACACACACACACACACACACACACACACACACACACTTAATCTCTCCTTTCTTCCCACCCTCATTCAAATGCATTCTAATTATCTCTGTAGGCCTCCTTTTTTGAACAAGTGTCTCTCAGTCTGTCTTCTTTCAGGCAAGTCAGAAACCATGCAGCTCTCATGGGATGTTTTGTCTAACTGTCATTTGTGGTGTGCTGTTAGGTCGGAAACAGTTCATAGCTGAACACGGACTACTTGGAAGCGTCTGCGGAAACAAAATTCATGAAATATTTAAGTATGAAACAGTTTGATAGCCTCCCGATGGCAACATCTGTGAGGAAAACCAAGGTCATGTGGAGGTTACTTAGTGTCACATTCCATTTGCTGCTCAAAGTAACACGCTAATGATTCAGTCATGGCATTCTCGCCTGGCAACCACACGTGGCTCGAGTCTCAACCCCCTCTACCCCCACAAGCCACGATTAACATCGTCCAATTAGCACAACACATCTTTGGTAAAAGCACAGGCTAGTAATGATTTATCTTTTTAACTCACACCCTGCCTCCCACACTCCATCGTTCACCCCCTGACCCCGACCCTCTGCTGTCCGGCCTAATTCCCTTCATCCCTGGGAGCCTGTGGCCCGGGGACCGGCATAGAGCAGCACATAACAGCAGTGCACTAGAGGAGAGGAGCGGCCCAGTGAATGCAGCTCGCTACATTCGGATGCGAGGCACCCTGTCTGCCCAGTCCCCACGGGCTATTGACACCCGTTAATCAATGGCAAGGGGCTTAGGCAGCCTTTTAGCGGATTGTGCCCACCACATAGTGATCCGGGCTGAGGGGCTGCTGGGATGCCTCAGCGGACACAAAGTGCACTGTCATGTTAATCTGCCCCCCCCCCCCCCCCCCCTCTGCAAGACACTGGGAACTAAAGACATTAATGACAAAGAGGCTGTGGGCTGCATTAGGAAGTGTTTACTGCCCTACACAGATGTTAGGAGGAGTCCTGTTGCCAGTGGGGAATCTTTGGTAAATTATGCAATACACGATTACACTTGCACTAATATGTATGTTTCTGCTTCCTATGATACCATGCTGCGTAGACCATAGAGATAGTATATTATGACATAGAGGCAGACTGTAGCAATTGCACATTTCTGTTGGCCACAAGTTTTCTTTTGTACACTTTGTATGAAGTGTGGGTGGAAATGTTGCCATGATACCCCTCAAACATAACAATACAGAATTCTTAGTAAATACAGAGGGTGCATTACATCTTTTTGACAAAGTCTATACTTCACATACTAAAGACACAAAATTACAAGTTAAAATCTATCTACTTTTGTCAACAGAGCCCCAGTAATGCTGTCACTGTCAGGGTGACATCCCTGCCATTTCCATGTGACAGCCTGGTGTAAACCCGTGCCTGAGAATTCAATTAAAATAGCATAAAATCCCCCTTTCCAAACTGCTTGCAGTGCACAGATACGTCGATATCTCCGATAGGGAGAGGCAAAAAGGCAGGGAAGTTCAAAGCCAGATATTTTTGTGTCTCCACCAGCAGTTTGAAGGCGACCAGCGTTTCCCCCATAAAGACGGTAGTTTTCCACTGATGAGCCAGGCGCAGGCTGCTCCAGCCCCACCAGTAGCAGCAAATCACTGCTCTGTTAAAAGGCCCTGATGCGTAGCAAACTTGGCTGCCAAGCCTCCTCGCCCCAAATCTGCCTGCTTGCAGACCCCCTGTAATTGGAGGCATTAAACTTGCTTTGGACAGGATGGCGAACGAGCGCTCAGAGCTTAGTAGGGGAGAACTGACTGGCGGGTAAACCAGACCGGGGTGTACAAGGAGATAAATCTAACAAATCCCTGTTTGATCTCTGTGTGTGTGTGTGTGTGTGTGTGTGTGTGTGTGTGTGTGTGTGTGTGTGTGTGTGTGTGTGTGTGTGTGTGTGACGGTGGTTAGTCTGCGTAGACACTTGGCTTACGTTGGCCTGTGCCTGTGCATGTTTGCATGTGTGTGTTTGAGTGCGGGTTTGCCAGTGTGATTTTTGTCTCGTCTTGTCATGGCTTGCCTGGGTATGTGATGAGATACAGTAAGTGTAGCAGCTCTGGTCGTTAATCTCCCGGTAATCACTCAAATCACCCTGGCGATGCAGGGAGCAGGCTGCTGGGCTGCAGGAGCGTCTGGCCATCGATGAGCATCCAGCACGGCAGCAGGAAATAAATTGCCCTGAAATTGACTGTCATCCGGGCAAAACGTCCTCAGTCTTTCCTCCATCAAGCAGACTCATTAAAACCCATGGATGAACTGCCTCTGTTGATTTTCTCATTACCTAATAGTCCGTAGTATGGTAATGCTGCTGTCAAATATTTCCCGGCGCTGTCGGTTTGCAGCAATTTTGCGTCAAGCTGAAGTAGTGGGGGAATTTCAAGGAGACAAGGGGGGGGGGGGGGGGGGGGGGGGGGGGGGGGGGGGGAGGGGGGGGGGGGGGGGGGGGGGGGGGGGGGGGGGGGGGGGGGGGGGGGGGGGGGGGGGGGGGGGGGGGGTTAAAGATGCCGTATTTTCTTTCCAGCAGTTTGCAGGAGTAATTTCGTATGAGAATGGCATTGATTGTATTGTTGAGAACAGAATGGCAAACTCCTACTTGTGCCACTGCATGTCAATGTCAAAGGCAGAGTCGATCCAGTCAAGCCCAAAAAGTCTATTGTAGACTTTTTCTTTTCTTCCAAACTCTAGCACTGAAATTGTACTCGAACCAATTTTCTTGAAGTGCATCTTTCTTAAGTGGGGGGTATGATTAGGACTGGCAATGATGACTTAAAATCGCAGTCTTGCCGTTCACATCAAAAGCGATGAAGAAGAGGTTGCAAAAGTGAAGACCATTTTGCCACAGGTTATGTTGCATGGAAGGATCCAGAGCTGAAGTGAATTCTAACATGAGTTAAAAGTCACTGATTGGGAGTCAGACGGAGTTTCCATCCATGGTATGATCAGCTTGGACCTGTGGCCATTCCCTGCCCGGTCCATCCCCTCAAGGACGAGCCTGAAGGAGAACGTGTCTTCATTGGTCTCTCCTAAGGGAGATTATCAGGCACTTGCTGCCTCAGCAACGAGTCAAAAAAACAACAAACGTCGGTGCCAGTGGCTGTTCAGCCCCCGCCTCCCATCCACTTTCACGCAGTCAATAAAAACCCAACATCCCAGGTTGCCAGGTGACAGCTCGCCTCATCAATATTGGCATGGAGAGACTGATGTGACACTCCGTGGTGCCAGAGAGCCTGTGTCTGGAATGAAGCCAGATGAACCAAGCTCCACAGTTTCTCCAGCGACAGACATGTAAGGTCTACATTTCTAGCACGATGTTCCCACTAATTGGCAAACTGCATGGCACAGTCTTTAATTCATCTTCAAACTTGATTAGTCCACCCATAGCCAGATCCTCTAAAGCCAAGCGTACTTACCATTCCCTCTGTTCTTTGACTGGTGAGATGAGACCTGCAAATTCTGCCTGATGGAACCATGACAAATCAAAGAGACTACCAGAGACCACTTTAATAATTTATTTGCATATGATTACGGTAAAAATACTGAGAAGAGAAATGCTTGTTTTTGACCTTCCTTTTCATCTTTTTACAATTTCATAATACACATTACCCAAAAAAATAAAAAGGGTCTGCCCTAACAGACGTACATTTTCTTTCATGGAGACATTTTTTTACTTATTTTTATAATGGCCATTATATGTTTCTATCTCGTTTGTTTGCTTCTTAGCACACACACAAATGAGGGTCACAGAGAGGTCAAAACCAGGTCAGTCTGTTATGACTGTTGAGCCTATCGGTTAAGTGGAGATGGAGCGATAAACTACATTGGCTGCGGATTTAAAAATAGGAACCGGGCTAACAGCTGCCATATATGACCATGTCAGGAGTAATTAACTATTGGGTGATTTGAATCACATTAATGTGTGTAGGTCACCCTGATATTAAGGTCACTCGGCTGTTATCTGAACGATGACCTTTGGCAGCTTATATTGATCTGGCACACATTTTCCAGGAGAGGAGAGGAGAGGAGAATATACACCAAAGCTACCATTTTGGTGGGCAATGGTGGGTTTTCAATTGCAAATCTTTAAAAACAATAAAAGCTATTTTTGTTCACTGTTTATTCTGCCGAGACCTGTGTTTCAGTTAATCTGTCTAATGTGTTAATGTGTGAAAAAATATTAGGCAAAATAAAATAAAAAAACTGAAAATGTATGTCTTAATGGTTGTAGACAACAAATAATTATCTTGTTAAATTATAGATATCCAAAAGAATGCAGATAAAAACAAGATTAAGAAAATATGTCAGATGTCCGTAATGCCAAAAACGGTCTACGGAGCAACAGTTGAGTGGATTCTTTTTCGGTGTTCACGCGTGTTCTTCCGCAAAAGTTTCCACTTTGGCATGCGCTTGATGCTGTGTCCCGCACGATGTGATCAGTCAAATATGTTCCCTCTAAACCAAGAGGACACTCAACGTTTAACTTACAGTACCACGAGATCTCACAGTCTCCCTGTCAACATGGAAGACAACATCTAGAGGAAGCAAAACTAGGTTTCAAAAAAGAAAACGCAACGGAGGTCTCCCGTGGAAGACTGCAGAGCAGAGCCAAGCCAGTTCAGTTCAAAGGGGCTGGAGAAAAACCTGCCAACTCCAGTTCTCTTCAAAGTCGGATCCAAACGATAGATTTGTTTAGTCAACCCTCGCCTCATTTTCTTTTCCAGACATTCAGGTCTCCGATATTAGTGAGTTGTTCCATCACTGTGTGCGTAAAAGGGGTGAGTTAAAAGCCCTATGGTGGGAGATCATAGGGGACTGGTATCACCTTAGGAGAGGAGACGCTTCCTAACCAGCAGAAAACACATGCAGACATGCAAACACAACCTGAGGGAAATTAAAGAGTTGAGTCACGAGTTTGGCTCTCGGTCAACAGAACATGTTCACAGATCCACGAGTGTCAAAGGATGAGCGTGTGACTGCAATGGTAGCTTTTCCTTCGAGGGTAATTCGATTCCCGATCAGACGTCGGAAAAACCCATTAAGGTTCTCTACTGTGCTCCAATTGATCTTCTTTTCCTATGGACTCCCTGTGTAAGCGAGTTCTTAGGTAGTTGAAATATTTCCCACGGGTCTTTGTCGTTGGAGCATGGGCATCAGACTCGAATGGGCAACGTTTGACTCATCTGCTGGCGAACGATTTCCTGACTGCTGTCCAGACTCTTGCGGTGGTGTCCGGGCAGAGTGCCGCCAACACGGAGCAGGTCCCTGCCAACACAAAGGTGAAAGGTCAAACAAAGGGTCATACACTCATAGGTTAACATCCCAAACAACTATTGCATGGGTGTGCATACGAAATGTTGCCTAGTTGAATCATGACAAAGAGTGGCCTAAAATCTGTACTATCAATGTGTAAAGTAATAAGGTTAGCAAGGTTAGTATTTGGCAATAAAAAACACCTTCAGACAGAAAGCACAAAGTTAAAACCAATTGAAAGAGGCAGCTGTCTGTATAACTTATATTATCTGTCGACGAGAATTACCATGGGTACCACATTTATATATGTATATAAGCTTACAATTTATATTAATGTAAGCTCAGTGCGCAATGTGTGCCCTCCTATTAAAACTGAATGCCTGCCCGGTCAATTTGTTATGAAGTCAACCCTGGCTCAACCTAACGTTGATCCAACATCCTACAACAAAACCTATTTGACACGATTTTTGCACGTTTACCTTCTGGCAAGTAAATTACCTATGAATGAATGAAATTCTGCTTATAATTCGTTGTTTTTGACAGTAGAAAATGAATACACAAAAGTTGACCTTTTCAATAAACAAGGGTTCAAAGACCTGTCGCGTTATGTCCGAATTCGCGTTAAATCAGGGCGCGTAAAATACAGGGTTTCAATGTATATGTTCTGAATTAAGAATCTGATGTGAGTCAATTCATCACTTTGTGGAAGCCTGTGGCTAATGTGGGGTCATTCCTCTCTGGCCAGGCCCCCTCTACTGAAGATCCACACCAGATACCGGATCATCTCATCTCCTCTCCTCAGGCCCGTTATCTGGCCTGGCGGAGCAGGTGAGGAGTCCCACTGACACAGGCTGACTAAACACAGGCCAGCGCTGAGGCTAACACAGGCAGCCTGTCTGCTCTGATGACACACAACCTCTAAATCCTCCCACAATGACATCCGTCTCTTCGTCTGCTTCTCTCTGCGCCTCCCTCTCTCCTCCTCGCTCTGTAACCGTCGCACACGGATGAAGCCATTAATGAATCATTGGTATGCCAAAGCGCGTACAGTGACACATAGCGTAACAGGCAAACACAAAAACACACAAACCCACACCCACACACACACACACACACACACACACACACACACACACACCCTCGCCATTTGCCCAGCACAGCAATGGGCGCGCCTTCCCCCGGCACATTAAAAAGCTCATTAGCAAGCTAATTAAACACATTCCTCTGTTTTAGCTTCTCCTCCATCCCGCTTATTGCTCACACTCCATCACCTCCTAGCTAGGTTTCCAGCTCAGCAGCTCAGGCACACGCCTATCCCGTCACCTACATTCAAGACGCTGCCAAGAGTAAGGGGAATTTAACCTAGGTCAGCCATTACATTTCCACACGCAATTAGCTTCGCTGAGCTCCAATCCTGGCATGGGAGTCGCCCTTGGGGCTCTGGTGTTACAGTGAAACTGTGAGCCTGGGAGCTGGCAACGACCAAAGAGATGTGTGTGTGTGTGTGCCTACAGTATGTCCCTCCCTCCTAGAGTACTCCCTGGTTCACCAATTAATGGACGCTTCTCTTCCACCAGCCCCAAACTCAGCTTTGCCCTCCGAGCAAAGGCTAAGCCTGTGAACCCGAGGAAAGCCAGCTGTCACCAAGCGACCATCTCCAGGAATAAGCATCCAGACCGTGAAAAACAAAAACAAAAACCAAAAAGAGATCCTGAGATCTACATCCAAAACATCCATCCATCGGATCGACGTGAAAACCACATCCGCATCAAAGTCTACCTATTTGTGAGTGGTTCGGTTTGAATTTTAAAAAAGCGTATCGCTTCAGGCCCAAGGCCGCCCCGGCGGAGGCGGGGAGCGCTCACCCCGAGTAGTTGCTGGTGACCACCTTGAGGCTGGCGGCGTTGCGCAGCAGCTTGTCCAGGGTGCTGACGATGCTGCAGAACTTGGGCCGCTGGTTCCTCTCCTTCACCCAGCACTCCAGCATGAGCTGGTGGAGCACCATGGGGCAGTCCATGGGCGGGGGCAGCCGGTAGTCCTGCTCCACGGCCGTCATCACCTGAACGAGCCACAGGACAAGGGTTAGGGCTTTTGAGAATACATCTGATTTGGTACAAAAAATGTAATAAAAACCCATAACTACAAAGCACCACTTTGTTTCTTCGCTTCTATCAGATTGTCGACCTTTCTATTTTGAAGGCTGTACAACTGTCAACTTGTCATACTCTATCAATCTTTTTGATCTCTTTGGGTTTTTATTTGGAAAGGAGCGGAGAAGGATTCTAGTTTCTCAAATGCATTGATGACGCTTTCGATCAAAGAGGCTAGCAGTTCATCGTGGCTACACATAAACCACGATGTAGGGCGGGAACAGAAAGGAGAGGACAAAAAGAGAGCAGCACAGCTTGTTACGGGGTTTACAGCTGAGCCTGGGTATTCCCAATCAGGCATGTTTGATCACAGACTCTACCGAGGAGCCCGTGGGTGAGTGTCCCTGCGGGGAAAACCAGCGTCTTGACACATCCGTTAACTGCATGTTTGCACCAACGTCATGCTAGGCCCTGCCCCCTGCCCGCATTTCTCTTTTTCTGTCCTCATATCCATATCAAAATGAAACCCACAGAATAATGTCCTGTGATCGAAATATCCAGATCCTCTACTTCAAAGCCCAATAGAACAGTTTCCCCCCAGAGGCATCATTGTTGCCGGCATACAAATTAAATGACATGGGCATTTACACAGAAGAGATCAAAAACACATAAAAACAAACTAAACACACTCATTACTATGCATCCACATGAAAAATGTATCAGATGAACATAAATAAAAACGAATAAAGAAATAGATAGGCCTAGATGATCTGAAAGTGGCCTGGTTGGCAGAGGGAGGTGAAACAGAGAGAGAAAGAAGGAAGGGGGAGGGGGGTTAACATAAAAGGCACATTGAAATATGCGCTCATTGATTTGATTCTCCCAGACATGTTTGCGTTCTTCTCCATGAACTCAGTGAGGTGCACTGTCCTCCATATGTTGCGTGCACGTGTGTGCCGACTGCTAACCACGGAGGGGAAGCCTCCTCTGGGAAAAGAGAAAGGCTCGCTCTCCCTCTCACTCCCAGTCCTGCATGCTACGGCTGTTACAGCGTGCCTCTACCTAAAGCCAGACACTATGTTGTTAGTGTGTTCAGGGCAGAGCCTTTAGGAGACGTCTGAGGCTACAGTGGACTACTCTGACGGCCTACCATGGCACAGTGTGTGCTCTAGCTGCCAAGGTGAGTTGACGGATCGTTTGAGGGTACTCCGCTGCAGCCAGTGTCTGGGCTAAAGGTGGATAACGACAGCAGTAAAAGTGTGTTGGTGCCTGTGGTGCCTGTGTGTATACATGTGTGCGGGTGTGTATGAGTGAGCCGGGGACAGAGAGTCTGTGCGTGTGTATCTGCCTGTATGTGTGTGCAGGTGTGTGTGTGTGTGTACTTGTAGTGTGTGTTTATAGGAGGGTGTGCACACTGGGTAGGCTAGAGTTACAGACTATAAGAACTAGCACCTAGGCCCACATCTGTACCAATCACCTTCCCAGTAAAGATTAAGCCTGAAGACCAGACCAGAATCGACGTGTCGGGTTAGAAATCACAAAGAGGCATTCTGCTCAGGAAAGGCTGTGTAGAAGCCTGAGCATGGCCATATAACTCAGTGTGTGTGTGTGTGTGTGTGTGTGTGTGTGTGTGTGTGTGTGTGTGCATCCAACTCATATTTAAAAAAAATCATTACAGAACGAGAGCCTCCATGGCTGTGCATGCGTGAATGCATAATTAGTGTATAAGTGTGTGTTAAAAGGATATTTTCCAGCCAGTAACTGAATGAGTGCTTTTAAGGGTATGCATGAATAAATACCATAAATATGTGTGTGTGTGTGTGTGTGTGTTTCTGTTCCTGTTTCTGTATTTGTGTGTGTATGTATGCAATGTGTGTGTTTTCTGTATGCGTGTGTGTGTGTGTATGCGTGTGTGTGTGTGTATGGGCGTAGCTCACATCCTGGTTGCTCATGTCCCAGTAGGGTCTCTCTCCGTAGGACACCACCTCCCACATGACGATGCCGTAGCTCCACACATCACTGAAGGAGGTGAACTTCCGGAAGGCGATGGCCTCCGGGGCCGTCCATCGGATGGGAATCTTCCCTCCCTAAGGAGGCACGGGGGAGAGAGATGCTATTGATACACTGGCCCATGCTGGGCTGAGCTGAGCAGGCGCTCGAAACAAGCACACATCACCTCAAACCCACCAGCCAGGGAGAAAACTGGCAGAGCCACACCGACACCTACACAGACAGATATATCTGCTGTCCACACAAACATTCACATTCACATACACACACAAACACACCCACGTACACACACACACACACACACACGTACACACACACACACACACACACACGTACACACACACACACACACACACACACACACACACACACACACGTACACACACACATTCACTCAAGCACCAGTGAAAGGAGCAGCCGGGGACGCAATGATAAAGGCACACAGCCAAAGGTACCAACTAAAACAAACAGCTGCACACATGAATACACAGGACTGCATGCATGCACACACAAATACACACACGCGCACACACACACACATACACACACACACACACACACACACACAATCAGAGGGAAGACAATTTCACACACACACACACCACACATACACACACTGACCAGGGAACTGGTGTAGGTGGGGTCCTCGGATGTGTCGTCCAAGAAGGCGGGACAGGCCGAAGTCGGACACCTTGCACACCAGGTTGCTGTTGACCAGGATGTTGCGGGCGGCCAGGTCCCGGTGGACGTAGTTCATGTCCGACAGGTACTTCATCCCCGCGGCGATGCCACGCAGCATGCCCACCAGCTGGGTCATGGTGAAACGACCGTCGTTCATCTGGAGACGCAAGGGAGAGCACATGAGTGGTGGTGGGTGGGGTGTAGGGGGTGGTGTGTGTGTGTGTCTGTATGGGGGGGGGGGGGGGGGGGGGGGGGGGGGGGGGGGGGGGGGGGGGGGGGGGGGGGGCGTATGTTAGGAAGAAAGACGATGAGAGAAATGGGGCGCGGGCAGAAAACGAGTCGGGGGACAGAGATGGGAAAAACAGCGAGCAACGAGATTGAACAGATGAGGAGAAGAGACAGGAGGAGAGGAAGAAATATGGCGACGGGGGGAGAGGAAGGGAAGAACATTAGAGGGAGGGGGGAGGGGGAATACAGACAGACAGGTAGTCCATCAGTCCAGGGAGCCATCATAAATCCGACATCTGTCACGAGCTGTCGCGACCGTCAGTGATCGACGTCAGCTGACCTTTTCATGTTGCCTGACCTCAGCTAACGAGCGTAATAATCCGGCTTCTTACGGTCCGCTCGGCAAAAAGAGCCCGGCTGCGTACGCTTCGAGCCCATAAAGTTTCATCACGGAGCGGAGTTGTATATTAATAGCTAACGTAGCGGTTAATGAGTCAATAGAACCGCCATACAGCCTGGTGTTCCTGGCTGTTGACATTAAGGTAAATAATGAGTGGAAAACCATGTTTTTTTTATGGGGAACAAGAGGCTCCCTTCAGCTCTTTTCATCGTGCCTTGACGCGGAGAAGGCTAAACCTAATCCGCTCCCTCTTGAGATTCATGACTGGAAAGAAGAAAACGCCTTCATGGCATGGCCGCGGCATAAACACTCGGCTCGGAACGAGACACACTCGGATGAAGTCTGACAGAAAAACAAGTTTGGGACGGACGGATAAACAAGCGTGATTCATGCCAGGCTTGGAAAGCTACAGTGGAGGAGCAGGCAGAGCCTGATATCCATGGCTGTGTGCGCGCGTGCGCGTGTGTGTGTGTGTGTGTGTGTGGCGCTTGTGTGCGCACATGTGTGCCTCTCCTGTGTGTTCCTTTGCATCTCAAGTGTGCCCCTCTGTGTGTGTGTGTGTGTGTGTGTGTGTGTGTGTGCGCGCGCGTGTGTGTGTAAGTACATGCGTAAATTAGCCCTGCGTGTTATTTTTGCGCCGTGGGCTCGCGTCGCCGCTGTTGTTGGGGCGTACGCGCCGTCCTGTTGTTTCCCGAAAGCTCGTGAGATCATAGCAGCCTCTCTCTGAGTCACGGGGCCGCGAGACGGAGGGCCACAGCGGGTCTCGGGGTCGCCCAGCTTCCCCTCCACCAGAGGGAGGGGAGGGGGGAGACGGAGGAGCCTCGGCCCCGACTCACAACGCTTGGCCCTGGCGCTGCGGTGGAGAGGGAAGGCTGGAGCGCTGAGTAGCTCTCTCGCTTCTAAATCGGGGCTCGGTCTACTTCATCGGCTGGGGCATTGGACGCTTTCAAAGAGCGGAGGGGGCCTACCGCACGTCCCTCCTCGAAGCGTTGCCTTTTCACACCAAACCCCTTTCATCAAGCTGGTAACGGCCGGTACGGTCGAGCTAACAATGTATCCAGCGGGACACCTTACAATTTATGCCCTAGAAAGGAGGGTTTCATATGGGGAGCCCAGAACGCACCCTGGCCCCCTTGCTGGCTGGAGTATAAAGGAAAGCGTGGGCTGCTGTTTTGTGGAACGCCCTCCACTTGTGTGCAGTTGAGTTAGTCGAGATGTTGGGTCGACTGTTAGTCTGAATGCTTCAGATCTTGATCAAAGGCACAAGAGGGCTTTCTTCTGCAGGGTTTGGCCACGGTTGCAGGGAAGCCCCACTGGTAAAGATGTCAGAGACAGATGTGAGATCCAGTGTTAAGGCTCTGGGCAGTGGAGCGTTCAGCTCGTTCTCATCAGTCGTAGAGCAGTCGAAGCCCAGACATTTTTATAAGCCTTGAAAAATCTCGATAACTTGTGTGGGAGTGATCAAGTGTGTGTTTCTCCAAGCCCGGACCCAGGTAGTACGGTCTCGATTCATTCTGAGGGATTTCAGATGACAGGGATATGGTCATGAATAGACACACTCTCTTGACTCAACTGATCAATATCTGCTGCCCTATTCACAAATGCATTTATTCTCTTAGTAGTGGTGATGATCCGAGGACCTATCATTTTATTGATAAAGCTGTGCACTTCTTTATTTTTGGCACAGTTTATTGATCTAGAAAATTTTCTTTTTTTATGGTAAAAATAACTTTAGGATAATTTCTTAACACAAGATTGTACATTCTTTTAAAGAAACCGTTTTGATCAATAGCGTTAGAGATGAGTCTCTGTCAAGGGGACTCTTGTCATTAATCTTACCCTGAGGAACGAATCAAGCGCTCCGTTCTCCATGAACTCGGTGATGATGAGCACCGGACAACTGCGGGTCAGCACGCCGTCCAATCGGATCACGTTGGGGTGGTCGAACTGGCCCATGATGCTGGCCTCGGCCAGGAAGTCCCGCCTCTGGCGCTCGGTGTAGCCAGCCTTCAGTGTCTTGATGGCCACCACCACCTCACGGCGGCCCTGCTGCTTGAGGCGCCCGCGGCACACCTCGCCAAACTCGCCTGGGGTGGGCGGGGTTAACCAAGAGAGTACGGGCGGGGGGGAGGGGGGGGGGGGGTGAAGGGGGGTGGGGGTGGTGGGGGGAGGAGAAGGAGGAAGGGGTGAGGGAAAGTTACCGGTTTGCACAGGATCAAATCTGGACTGAAGGAAGAGTGAAGTAGGTAAGGAGGATCAGGAGTCAGGGAAGATGAAAATAAGGGAGGAGAAGCTAAAAAAAAAAAGTCTCAGGGCTCTGAGAAGATGGGAAGCGACGGAGAGGTGGGCCTGGGTCGGGGGAGATATCTGGGGTGGGTGGTGGGAGACAGGGGGCGAGTGAGAAGCTTGGGGGTTCTGCATTTAGTGCCTGAGTAAGTGAGGTCACACAAAAAAAGGAGAAAGGAGGGAAAAGAAGAGAAGAGGCACAAAAAGGGAGAGAAGAGAGGGGGGAGCGAACGAGCAGGGCAGATTGGTCATTCAGGGTGACTTCAGGACACATCATGCTCTTGGAGAAGAACAAACGGCCTAGGATGGCACAGCTGTGGGAACGTAGCTCCCGGGCCTTTCCATCCTGTCCCACCCCTGCATAAGCCTCCACTGGTCCACGCAACCCCTCCCCCCCCCCCCCCATCCCCCAGGCCATTGCATTGCTTTTCTATCAAGAGGACACAGTCAGGAGGTGTACGTTTATTTACCTGCCCCGATAACTTCCTCGATCTCACACAGGATATGTCGATCTCCTTGGCAAACTCGTGGACAGCTTCGTTGGGGTCCTCGTAGGTGAAAAGGGTCGATGTAAACCTTCACCCCGGGGAAACTAAGAGAGCGATGAGATAACTTATCAGACAGATCCTCTGAGCGTGCATTATGCATATCTAATCGGATGTGCAATGATACCCTTTAGTTAGTGGATAATGGGGCAATATAGGGGTATTAGCCAATGCAGCTCAGAATTAAATCGAATTTCATGCTCCAAGGGTTTGTAGGAGGATCTATCCTACGGTTGTTTGATTTCAAAAGAGCCACAGTCTGCAGCGGTTGTCTTATTTATAAGGCAACTTATCTTTGCAATCTAGGCTCTTATTGAGCACATGCAGTTTGCTGCTACGGGTCGGTGATTGGTAATTGATTGAATCAGGTGGGTTTACTGTCCGACCACGGACAAAGGCATACAGAAACCGACGTTTCCAGGGAGCAAATAGGCGCACACACACTTTAGAGAACTCACCGTACTGCTGGAGTTTCTCGGTGTACTCCAGCTCAGAACCGCTGCGTTGCTTCCTGAAAACAAAGACCAAACAGAAATCGAATTTGCCCAATCCATCTTCAGGCTTTGCACGCAGGTCTTCACAGGGTGAATTTTAACAGCTAACAGATGATAACAGAACACACACGGCCCCTCCACTGAACTCTGCTTACCGGGCAAATCCAAGCTTGTAAAATTAGCCTACCTTCTGCCAACGCTTTAAAAATAGCCCAAACCTCACAAAATTCCACCTTTAACCAGTAGACTGAGCTTTTTTCGTGTTACCCTCTCACTGTGACTAGTGGATTGCAAAGTGTGTGTCTACTAAAACGAGACGCTCACTTGAGGCAGACCACAGCGATGACCACCAGAGCCACGATGACCACCAGACCAGCAGAGGCCGAGCCAACGATCAGGGGCAGCTGATCCTGGACCGACCGCTGAGGGTCACCTGAAAAAAACCCACAACGCACCGCGGTAAAATCCCACGCAGACGGTTAAAACACTAACTCTGACAAACCTCCTCTGTTTAACGGAAGACATGCCCCCTTCAGTGTGTTTCTTGTAGAAACACCAAACGAAATGTCAGTAAGTTATCAATATTACAAGCACATGCACCCTCACTTCGTTTAACAGAAGACAAAATAGCTTAAGGCTTCGTTCATTTTATGCCAGCAATGAAAAGTCTTGAAGATGTACTGTAGCTAAAACAAAACTCGAACTAGCGAAAAATAAAAGTGCCAAGGAAAAGCAGGAGGGTGCGTACTGTATAGGCTGGTGCTGAAGTCCACTGGGTTACTGTAGCGTCCGTAGCCGGCCACCGTCCGGGCCCGCACCTGGATGACGTAAGGCGTGGCAGCCCGCAGGCCCTCCACCTGGGCCGAGCTGTGCTGAGCTGTCACTGTGTGGGACATGGCTTGGCCCTGGGGGGAAACCAGTGAAGATTTATCCCAGGTGCACGCTGCTCGTATTAGTCACATCATAAATTGTCAGGTACAAATAAAGGAGTCTATCCATTCAAAGTTTGTTTATGTATTAATTGTTTGCAAATGTCTGTACACAAAACATGCGGCAAAACGGCCTGCAGATTTACTCCGCTTTAAGTTAACCAAAGCCTAATGAAATCAAAACGACATTTTAAATTGTAATTGGCATTGAACCATGCGTGAGTTTATGATAAGCTGGTGATCACCGTACCCTCTCGTAGTATTTGATTTCGTAGTCCAGGATGACCCCGTTGGGTTTCTCCGGGGGCAGCCATGACAGACTGAGGCTGTCCGACGTCGACCTCATCAGGTGGACGGTGGGCACGGCTGAGGGGGCTGCAAGGTCACACGGCATAAAAGGCCCGCTGATAAAGTTACGTTCTTCAAAACGCTTCACCCAGAAACGCTAAAGATTACCACCGGGACGGATTCACCCTGTCCGTGTCGTCAGGTTCATTGATTGCCGTGGGTCTGACTGCACTCGAATTGACATTCATTGCCGCTAGTCCATAAACTGCAGCAGGGCGTAGGAGTTAACAGGGGGATAATGATTGTCTTTGAAAGGTGCTGATGTTTGGTTGACAGTAATTGGGAGGGATACAGTAAAAGGAGGAACTGACACTAGGTATTATAGTAACTTCTTTGGAAGGTGAAGCGCCGAGTTCAGACTGTGAAAACAACGCCCGTGCCTCGCAGTTCTTTGCGGTTAATCAAAGACGACCACACGCACATTGGAAAGCAACCCTCCAAATGCAATGCTGAGGTTCGCGCCTACTGTAATTACTTTCAAATGGTTGGGGGGGTTGATACACAGGAGATCAGATACGCCATTTTTAAAGATGCCGTTGAACTGATATTCTGGGGCTGGTTGGTAGTGTTAGTGGTGGAGGCTAGACGTCCCACTCACCGGCCTGGTTGGTGGTGATGTTGACGGTGGCGTAGCGGGGGGCGGCGGCGCTCTTGCCCGACACGCCGTTGACCGACTGCACCTCGAAGCTGTAGCGCGTGTGGGCCTGCAGGTTCCTCACCACCACCTTCCTCTGGGCCAGGCCCCAAGCCCGCCGCGGCGCGATGTCCACGTTGTCGTCGCAGCGCGTGCAGGGGCTGCCGGTCCCGCAGGCACTTCTTGCACACCACCGTGTAGACCAGGTCCGCCGGCCGCCGCCGTCCTGGGGCTCCTCCCACTCCAGGGAGAGCGACGTCTCGTTTGACGCTGGAGATGAGGTTCTGAGGCGCCGAGGGGGACGGCTGTGCGAGCGCACCACGCGCGCGTACACACACACACACACACACACACACACACACACACACACACAGACACACACACATGCGAGACAGACACAGAGATTTAGGCGGCGCTCCTTCATATTTGCAGCAGGATGAGCTTTAAGAAACAAGGAATCCATTTATTTCTTATAGCCCATAGCATTGCCACAATGTTTTTTACAGGCCGTCCTCCTTTGGGAAGACATAAATGATGTACAACAATACATCACAAGCGCGAGAAAGCCAGAGGAAAAATCCTAAGACTCCATACATCGTGCAGTCAAACATATCTGTGCATTCATGACATCCCTATAGTCCGACTCATGCACTAGGGAACTCTCCGCTGACGTCAAACCCCATGAAAAGCAATGTTCCTGTGCCCTAATGGGCTCTGCTACACATAACAAAGTAAACAGTGATCTGTATTCAAGGCAACCTCCACATGTCCATCCCCCATGCAGCACTTTCATATCCTAATTCACGCCACTCGAGTCATTACTCAGTGAAGTCTGGAGAAGCGGTGAGGATTTGGTCTCTGGTATCAGCGCACCTTCGGGGTCCTCTGCCTCTCAATAAGGTCCTTTTGCAGTTTGAATAGGGAGTGTTTGAGACCTGGATAAAATGTGCAATGCGCTGTGGGGGCCGGCCGAGATTGGTTCAGCAGCAGCAAAAGAGCTCTTTCATCCTATTACAGCAGACCCAGGCTCCCTCGAGCTTCCGCGGAGAGAAAATCAAACTGTTCTCGGAGCAGCGAGACAGACATTGCGTGAAGCGGAGCCGCGCAGCGCTTTTTTTTTTTTTTTTTCCCCGGCGCGCCTCAATCCAGGCCCAATCCAAGCTGTCCGCTTTGGCTCCTTGGCCGGCTCCTGCCCGAGGCCCGGGACTTTTGCGGGGCCTGTCCTGTCTAATTAATCTTGACACCGTTTGGA